>KB455162.1:191734-210226 GCA_000341325.1 Panagrellus redivivus | reverse complement strand
AGTCTATTAGCATACTTATTTAGCTAAAAGATATATATAATATATATAATTTCAGGCATCCAACGCCCTCAAGGGTTTTTCTCCCCTCTTCGACCGTGTCGTCGTCCAAAAGGCCGTCGCTGAAGTCCAAACCAAGGGTGGTATCATGCTCCCCGAGAAGGCCACCGGCAAGGTCCTCGAAGGCACTGTTGTCGCCGTCGGCCCCGGTGCACGTAACGACAAGGGCGAAATCATCCCCATCACCCTGAACGTCGGCGACCGCGTTCTCCTTCCCGAGTACGGCGGCTTCAAGGTCAGCGTCGATGAGAAAGAATACACCATCTTCCGTGAATCTGATATCGTTGGCAAATTCCAGTAAATGTCTCTCTACGGGCGCCTTCTTGAATATTTTCTTTTTTATTAGTTGTTATGTAGGTAACAAGTGTAGTTTGTCCATTGAGGTTTTTCATTATCGCTCATTTATAAATAATAAGTATCGCTATCAATGTGTTACATAACATTTTATTAGGGAAAAAAGAAAAAAATCAAGTCGAAGCCAACTACCACGGAAAAGCTATCTATTTCTTGGCGGCTTTCTCGGCCAACTTCTTGAGACCCTCAGTGCTGTGAGACTTGGGACGTTCGAGCGGGAGACCCATACCGCGGGCCCAGATGAGCTGAGAAAGGCAGCCAAGAGCGCGTGAGACACCGAAGAGGACCGTGTAGTAGCTCATTTCAGTCATGCCGAAGTGCTGGAGGAGGACACCGGAGTGGGCATCCACGTTGGGCCAGGGGTTCTTGGCTTTGCCTTGGGCGAGGAGGACATCAGGGGTGATCTTGTAGAGGTTGGAGACGAGCTTGAACATAGGGTCATTGGGGAGATGCTTCAGGGCGAACTCGCGTTGGCAAGTGTATCGGGGGTCAGTCTTGCGGAGGACGGCATGACCGTAGCCAGGGACGACCTGAAGATGATACATTAGAAACTGTGAGACCAATTTATATATAATAAACTTACTTGTCCGCTCTTAAGGTGGTTCCAGACCCAGTCACGGAGCTGCTTTTCGGTGTAGTCATGGCCGACATCACCAACGAGCTTGGTCAGGAAAACAAGCACTTCCTGGTTGGCGAGACCGTGGAGGGGTCCGGCAAGACCGGCCATGGCGGCGGAGAAGCTGAGGTAGGGGTCAGAGAGGGCAGAGCCGACAAGATGGCTAGTATGGGCAGAAACGTTGCCACCTTCGTGGTCGGAGTGGATGACCAAGTACAGACGGAGGAGCTCAACGAAGAGCGGGTCATCATAGCCGAGCATGGCGGCGAAGTTGGCAGACCAGTCCTTGTTGTTGTCAATGGCGCCAACGCTGGAACCGTCACGGTAGATGTTGCGGTAGATAGTGGCGGCGATGGTGGGAAGCTTGGCCAGCAAGTTCATCGAGTCTTCATAAGTGTACTCCCAGTAGGTCGACTTGTGGACACCGTTGGCGTAGGCCTGGGCGAACTTGGATTCGCTCTGGAGGGCAGCGATGGCAGCGACGAATTGCGACATGGGGTGGAGGTTGGAGGGGAAGTTGTTCAAGAGCTGGACGACGTGATCGGGCAGATCAGCGCGAGAGGCCCATTCACGGCTGATAGCCTGGACTTGCTTCTCGTCGGGGATATCGCCAGTAGTGAGCAGCCACCAGATGGCTTCAGGAAGGGGCTCTTCACCACCAGCGGCCTTGGGGAGCTTCTGCTGGCAATCGGGAAGGGAGTAACCACGGAATCGGATACCCTCCTCAGGGTCGAGAACAGAGGTCTCAGTGACCATGCCCTTCATGGAGCGCATACCGCCGTAAACCTAAAACAACTCGCTTAATAATGTCCAACAATGTTATATATATAAACTCACCATGTCGATTGTGACCTCCTGGATGACGGTGTTGCCGTGGGCCTTACGGAATGCGACGACATCCTTGACGTGAGCGGGGATCTTCTTGGCAAGAACTTCCTTGAGGTTGGTGGAGTAGTCAGAAGTCGAGTAGGCCTGGTTCGACAAAACAGCCAGATTCTTGTAGGCCAAGAGGGAGCGACGGGTAACCTGGGCGGTAAGTGAAGACATATTGACCAAAGCCTGCAAGAATTATATATAATTAAGGTCAGCGCGTTTCGCGACATTCAAACTCGACCGCGCTTTTAACTCGATTCAACAGACAAAGCACAAAGTAAGTTATAAACAAACGGAAGTTCACAATGCTTGTGGGGTGAAAGAGTGAAAACCTCAACAGCACTACGCAAATAGTATCTCGGTTGCCGAGTGATTTGAGAAGGCTGTCGATAGGTTGCATGGGAGCAGGCGGCGGCCGCTGCTGTCGTCAACCTGGAGATGCGTCAAAAACTGAGCAGGTAGGTCGAGAAAAGAACGATAAGCGTGCGGCCAAGAACCAGAGGTAGACGAAGTAAAAAAAATCGGCCAGAGGATGGGAAGAGGTACGATAGACACGCTTAAAAAAGCGATAGATAGAAGGAAGAGAGCAAACGTCGAGTGAGGTTCGGGTCGGGGGAAAGAAAGCGTGGCGAGACATACGACACACGGGAAGCGAAAAAATGCGGACAACTGCGCGCGTTGCGTCGACGTGCAGAATGTACGGGCTACAAAGACGCTTTGCAACGCATTTTTTTGCTTTTCGCCGCTGTAAAATGTTTTCTATCGCGGCAAAAAAGTAACAAAAAGTGCCTAATTTGATGCAGCCATGCTTTTCCTCGAGATTGAAAGAGGGTTAGGCAATTTTAGGAAGTACACTTTCCCACAATTGGGGCGACTAATGTAAAAAAGGACCAAACGACAAAATCGGTTGACCCTGGCGCGCTCACCTCTCAGACTGCGCCGCTATACCGGCTCTGTTCTGTTCATGAGATGGAAAAGTCGCCGCAACATTCGCACACGTTTATTTAGCGCTTTTGCGTGTCTTTCCCACTGGTGAGTCCGCCGCGATCACCTTGCCGATAGCGACTGGCCTGCCCAGTAAGTTCAGAGAACACGCATTTTTCATCGACAGACACGTGTTTCTGGCCAAAAATGCAGACAAAAGTTTCCGACAAAAATAAGCGCTAACAACACTAATGGTCAATATATAACATTTCCGATCAACCTGTTGTCGGGAAGAAACACCCATCGCAAGGTACAACCATCAGTACATCTTAACCTTGCATCTTATTTTGGATCTTAAATGTTCTCTGATGAATACGTGTTGTTTCCTACCCGCTTCTTCTTTTAGATAGCCGTTCCATCATTTAAACGGAGTTTTATTAGCCAATTGAGGGGGAAAGTTTTAGTTAGTAAAGTTTCTCACGCTAAATACGTGCACAGATCAAATTTCTGGGAATAAAAGAGATAAAAAAACAACAACAACTGATACCGATTGGTGCCGAATGGACTCAATGGGGGAAAAACGATTGGGGAAAAGTATCAAAAACGTGGGTATTTAGACAGTGTACTTGGCTCGAGGTTGAAGAGAACGACCAAAGTACTTCGCTAGGAAGTCGAGGTAGCGTCAACCGACTCGACGATATGACGCGTCCTGATACTGCAGGTCGGGGGGAAACCGCGGGTAAACTGGGAAAAGTCATGCTTGATGGGAAGAGTACAGGCAAAGATCAGCCAGAAGAACGGCAAAAAGTGTCATCGTATGAGGCCGTTATGTGATTGTCGAAGCACTGTCTGCATTCTGCGGTCACAAAGTTTTCCAGTTTCTTTCCCAACAACTTTAGGTACCTCTTAACTTAATTTTATTACACTGGGGATTGTTTTCGACCAATAACCTGTCTATATTGCTGAAATACGTTTACCCACTTTGTAGGGCTACTATTTCCGTGCAAAATCTGTCATGTTTATAACACCAACGTGAATCAAACAACAAAAATCATTAAACGATCATACATATCACCGATTATTGAGCCTTGTCTACGAGTCTAAACGCTTCAAGCAGTTCATTCAAATCGATAAAGCCATCTTTGTTAAAATCTATACTCTCAGCAATCTGCTTTATGTACGTTTGACTTAGATTTGTTCGAGTGTATTGTCCGAGCACCTGGAAATAGAAATGCGTATTTACGTTGCTTGTTTGCTTCCGACGTTCCAATTCTCACCTCACAAGCTTCCAGAAATTCTTTCATTGAAACTAAACCTGAGTTGTCTTTGTCCATAAATCTGAATAATGTTTCCAAAATGTTCTTATGCCTGTACAACGTTTCGGTGATTCCGTTCTCATCGTTCTGTAAAAGTTAAGTAATGATTGATTGCTTTTTCAAATGTGGTAATGACAGGAATATCTCTAGGTAGCCATTTTTACGTGATTTTTGGTCGTTGTTCTCACCTTTTGACCACCACCACTAACTGTTCCTCCCGAATCGTCTTTGCCTAATGCGATTGCGGGTAATTGCCTGTAAAAAACGTCTTTCCCATCGTCAGACATCTTGACAAGTCGATTAGCGAGCCCTCGCCACGGAACATTCAAACCCGTAATAGTCTCGACGCATTGACACCATTTGTGAACGGAAATAAGACCTGTAAAAGGACACTTCTAGAACCGTATTGATAAGGGGGTGTATCTTCAGGGTACCTGTGTTTTGTGGGTCGTGCATGGTGAATTCCCTTTGTAGTTCAGTGTTAAATGATACCAGTTTTTCGCGCAGTTCTCGAATCGCCGATTGTTCGACCACGCTTAATCTGAAGGACAAAACAGTACAAAGAATGTTGTTTGATTAAGGGGGAAACAAATACTGATAAGACCTTTGATCGAGGAATGTGATAAAAACACGCACCTTTCCCGAACTGTTGTCTTTTTGTGGATTTTGCTGGCCATGTATTGCACAAAGTGGGGCGTCTTTTCGGCACCAAGGAATTTGACATAGGCACCTCGATTGCTACCTGTTTCGTAGTAATTTGAAGCAGAGAAGATGGTTAAGCAAGTATTATCATGCATGTATTCGTAGCCTTCATATTTGCACTCATGGGAACGGACTAGCAGTTTGAAACCGTGCCTAAAGTTGACCACTTTGTCATTTTGCTTCCACTTTTTTGTTCCCATCCGTGTACTTTGATGAACAAGTACAAAGATCGTCGCAAAATCAAAACCTTACTTATCAAGAAACTTTCGTGTGACATCAGCACCAAAATACGATCCACCGCCCCGAAAAACATTGGGCCAACATCCGCTTTGCTGTTTGGGATCGCTCCAAAGTATATCAAGCAGCTGACGCCATTCATCGACATTAACCGACTTTTTGCCTGTTTCCTTTGATTCTACCAACGGTGGACGCAGCACCGATAAATACTGAAAAACATAAAGTCTTAAATAACATTCTAGATCGAATCCCGGATTTCCTCACCATATTTCTTGGTATCTTCTTCAATGCATTAAGATCCGTTTTGTCGGAAATTCCGCCATGCGTGACAAAGATGTCGTTATCGATGACAGTCCCGAGTGGCAGCCATGAGTAAATGTCCTCTAAGAGGCGAATTATTTGCGATGCCGTGTCCTGCAATAAAAAGAGCATTTATAATGCGTCACATATGTTACGAAAGTTGTCCCTGGCAGGTGGCCAATTGCTAGTACATACGCACCTTGTATTTGGTCATTAGTTCCTTGACGAAGCCATAGCGAAGATTCATGATGTGATCTTCATGGTTTCCACGATTCAGTGTAACTGCTGTTGGATTTAGAATTTGAAGTGCCAAAAGTGTGATAAGTACTTCGATACTTTGACCACCCCGATCCACAAAATCTCCATTGAAAATGTAAGGATTGTCAATTGAGGGGAATCCGTTCTAGAAAAAACATAATTATGCATGAAGGAAAAAACGGAAAATGAGGTTACCTTATACAAAATAATAGTGAGGTCATCAAATTTTCCGTGCAAATCTCCGCAGACCGTTATTTGCTTCGACAATGTGGTGGATAAGTGAACGATTGTCGGTAAAGCTTTGAGATTTTTTCGGGCTTCCCGTAATAAAATGAGTAAAAATTTAGGATGGAGGATCTAAACACTTGCATAAAATTTTTTCCAAGTTGATTTAATCAAACCTTATTAGCCTTAAAATGGTCAATCATAGCCTCCACATGCGACTTTTTCAATGGCAAACTTATATGTGGTCCCTTGTACGACTTTTCAACTTTGATGCCATCTGGGTTGGTTGCATCGAGTAACTTTCGCTCCTTTTCGGCTTCATCTACAACACCCAAAATAAACTAGTTAGATATAAATAGTATTAGTCCAAAAGTAAACAAACTAATGTAAATGTAAACGTTAGTGAGTTAAGGTTAATGGAAGATGCATAAAAGAATAAAAACACCCACCATGGGGCGAAGAGTACTCTGCTAATGCTGAAAGTTAAAGTAAACGATAGTAAAAGCAATGTAAAACAAAATAAAAGTTTATGGACAAAAATCTTACCGTCACATAACTTCTTGCCACCCCCAGTGCCATGGAGGGTTGGTTGGGCGTCCTGGTTGGCCATGACAGTGATAATATCGCTGAAGAAATTGTAAAGCTGCTCAGAGGTGTTGTCTGTTGCATTCCAATGAAAAGAAATAAACTTACTTTTAACTGATCTTGCTCCCCCGCGTATTCCAATGCCGTAAATATGTTCCATGTTGCACGTCGACGGGCTTCCAGCCGAGCTAGACATCGTCGGTACCATTTTTGGATTAGAATTGCAGCCTTAATCGCTGAAAAGGTTATCGCTATTTATGTTTTCACTAAAAAAGGAGTGCAGAAATGGCATTATTGCACTAAACACACGCAGCGTTACACAATGGGAAAGAAAAAGTTGTTTTTTGTTGTTAAAAACGTGCAGGGTGTTAATAACGGAAATACAAAATGACAACACAGAATGCAAAAATTGTTAATAACACCAACTCGCGACTGTAAGTATTATACTGGTCTGCTTACTCAGTTGTGGTTTTTCTTTGCCATTTCGTGATGGGCCTCTGCCGGTGTTTATCGGCGTGCTGTTCAAGTTGCTTCGATTACCCTCTACAACTGTTCGGTGACCACCAACGCGACGATGAGCTGAAGGTGAGTCAGTTGTGGATTGTCCTTTGCCGAAGCGTGAAGAGTTTAACGGTGTTCCACCTTTACAAGAACGCCTGCTTAAAGAACTTTGCACAGAGGACTTGGAATCAGTTCGACTAAATACATCGGGTAATTGGGACTGACGATTGGACGATCTCGGAAGATTAATTGTTGATGACACCTTAGTTGACAACTTACTCACGTCCACCGATGGCTGGGTTACCGTCATCGGTGTTTCCGATTTGGTTGAAGACTGTCCGCAGCCCATGATATGTTTTTGATTGGTTTTGAGAAATAGTAATTGGTGGCAATTAGTTATACATTCTGAAAGTACATGTTTAAGGCCATACAAAAAGACATAAACTTAAGGTGGTTAAACACGACTTGGGTAATAGCTGCACGCCAAAAATTTGTTTGGAATTATATTCAGGCCACTTTGTATGCATACAAACCAAACCGGATAAGATTTAAAATATGAAATTAAAAAAATTCTGTGAACAAATGTCGCGCACCATTTTCACAAGGCAATGCCGTCAGGTCTCGAAAGACCTATTTCCACTTGTTTTGTTTTCAAATTCACTCCCTACAAGAGCAGATAAGACCAATTTATTGGGCGGTCCTCTAATCTGCTCAATTCATTCTTGACTTGCCCTCAAGCCATAGAAGGGAGTGAGCACACTTTTTGGCATCCATCAGGTCCTTAAGAAGTGAAAAAATGTGGGCAACGTGTAAAAGTGTTCTCCCATGTCATGCAGGTGAGTGAAGGGACTACCAAAAGGTTGGCGAAGAAGAAAAAAGCAAAGCGTTTAGCCAAAAAGCTAGCATTTGAGGATAAAATAAACAGCCTCAATGCACGGGATAACAGCGCGTCCGTCACGCCAGGACAGCATTGCCGGCGGCCATGAAAGGTGGACAATTTCACGAGATCATCTACGACGACCTGGTCGCTTAACTGACTTGTTGGCAGGTGGCACTTTTTTTTGCGAAATCTCTCATCAAACCCGTGCGTAAGCTTGAAACTAATGACGCTGGCCATCGAAAGGTGAATGACAAGATTGATGGTCTATGTAGAGTGCAGATGATTATGTTCTGGCCTATTGTTCGGGACACAAAAAGCTATTTTAAAGTTGTTACGCCAATCATGAGGTCAAACAGCAAGTGTCTGACTTTAACGTGATTTTTTATAAGTTAAAAGTTGCGATGTCTGGTCATATTTTTATCATTACACCTAATCATGTAAAAAATAACTTTGGCCATGAGCTGAATACGAAACAATTTCCTTGTGGCACGAGAGGAAACGACACTTCCGGTTCAGTGGAACGGAACTAACTAACTATTAATGAATACATGTTCCACGTTGCTTAACGGTTTTGTAAATTGTATTTTTAGACATGTTGTTTTAAACTTTGAATGAAAGTTGTGAAATAAAAACAATTCCATATCCGTTTATACAGCCCTTTGCAATCAGATGGTCAGTGCAAATGAAATAGGGCGGACCGTAACGATCGACCGAAGAAAGACAACTCTGTTCCAACCACCTGAAGGTCGCACCGGTTTCGAAGGTCGTTTTTCGTCGGTGCAAGTCGATTTGCAATCGAAGGCATACTCAAAAGAAGCGGAAAAACTGTTATGGATTGACACCATGCCCGCAAAAGGGATGGCATCCATCCAGACCTCCACTTTAAACGCGTCATTCGCGATTTTTTCTACTTCTTTTTAGCCCCTATGACATATGTGTATTTTGGCACCATCCTTATAAATGCGACACAAATATAAATGACGTTTGCAGATGCCAGAAAACGTGTATGATGACATCTGCGACACTTCGAGTTGCAATACCAGCAAATCCGGTGAAACGTCAACGTTGCAGTCGGCATCGTTGTCATGTCCTTCCACTTCTGACATCATTGTTGAGGAGTTTCATTTATTAGGGCTTCTGATTGAACGCGCGGCGACGTCCTACAGCTCGGGCGATTTACAAGATTCGTTAAACCATTACGATCAAGCCGTACTAATCGATCCAAATAATAACGTTCTCTACGCAAATAGGTCCGCGATTCTTTTAAAACTGGGTCGAGTGCAGGAAGCCATCGCCGAAGCGACTCACGCAATTCAACTGAAACCGGAGTGGCCAAAAGTTCGTTTATTTTGGATGCATAGACTTTGATGGTATAATGAAAAAAGAGAAACCCTGCTTTTTCCAGGCATATTTCCGGAAAGCAGAAGCCCTAAAAGAAGCCAAAGAGTTCGAAAAAGCAATCGTCTGCTATTGCCAGGCTATAACCGCTAACTCCGGTAGTCAGCATTTCCTGACATCTATGGTTAACTGTGTTCGGGGGAGCAAGATAAAAGGTAAACATAATTCGAGAAAAGATTTAGTGCTCTCTGGCCCAAAGATTCAGAAAAACAATCTGGAGTTTGATATCAAATTTTTTAGATGGATTTGAAGCGGCTTATAAGCAGATGAAAGGACTTGACCTGGACAAAAGCCCATTTGTCATTATGTCTGTAATCGGTCAGGAATTCCTGAATGTTGGAAATGCACTCGCTGCCATTGCTGTTCTTAAACATGCGATTAGTGTCGATTCACCCAGCTTAAAACTGAAAGAGTCAGCTATCGGAGCACTAGCGCGAGCGTACTATGATGCTAATAATTTACAAAAGACAATTGACTATCTCGAAATGCAATTGGAATTAGTCGTGGAATTGGGTAGGTTTGATCAGTGGGGATTGAACACGTAAAATAATGATAACGAAACCACTAGAACGCTGAAAGTTAAAAGTTAAGTGACTTCTTGGTAAACTTTTAGGTGACGTACGCGCGCAGCTTGAAGTACACCAAAATATTGCGAACATAGCTATATTTTTGAAAGACCGCCAATTAGCGGTTATTCACTGTGATGAACAAATAGCTCTGCTATGTAAGGTATGGAAGTTTATGAAAAGTTTTTGGTTTTACACAAATTGAAGTAGGGTAATAAAAACATTGACAAACATCACTTTTCAGCTTGGAGAATCAACAACCCGAGGCCTCATTGCCAAAGGCAAAGTGTACTTACAATTCAATGATCTAACCGAAGCAGAACAGAATTTCCGGCTCGTTTTATCAGAGAACGATACAGACCACGACGCAAATCTATTATTGGGGGACACGCTGTTCAAATTGGTATTAGTTTACTTTCCGGGTT
This sequence comes from Panagrellus redivivus, assembly GCA_000341325.1. Classification (NCBI taxonomy): domain Eukaryota; kingdom Metazoa; phylum Nematoda; class Chromadorea; order Rhabditida; family Panagrolaimidae; genus Panagrellus; species Panagrellus redivivus. The sequence goes on along the minus strand of KB455162.1, from coordinate 200,009 downwards.
TGGTTTTGACTAATATAAGATCTTTTTACAGGGAAATTACGCTGAGGCGACACAGGCTTATGACAAGGCATGCGTGAACGCGACTACGGCGGATGACAAACTAACAGCTCTGATGAGCATGTGCCAGAGTATGCTTGCGCAAGGCAAGACCGAGTCTGTTATACACATATTGAAAGAATGCTTGAAGACTGGCAAATTAAAGCACGATGCAACGGCATTTGGCGGAGTTTTGAGTTTGTTGTGCAAGGCAGCGGAAGCATCGGGTGATCTTATTAACTTGTACAGAATGGCGAAAAGGCAACTCAAGTATAGTATTACTGCTGGGGATGTATCATTAAAAGCAGAGGCCTTCTATTATTTGAGTGTTTTTTATGACTTGACAAATTACAAGTAAGTCACATGCTGTAATGGCTTCACAACAATATTGCTGAATGTTTGTAGGAGCAATGCTATTAGACTTCTACATTTATACATCGAAGCCATAGAAGGCTTGGAAATATCTCAAAAAGGGCAGCGCCAAGTAAACGCCTTAAAACGTCTTTCGAAACTACAGTTTGATACAGGAAACTGGGAAGCTGCTTTGGAGACTACCCAAAAGCAGCTTGAATTATCAACCAAATTCACGGATGTGACTAATGTGGCCCTCGCACATTCACAGCTTTGCGAAATCTATCGACAAATGCAAAATAAGGTAGGCTAAAGGAAATCCCTTAATGTCTGTACTATTACGGCTTCACTACAGGAAAGCAGACAGCACCATTTAAACAAACTCAAAGAACTAAGTCTTTCGACGCTAGAAGTGGATTCTCTTCAAATTTCCGCTATTTGCGATACTGCTTTTGGCCAATTATATGTAGATGACGCAAATTGGGCGGTTGCTAAAAAACTCCTGGAACGTGCTCTCATTATCGTACAGGAAATGGGGGATGCCGAGAAGGAAGCATATCTTTGCAAACAACTTGGGATTATCCATCTCAAGATGGACCAGACGGAAAGCGCCATCGTCTATGTCAATCAGTATCTGATGATATCACAGCAAAAACGTCAACCGGCAGCAATGTCTGAGGCTTATGAATTGCTATGCCAGGCCTACGTCAAGCTGGAATCATGGGATGACGCGCATGATTGTGCAAAATTTCATCTCACTCTCAGCGGCTTAATTGAATGTCCGCAACAGAAATTGACGGCATTGTTGACATTGGGCAAGATTTTCATCAAAAAGTGTGAATTTCAAACGGCAGTTAAAGTTTTACTCAAAGTGAAAAGTTTGGGCGAACAACTCAACGCAAAACCCGAACTCGCTGTGTGTTTTGGTTACCTAGGAGAATGTTATTTGAAGCTTAACCGAAAAGAGAAAGCATTGTCTCACTTTTGCAACCAGCTTTCTTATTTTCCATACATTAAAGACGTTCAAGCGAAATGTGATACCATTCAGCACCTTATTGAAGAGAAGACATTAGCCAATGACATAATTTGGTGTGCAAAATTGTGTTATTTACGTGAGGAAATTTCACAAGAGGGCACCTACGAGATACAAGTAAGTTTTGTTTCCGTCTAATCCCCGACAAAACACAATACTTTTAAAAGTTGTATGTATCGTTTCAATGTTTGTAGATTAATGTTCACCGTGAAACTGCAGCGAAAATGGAACAACTGGGTTGTTTTGGTGAAGCCACAAAAAGCCTTGAAAAAGCGCTTGTTTTGTCGATTCAACATGAACATTATGATACGGTAACAATTTTGTTGAAATTGTGTGAGTTGTACCAGGAAACCCAACAATATCAAAAGGCAATTGTAACATTGACTGAATTTGTGGCTTTGCAAGATGATCTTTGTGGTCCTGATGTGTATTATCAGTTGAGTATTATGTTGTTGATGCAGAATGAGATTGAAGGTTGTTTACAAAATTTGAAAAAATGCAAGCAATTTGATATGGTAGGTTGTTTTTTAATGTTATTTTAGACTAAAAATAGAGGGTTCAGGTGGATAATCGGTACATGTACGCGTTTGCTTGTGCTTTCTGTTATGAAAGAAAGTACAATGACGCATATTATTGGCTATCACAGTACATGGAATCAACTAATGGGGAAGGAATTCTTCATGAAAAGTTACTATGGGAAAGGTGTATCGTCGATTATTTAAGGAGTAATAACATCGGAAGTATTGAGGACGAATTAGAGCTCCTTTTAAGAGCGTCAACTATAGGTTGGTAAATATCTTTATGACATCATCGCAATCTACCATATTTTCAGACTACTCCTTCTATCTCGACAAATTTAACCTCTATAAGATGCTTAACGACTCCCACGTCGCATACCTTCCACCTCTGGCTAAACTACACTACCAAATGGAAACATGCGACTATATTAAAGCCGAATTAGACCTACGGGTTTTCGATCCCGTCAACGTCGCTTTGGAAAAGGCAGCTTTGGAAATACTTAATCACACCCTCACGGTAAGCCATTCCTACCTATTGAAAGGCTTTACGTCTTTTCAGTAAAAAATGTAATAATACATGTCTTCCAGGGTATTAATCTTCCTGAAGTCCTTTTCAAACAAACAACAATCTATTCAACACCCGCAATTTTCGTCAGCGCTCAAAGTGAATATGAAAAAGCGTTAACAGCAATTTCAGCTGTTAATGCTTTGAATACGTCAGTAATAGATGCACTGCAATGTGTTGAATACTATCATTGGGCATGTATGAGGAAAGAAATCGCACAAACGAAATATGCTTGTGCAACAATACCACCGACCACGAATGACGTTCGTGATAGTGTGGATAAGCTTCCGGAAATGCTGTGTAGTTTTGTATGTGACGGGATGACAATAGTTTGGCGGAAAGAGTTGTATTGCGGTAGGGATTAAATCGAATGTGGATTGAGTTCAAAGCGTTCTTTTCAGATTTGCGCATGTATTATGTGTTGACGGAATCGAAAGAAAAACTATCAAAGTTTTATGTGAATCTATGCATCAAAGTGCTACGAACATCGATGCTTGAAGAGATTTCAGCGGATACCCTAAAATCATGGCAAGAATCCGCTGTTTTTGTCGTTGGAGACATTGAAGCAACAGAAACTCAGGATAGATGTTTTTCACTTGTTGATTTTTGTCAACAAAAACAGCGAGTCATCCATGAAACAAAGTTACTGATTGCAAACTCAAAGCCAATCAATAACTATCCAAATGAATCAGTCATTTTGAATTTGCATACCAACAACATGACGACAGACATGCTCTCATTTTATTTGTCGCAGAGTGCCATCGTTTATTTTGATCAAAACGTTTTACTTCCTGATATTTTAAACCCTCTGGACTTGTATTCACACCAGTTGAACACGTCTTTGGTTATTATTGACACGGAATCGCTAACACCAACAATTTTAACAGTAACAAGACACTTGATTGCTCTTGGATGTCAATGGGTTGTAACTACATCGTTTGGCCCACAAGTCTTGGAAAAAATTACTCCACTAATTTCAACAACTGTAACTACGATTTTTCACAGCACAGTTGTAATCAAAAGTTTTCAGAACCAAATTGGATTAAACGTGTCGTCAGTTAAAAAGAGCGTCAAAGGATTGGATTGCCGATTCTTCTGCGCTTCAGGAGCAGATTCGTGTTTCCAAGTATCCGGCTTATGTCAAGCTGTCAGAAACGCCATTGCCACCGGCATGGATCGGGATGCAATCTCTCACAATGCCATCGAAAACGGGTTCTCTGAAGAGTTTACTGAAGCATTGATTCGCCGAGTTACTACGTTGCAACCCGTACGCGATGGTAAGATCTGACACTTTGGAATCCAATCTAACTTTCGTTTACATTTAGAATTGGCAAAAACGTCACGACTGACAGACTTGCTCATGTTTTCAATCCAACCTAGCTCTATTGAATGTGCAAAACAGTTTTTGGAACCACTAGCGGACCTTGAAGCTTCTCGGTTACTGTTCGTTGACTTTTTACCACCGCAGTTGGAAACTTCAAAACGCTTGGACACCGTCGATGCTGTTCAGCTGATGAAAACATTCGATGTTCGGAACAAATGGCGTCGAAAACGGAAAACAAAAAACACGCAATCGGTCTCGTGCGTTCGGGAATACGCTTCAGACGGTGAACGATTTGCGGGTTTTTCTGACAAAGATATGACCGATACCGAAAGCATTTCCGGTGCTCGTGTACTCGGAATAGATTTACTTAGTGCCAATGAATGTGATTGTTTTGAATAAAGTTGTAAATAATTTTATCTTTATGGGTAGCTAGTACACATACGTACAACTTATATATATTAATATTATTATTTACTCGTGCCGCCGTGTTCGGGTAAGAATTAGTTTATGCGTTATTTGTAACTAAAAAAGTGTAATTAAAACACGCAAATGAAGGTCGATCAAACATACCATTCTTAAATAGATTGAAATGCCGTTGCAAATACATAGCAAAGTTATTGTTAATCTTATGCAAGGGTGTCCGAGTAACATTTTGGCCAATTTGAATTTCAAGCATACTTGTTTTAAACCTTTCATCAAGAACTTTCTTACTTATAAATGGACCTTTGATCATCTGTGGCGCATCGAGATTGTAAAAAGCGTTCTTTTTGAGAAGACATGCATAAATTTTTGTCCCATCTACTACCGTGATTAGTTGTTTCGAAAACTTTAGATCACAGTAAGGCCGTTCATCATCGCTGCTAAAAAGCCTAGTCAGTTCGCCCAAATAAGGAGCATATCGATGTTGCATAGTCATCACGCAAATAGAAGTTCCGTGAAACAATGTGATTTCCGTCATGTAATCAGCACATGCACTTTGGCCAAGAAAGTTATTGACCTGGCCGGGGTCGAAATAACCACCGAAAGCTACAGCACTATGGCTTTCTTTTATTGTTGGAGCGCACCAATAAGCAGTTATGTTTAGTCTATCCTTCAAAGTTATGGTCACTTCAGTTGAGTTACAAATGTGTTTGCCATTAGCCCAACCACAATCAAACTTTCTTTTGGAGATTATTGTATCCGGAAGAGTATGGGTGTATTGAATAATAAGTTTTCTCTTGGTGCGAGCAGGGCAATCAGGCAAGGGAAATTTGACTTGATACTTCTTGCACAGGCTCTCTCGTTTACTGCCAATCTTTTCTAGTTCCTTATCAAACTGTAGCGTTTCGGGATATGGTTCACATGTCTGGATAATGCCTCCAGGAATTCGATGATCTCCCCAATTTGGTGGTGTAAAACCTATTAACAATAGAAAGCTTAAACTGTTGGGTTAACTGTTTAACATAACTTACCGCATTTTATCTCTTTAATTTCACCATTTATTTTTTTATACTGTTTGTCACTCAAACAGTTGATAAAAGTACGCATAGGCCATTTCTTTATGTCTTTAACCTTTACTAATTTTGCTTTTACTTCACGACATGTAAATTTTGGTTTAGAGGAGCGACAATACTCATAATTTACACAAGTTTTGTCGTCAACGTTTGCCTGGAAGAGGACTATCGTGTGATTTGAAGCATTTTTAAATCTACCTGATAATCAAAATTAGCAAATCGAGAATCTGTACATCCAGGTATCGTATTCCGTTCAATAAATTCATTAGTAGCATCTTCGAAAAACATCCTTAAACGGAGTAATTGTTCGCTTGTCATGTTGGTGACGGATCCGTCGAGGAGAAACGTGTAAATCGGCATAGTTTCTGTTTCAATTGCAACTGGTATGTCATCATGGAGTAGGTCCTTCAAAGCAATCCAATACAACCTATCTTTTGAAACTTTCAACTTACAGACAATGCATTGTCACCTTTCAACACTTCAATTCCACCACCACCCTGAAGATATATTGTCGTGTCCATCGCAGAATTCGATTCGGATTTCGAGTTTGAATCTCCAGTTGTTAATCCCCCGCCACCACCAACTTTGCCTTTTCCTTTACTTTTGACTTCGACGGACATTTTAATTTCAGTTTGCTTAGATTCTTCGGTTTCCATTAGTGACGAACTAACAAGAGAAGTATACGTTATCTTTGATCCCACCATCGCTCTAGTCGTAACCTCGGTACCGTAATCGGCCAGCATCATCTGCGTCAAATAACGCGCTTTAGCATAAAACTCATTCTTAATAGCTTCTTTAATTTCCTCAAGTTGGAACGAAAAATGAGATGAAAATTTAGCCGCACGATCAATGGTAACAATATACATTTTATTAGTGACGCTCATTGTGATAGCCGTTTTGCTATTCTTATTCATCGATCTTTTATTCGTAGAATGTATTGTACTCAGTGATCCTTTGACAGATGCACCGCCTTTCTTCACTGATGCACCAACGGAACCACCGTCTGATTTTCCTTTTGATTCCGAATGTTCCTTAGATTCAGTAGTAACCGATTTGTCAATTTTTCGCTTATAGATGGCTTCAACGCGGTATGAATCGGGTATCATGAAACGGTTATCAGGCGTAAAATCACATTTTTTGAAGGTTTCCGCGAATATTGTAAAATGATAAGTATTGGTGAGGACATTCATACTTCTTCCAACAACGTTCCGTAGTGCAGCTTTTGGGGTGTGTTTCAACATATTGATTTCCTTGCTGTGGAATCGGCATAACTCGATGCCATTGACAGCGGACTGATGGAAGTGGACTTTGTCCACGAGCTCGCGGTAGAATCGGTCTCGGCCTGTTAGGGCAGAAAAGACAATCGGGAATAAGCAGGACAGCGTAAACAACCACATCGTAACAAAATTTTGGAGCTGTATCACCGCTTTTTGTAGAAAATTCATAGCAATTCACGTTTCGATAAACTTTTCCATTTCAAAATATCAACCCCAAAAAGTGAACTTCCAAAACGGAACAGTGTCCCCCGCAAAACCGACTTATCGAAAACATGGAAAAGGGTGTATCAATGTCATTCAAACAGTTGGTACGTTTATATTACTTATCATCAGGCTCACATTCACAAAAAAAGGTTAAAAATTAACATAAACAACTTGCAGAATATATCGTATCGTACAAACTTCTCGTGGGTTAATTAAAAACGCGCTAAACGCTAAATTAAGGCTCGCTATCCACACAGGTTAATTAATTAGTTACAAAGACCCACAAAGACATCCCGGTTATCCAATAGATTTATGCGTACTACAGAAAGTCGGAGAGCAAAGTCCGGCGCTTGCACTCGGCAACGTGCATTTGTTCTTCGAGATCGGCCCTATCAGTTGATTCGGCACGTTCGACCTTCCATGAGAGTTCTTCAATTTCTTTTTCGAGTTGGGCTTGTTGATATTCGAACTGAAAAGGGCAATTATAGTGTTAAGTTTGGGGATAAAGGATCGTCAAAGGGTAGCGGAGGGTGAGAAAGCTCTAATTAACACTCCCAAGACTGTAAGTAAATGCTTACCAGTTCCTTCCGCTGCCCATTTTCCAAATAGTATGCGAACGGATACGTGTATTGCAGAGTGTACCGACACTTGGTGAGTAAGCCAGCGGCATCGTGCAGATACTGCCAATCAATCCATGTTCCTTCGTGTTGTGCAACCTTTTCATCGATCTTCTGTTTCAACTTGGTGCGAAGTTCTTCTTCGAGCTTGAGCGACTTGTTGTGATTGTCGAAGCGTTCAAAGTAGTGGAGATACTTTTCGAGATTGTGTCGAGCCTTCAAGTACTTGGCTTCCTGGGCGACGGCAGGGTTCTCCTTATATCTGGAGCATTCGTAGTACTCGCTGCCATGGGTCTTCCAATCTGAAACCATCATTATGCTGACCTCGGTATGTGAGTTCAAAGCCAAACCAACCTTTAAAGCACATCCAACAAAAGTGGTGATCACAACGGCTACACTGCATATGATTACAACCACCATTCTTTTCAATGCAAGCTGAACACTTTGGGCAATCCTTCGTATGGGCACGTATGTAGTTGGCCGTTTCGCTGTCATCGCCACACTTCTTCCGCCATTTTGACATGATATCGCAGGATGCTGGGGCGTGATAATCGAAGCCGCATTGGACACTGAAAGATCAAATGTAGAGTTGGGTAACATATAAGTCAAACAGTCAGGTAAAAATATATAAAACAACATACCAAAACGAGGTATTGCAGTATTGACACGTAACTTGTCGCGGCTTGTCTGATTCGCAGTAAATAACCCCCTGACAATCGGTACCCGGACAATAACGCAAATACGGATGACTCAAAATAGAATCACGACCGAGCTTATCGAGGTATGCCCTCGTAAGATCTGGAGAACCCGATAAAACGTCGCAGACGAAGTCGCGTAAGCATTGGACCCTGCATTTT
>KB455162.1:109054-191557 GCA_000341325.1 Panagrellus redivivus | reverse complement strand
ATGGAGCATCACTTGAAGCTGTCAACGAAGCCGGACAAACCGCATTAATGCTAGCAGCATCACTCAGGCAGTATTTGTGGTCACATCCCAGCCGAGCAAACTTGCTTTCATAGCAGAAACAGATTTCACAGAGCGCATTGCCATCCTTGTCGACGGTCATTGCTTTCTTGCTGACCTTAGTAAGCTTCTGTACACAAATCATGCATTCACCGAAGAATGCGACACCCTTCTCCCGTGCTTCGGCTACGATCTTATCATGATTGAAGTTGAACTTCTGCAGAATGTACAGCGCTTCGTCGTTGTGGAGCGCTAATTCACGAGCGAGTGTGTTAACCTGCTGATCAATGATGACAAAGGCTTCTTCTGGCTTGAGGCACTTGAACGCGACGGATTCGGGATCAGCAAATGCGACTGATGGAGTGCCCTCGTCGTCACCCATGGTCATGTCGAGCGAATCCGCGTAATAGTCGTCATAGTCAGACGACACCTCGGAATCAACATGGTCAGAGTCGTCCATGTTGGGCGGGACTTTTTGAGCTGTAAAGAACGCAATTAACGTAATTGAAAAGGAGCATAAGGGTACTCTCATATAGCACGCTGATAATGGAGAAAAAATATATAAGAAAGGGCAGGAAGCTAGCGTGAAAAAGCAATGTTTCCACCAGTTAACGGAAAATAAAATACAGCTGCTTGGATCACGTCAAGTTCGTCTGGCATTATGCGACAAACGGCTGCACGGAGTTCAGTGTGTTTTCCGGAAAATTCGTCAAGTGCACCGATATCGAGTCAAAGCCCTAAAGCGCTGCGTAATTATCGATCGATTTCTGCGCAAAAACATTACAAAACGTGTTGAAACTATCAATTATTGAATTTTAAACCTCTATGTTTGCTAATTTAATAACTGTTTTTACACACGCTTCTATCGAAAATGGAACAACATGCGTCCCTGTCAGTTGACTACGCCAGTTTACAAAAAAAACAATAGCGGTGCGTTTCGGAGTGGACGAGACAAACGATAGAAACATTGGCTGGGCTAGCAAACGTGTGAAAAAGAAGTCGGCGAGGTCGACGAAAAAAGTGTCTAGCATCTGCTAACCTCGAAATGTCATGTAAGCTTGTAATCAGGCTATCATGGAAGACTGTTTTGAAAAATTACAATTTACTTTCCAACCACAAAACACCCTTATTATCAGTTTCCAACAGAAAAGGCCACAAAGGTCAAAACAACCGCCTGACTTGGCACACTTTAGCTATTTTGACGCTACCTGTTTGACTTGACCTCTCTCGAAGTCATCCATGGATTAGTAATTTCATACCCTTTGCACGTGTGCCTAAATGAACAACGAAAAAAAAAACGTGTTACCGTTTTGATACCACCCCTTCTGCTTGTTGATGTAAGTGTGAGAGGAAAAAAATAAATTGCTTTCTGTGACAGACGGCAGTCAATGTATTGAGTTACTTTTTACACCAAAATGACTACCTCTTCGTTAAAAAACATAACAAAAAATAGTGTAGCCAAATCAGAGCGATTAATCATGATAAACAATTGACCACAAAAAAGGAAAACAAATTAAGTCTGCAATAAAAGGTCGATACCAACCCGTTTTTTTACGTCATTATCGGAAACAGATTTCAAATTGATGGAAGATGCATGCACACGGGCATTATAGATCGATCGCCACGAGCAAACCCGCAGGAACAAAACTTTCTTCGCCCCCACTTCAGTCGCGCTGTCGATATATACATATCAAGCCGCGCGACGACGATGAGCTCTACAAAAGAGCGTTCTGTACGCTTTTCGACACATGGCCCAGTCGAGCATGAATCCCTCGACTTTGGTGTCGATGAACGTAACATCGATTTTGATCGAATTATGGCTATGGAGCCGCCGCCGTTTATCTCTGATGAGGAATTTATTGAGTTGGATGCATGCACTGCTGCCAGTCTTGGGTGGGAGTTTATTGAGGTTGGTTGATTTGAGAAATGAGGGCAAAACTTTTTTATGCGCTTTTAATGGGTTTGTCACACAAAATGACTTTATCTCGGCAAAAAGTTCAGTAATATTACGATTGTACTTTTTGGCAAATATCAAAAAAACTTCATCCCCCTCAAAATCCCTTTTAAAAGTCACCCCGTCAACTGGTAATAAAAAATTACAGCACCTTTCGCCGTCCAAATTAACCCCCACGGAAATGAACACCTCATCATGGACGCCTTTGATGTATAGCGCCTACTTGGGACACGTAAAAGTATGCGAATACCTATGTAAAAATGGAGCATCACTTGAAGCTGTCAACGAAGCCGGACAAACCGCATTAATGCTAGCAGCATCATGTGGGTCGAAAGAAATGGTATGACGTTGCCAATATTACAAAACATAACCTTTTAACTTAATTTAAGGTTGCACTTTTGGTGGAAAAGGGTGCAAGTGTAAACCTGCAGGATAAAATTGGCCAAAGCGCATTACATTATGCTACATGGTACAATCAGTCGAGCATTACGGAAGTTTTGCTCAAATCGGGTGGAGATCCGAATTTGCCGGATTCTTCCGGCATGACACCGACGTTGAACGCGTGCAAAGTGGGCAATGATGCAACTGTCTCGCTTTTGATGAAATACGTAAGAAGTTTAAAAAAATTACAATTTAAAACAATTTAATGAACGTTTTTAAAGAAAGGCGATCCAAGCCGCAAAAACAGTTCTGGCGAAGACGGAGAAATGCTGGCAGCAGAACAACCCAATGTTCTAAAGGTCTTACAAAGCGTATGTTCAGTAATGATACAATTTAAAAGTACCAATTGGAACAAACTGTTTTGTAGCGTCTAACTATAAGCGACCTCTTACGCCAACTTGGCCTCGAAAAATACATCCCCATCTTTGAGCGCGACGAAATCACGCTCAATTTGTTCCTCAAATTGACGGAGGAGGACCTTGCTGCTATGGGAATCACGCTATTCGGACCCAAAAAGAAGATCATGAATGTCATTCGTCATTACGAGAAATACGGTGTTATCGCGACGGACCAGGAAATTGCGCCCCAAAATACAGCACAGTTGAAAACATCTGAGCAATCGTACTACCAGCAAAATACAAAGTAAGTTGGAATGAAATTTGAACTTTGTAGTATCGCAAAGGTCACGATTTCTGCTATTTGAAAAGTTCTGCCACAAAAGACCAATGGCGCCACTCTGACCTTTCTGCGTTTTTAGCAATGGAGCCAACACGGAAGAGCCTCAAGACACCGGCATGGCTACTAACACTGCGCGGTCGACGGTTACACTGACCAAGACTGACATTCGCGATCAATGGATTCTCCATTCTGACACCCGCGCTTTCTTACACTCGTTGCTGGAAAAGAAAACATTCGATGCGGTCGCGGCAATTGAATGCAAAAAGCTTATATACCGCATTGATGCTGCCATGAAGAAGCTTGCCGCCTCCCATAAAAACTAAGACAATTTTGTGGCCTGTCAAGATTGAAAACATTAAAAAAGCAGTGAGACCCTCCGCATTTAATGATAACTACTAACTAAATATTGCAAGATAAAAATACATTATGGAAAATTTGTTACATCGGAATGTGAACTTTTAAATAAAGATAATGGAAAAGAGCACCAAAAAAGTAATGATTTTAATATATAATTAAATAAAAAGCAGAAAGGTTCCAAAATGATAAGCTTTTGAAAGGCCAGCCAAAAAACGGTTGTCTAGCAACGCGTCTTTTCAATCCTTACAATGCACAAAAACGCATTCTCATGGGCTACTTCGTCTCGGCGGATGTTTTTGTCTCTCAACATCCACCCACATGGAAGACGAAAATTGAGAGCGGATACGCGGTGCCACCATTATGGCAGTCTCGAGGAAATGGCATTTCGTCGGCAAGCATTTCTTCGCCAATAAATATTCCATTGACTTTGTTTGGGTGGAAACGGCTGCAAAAACGCAGTACATATTGAAATTCATTAGTCAAAACACAAAAACAACAAATAAGAAAGAAATATGCATACACGTAACAAATTAAAGCTTGCAAAATTTAGAAAACTACAAATGTAAAAACTTTAAAGTGAAGGTTTAACTATTATTGACAGATCGCAAATAAATAAGCCGATCCATTGCATCAACCATAGTCACCTGGGAATATTTCGGCAGGGCACAGAATGCCTTGGCGGCGAAGTTGTAGTCCGTACCGCAGACGAGCACCTGTTTCAGTAAATCGAGATCAGCGGCATCAGACCATTCGAACTTTGATTCATAACGGATGTCACAATGCACTTCAACGCCACTTTGTTCGTGGATTATGTGTCCATGGTAAAGTTGGGGTTGAGCACGAAGGGATTGGTGGCACGGCCGTTTGTATGGTATTTCAATGGTTTCAAAGGTTACACGTTTGTTTTCAATACCGGCACGATTGATATCGGAGAGGTTGATTTCTTCGTATTTGGAATTGCTTCTGAAAACAACTCGTTTACAAAAACTGATCGGAATCAAGATTTGACTCACGTTTCACACGATTCATCGGGCAAGAAGATGTTGCAAACTTTGGGATCACGCCGGAAAAGGTTCTTCAATATGGCTTTGAGCTCATCGACGTTATTCAGCTGCTCATTGCGGAAACTTTTCGCAATGTGTTTGAGCGTCTTCAGCCCTCGCGTTCCATAGACGTACGTTTGGACATCCATTATCATGTCCAAGGCCTTCTTAATTCGGTGGAATCGTGGATCTTGACGAATCCATGGAGTCAGCTGTTCGTCGTGAAGTAGTGACGCCAAGACGAAGATGATTTCCTGGTCTACGTCATCGAGGGCTGTACGTAGTTCTTCCAGAATCTGTAATAAAAAAAAAGTCAGTTACAGAGGCAACAAATCAGATTCAAGAAACATACCTCAGCTGGCGGCTTTGACGGCTGACTGACAATCGCTCGAAACTTCTTCAGCTTTTCCTCATGCATGAAGAACCGACGATTAATGTCATTTTGGACGGCAGCAACGAGTCCTTCAAACGCTTTGTGACGATTTTCCGGGTCTGTGAGGGCTTTCAATACGTCGACGTGGCGCCGTTGCAGGGTTCGGCTTCGCTCGTCTTCGGAGAAGGGTTCGAAATCGTTAGCCGAGTCTTCCACGGTGCGTTCGGCAGGTTCCGGGACATCAGAGCTACGCGTATCCGCATCATGGCTAAATTCATCCGTAGACTCAGTGTGTCGATCAGACTGGTAGCTAGATCGAGAAGTGCCTTCAGCTGGGTCCATCGGAGCCTCATATGTTGGTTGGTCATACGTGGTATCGGAATAATGAGGCGAAGGGTTGTAAGATGTAACGGAATCAACGGGAGGAGGTTCAAAGACGGCGGTTTCTGGCGGAATTGAATTCTCAGACGGGGCTTGGTTGGTGTAAGACGTAGAAGGTGCAAGATTATCCGCAATTTCAATCACGGTATTCAACTGTCGCAGCTCCTCGTCAGGTTGGACAAGAATATCCTCGGTGGGATCGGGGTCGGTGTATTCATAGGTTTCGACAGTGGGAACAGTAGGAGTAACGGCCCTCAAGAACAACTCAAAATACACCTCGGAGTTGGGCATGTTTTCCATTGCCGGTTTGAGCAGCTGGTTATCCCGTATAATGAAACCGCTGTACATGTTGCTGCCCTTTTTGTAGACCATCTGGAAGGCTGCAAGTTCTTTGAGCCACTTAGGTTGTTGCTTCTTGGGCCAATGCAGAGGTAAACCGTTTTCACGAACAGCACGAGCGACGAGACGATCAGCCGATAAGGTGAAGTTGCCATCGGCAGCAGCCTGAAAACATCGAAATTAAGCAAAATTAAAACGAAAATAAAAACCTACCACCAAGAACTTGGCCAATGAATCAGCATTCTCCTTCTTTTCACGGCAATGCTTTATATGCACCCGCAACTGTTTCGCACTGCGAATCGGCAGCAAATACTTCTGAATGCACTGATAACGACCCATCGGCTGTCGGGCAGATCCCAATGGCACCCTCTGGAATACGAACAACCCAAATGCCAACAAAGCTCGTTCGTAGGGTAGAAACGCGGTGAAGCTGTCATTGAAGTGTTGAAATTCCACGCTCGGGAGCAGAGCAGGATAGTGGATAAAGCTTGATTTGGCGTATATCCAGCGACTTTTGTTTGAAAGTGGCTCCGCAGAACTGCTTTTCCGAGTTGGTGGTGGACGAACTTCAGACGTGTATTCCGGCAAGACTTCAGGAACCTTGTTGTAGATTTCATATACTCGGTTATGGCACTGGTCCAGATCATCCGGGTCCAAAAACACTGCAGGGGGTTTGCCATCACCAACAAGTTCATTGAACATCGTCATAACATTGGAATATGGCTCTAGCAGTTCTGGTTTATCATTACAGCCGACAATGGCTTGGTAGAGTAGTTGTAAATGTTGCTCAAATTGACTTTTCAGTATCTTCACTTCTTCGCCGTTCAGCCGCACCGGATGCTCGAAGATGCTGGAACTGTGTTCACGTTGAATCAGAAAGCTCGACGGCGGTATAGCCAGTGGCGTTTCAGGGGGTTGATGCTTGTTTGGACGGTGGAGCTCAACGTCAATATCGAAATCTCCCCAGAGAGCGGATATTTCCCGACCTGAAAGTTGCACCTTCAAAACGAACTAAAGAATGTCAAAACTCACTAGATATCTGTGTAGACCTGTCATCTCGAAACTCGTATGTATCCTTGTTTTGAGTCTTCTCCAAATTCTTCTCATCTGACATCACATTATACTCCTCGTCGCCTTCTTCATCGGACAGATTTACGTCCAAGTTTATATCGGGGTTGAGACACTTGATAACGAACTCGAAATAGTCCGGATCCATGCCCATGTGATTCGTCAGATATTCATATTCGCTTGTTTTCAACAGCAAGTCCTCCGGGTCGGCGTCATATTGAAAGGGATCGTCCTCGCAATCCTGGAAAAACTTTAAGCATAAATATTTTAAGTTTCAAACTTGTAATATATCACAAACCTCATTGGTAGGATCATATTCAGGATCGTCGTCTTCGTTGTTGCCAAAATCGATATCCAGAAATGATTTTGCAGGGGCAACTGGGTTGAGGTTGATCTCAGGTGGATGCTCAACATTGACCTTCTGCTGGATTTCTCGCCAACGTGACCGTGTTAGACGGATGTGAGGAATGGCTTGTTTGTCGCTGTCAACCAGGGTTGCGAAAAGCGTTGCATCGGTCAGAATGTGCTGAAAATCGATTTTTACCATGCATGGCAACTGCTACCTTGTAATAAAACTTACATAAATCATATTCTTCACGTTGGAGACCGTCATTTTCTGGGCGACGGCAAAGCTTTCCAAGGTTTCATTTTGATTCGATGACGCCGTTGATGATGAAAAGTCGGGTTGTTTGGGTTGCCCCATGGCGCTGGAACAGGGTTTGCGTGGATTTAAATCGATTTCACGTATGGCGAAGCAGCTTGAACGAGTAAAAAGCCAGCTGATGGCGCGCGCATTGAGCAAAACGATTTACGAAAAACAACTATGCTCGATTTGACGCATTCGCGGTTAGGAACGTTACGCCAAACGATGCGCTACCTCGGATGCTTGAACTCAATATGTAACTGGTTGCGCTTTTTTGATGCTCTGGTTAGACCAACTTTTTGAGAATCTCTGGAGATTTCGCAATGAAAATTCCAGGGAGAAATCTTTGGAGAATCCACCAAAAATGTTTTTTCCCAGGAAATTTCGCATCCCTGCACCCATCTCCCTTTACACAGATTGTCGTTATTTGTTATTAAACTGTAAAACTTTATAACGTGATTAGCCGGAGCAAAAATAAATATAAAATGTAAACTGTAAACGTAACGCAATCTTAAATGCTCACGCAATGGTAACAACCTGGGGAGTCACTTTGTCATTGATGCGGGAGGAACGAACAAGATTTAGTTTTGCGCAGACTGTGAGTAAAGAAATTATGATACAAAGAAACAAACACATTAAACCAACAGAAAAAAAGAATGTCTGTGAATAGTTTGTTCCATTTCTGGGATGGGGATGCACCATGTGTGAGCGACGGCGAATACATAAAAAACTACCGATAGTATTGTAGCATCTCTGGTTAGACGGACATGGATTATGTTTGCATTCATTGATATCCTCGGTGCAATACTGGCCTTGATATCCGGGTTTGCAGATACATTCAGGAACACCCATATCCGATGAAATGCAATATCCGTCTCCACAGTATCCACGATTCAGACAAGGGTCGTCAAATTCGCATTCTGAACCAACCTTACCTAAAGGGCAGACACAGAAGCGGCCATTTGAATTGTGGATGCACACCTTATTAGAGGAGCAACTAGTAGCATGGCAGGTACGTAGAGGAAAAGTATCTGCTAAAAAGAAAGTTAAACGTATTACCTAAAATGAATGAAATGGAATACTTACAGAGTGTAGTAGAAACCTGGTGTAAGGAAGCGAATATAACAACAGTAATAAAAACAAAGCAGTTCATTGTGGAGGAAAAGGAACAAGCGCCCGCCACCGTTTGGCCAAATACCGTGAAATGATGCAGAGAAACTTTTTTAGGATAAAGCTAATGGAAGGAAGGTCCTAGTCGGTAATGGCTTTGCACCGCCAATCCAAAAAAGCGCGGTTCGATTTTCGCGCATTAGGACCTCTTCATACAGTAGTAGAGTAACCTGAAATAATCGGCATACCCGTGACCAAATCGAGTATGCAGCAGGGTTCTCCCAGGATTCAGCAGGGATGTGATTGATGTCTATGTAATATTCGCATTTCTGCGAGTATCCAAGACTAAGTTTCAAAACGTCGTCGATTGACAGTCTTACTGTTCTAATGAACCTTATCGTTATTTTCGAAGTTTTTGCTTTATTAAGAACTGATCCATTTCTGTATTTTGTAAATTATAAACTGTTGAAACACCTCCCTTGATACACTTTTGAGCCTCCAAATTTGATATAACCTCGGAACGCTATAACTATTTGAAAACGGTCAGTTTTTATTAGCACTTTGACGGCAGCCTAAAGTCAAAAAGTAGCAATCAACTCAAATGCTTACGGACTGACAACCCGTGTGTTCAATTTAAAGTGCCCCGAAGCGTCAGCCAATTACTCAAATTGCACAATAGGTTAGGAAAAAGCGTCCTGCATGCTCTTTGGGGACCCCCGCCCGCGGCATACTGCCGAATTGCCTTTATGTGTCACCGATTTAGAGGTACACGAGTACATGAAGAGGGGCATTTAAACGGAAGTGCGCGAATTCGAGAGCGCCTATTTCAACACCAAAAGCGACTAACCTTTTGTATGCCGAATTGTAGCGGTGCGCAGCTTCCTGCAACCACCATGAAATGACACTACAACAACCACTCGACAACTAATTAAGCGTGTCCGGTAACGCATGTCATGTTCGCACGACCATTAATTCGATGCTCATCACATTGTGACTGTGGCAATTTGGTCTTGCAATTGGTAGTGGCTGATTTTCGTTTGTTTAGTAACGTTGCAACAGCTTGTGATAAAGACAGTTTACTTAAATAGTTAATCAATACATAGATAAATAAATAAAAACGAAATAATTAGTTCAGGCAAGATCAGAAGAGATATGTTAGTAGGACAAAGCAAATTTTGTAAAGTTGAGAAGGTAATTTCGATGTGAAATATTTTAAAATGCCGTTACATCTTACATTCCGAATGAATACGGAAAAAGTGAATACGCTGACGTATAGTTTTGCGACTGATTGTTGTGCAGCGCAACATGATCCAACTGTCCGGTAATACTGTTGTTGCCGTTCTGCTGCGAACTGTTAATGCCAACGGGGTTGACGATGACTTGCGAGTTCAAATTGACATCAGCTTTAATTGGCTTTGGCTTGGAGTCTGATGATTCTTCGCTGTCGCTGAGCTTTTTATCATCGTTATCGTCGTCGTCATAAGGTTTGTCGTCACTTTCAAGATGCGCTGCAGCTTCGAGACTCTTCTTATGCATTCCTAAAACCAGATGATCAAAAACCATTATGGTAGTGACAGTATACCTAACAACCAGGGCGCAGCAGATTCAGTTGGATCATCACTTTCTGACTTGGTAATCGTTTCGGGAAGCGGTAGAGAATGTCGAACCATGGCCCCGTATAAGCCATACTCGGCCATGATGGTACTCTTGCCCCAGGTCTTTTCGGTCTTTCGCCACTTTGCGCGTCGGTTTTGGAACCAAACCTGCAGTAAACACGTGTTATCGATGTACAAAGATGTGTAATTTTACCTGTATTCTATCCTCTAGCAGTTCAGTCTTACGGGCCAACTCTTCACGCGCATTCATGTCCGGATAATGTGCGCTTTGAAATGCTTTTTCCAACTCGTCAATTTGAAACTGTGTAAAGATTGTTCGATGGCGACGTTTTTTGCGCTTACTGCTACCTCCACTCATCTTCCGCAAACCATTTGATGCAGAGCCCTTGCGGCCTTCTGACGGACTCTTCGCATTTCCTCGTTGTTGACCATTGATGTCGGCAGTTTCGTTGATTAAGTCATTTAGCGCAGAGCATGTTGGTGTCACGTTTCCATTGTAGAAGCGCATGGAGCCAACTAAAGCGGGTTACAATGTTTGTAAAATTCATCGAATAAATAAACAAATAAACATTTTTAACTTAATTGCTAATTGCTTACCATCGCCACACGAATTGTTATTTACAGTACCGTAATCAAAAGACGTTGACTGCACAATTAGGGATGAATCTAGAGGGAATAACGGGTGTGTGCCATTTGCAATGTTATTGCTGACGGAATTAGAGTCGAGAAAGTTTGGCTGGCAATACGAATAACTTGTGGACATTAGGTAAGGCGTGGTAGCCACACAATTGTTTGGTTGCCCTGAGTTTGATAAAGCATTTGACGTAGGTGTACCACTTGAAGACCCTCCATTTAGTTGATTCGTCGTCGGAAAGGCACCACCAGTCAGGCCTAACAAGTCATGGATAGCAAAGGGTGTACGAGCATTGCAATAGGGAGATGACAGAGCGGGATTTAGGTGGATCGCAGAATTAGAAGCCACTCGGCACCGTGAGGGAAGCATCTCAGTGCCAACTACTAACGTTCCCGGATGAACACGTCTAGACCCCTCTTCACGACACAATAACGAAAAAGGAGGAGTTAGTTTTCGTTTTTCAGTGCGTTGGACGTTACGCGCCCATTAAGATACAGTATACTGATGCATGACGCTACACGCCCCGCCCGTTTTCGAGCGCTCAAGCCAATCGAAGTCAAGGCTGACTTGAAGAAAAATACGGAGAGGAAATTAATTGTTGCAATTCTTTAACTATACAAATGAACTAGCTCATATTAGGCAAGTTAGCAATTTATTCCTTTGCAAAAAATGGTTCCAGCTTCAAAGGGCAAAACTCCAAAAACAGTCATCTTTTGTTTTAAAAATTATAAAACTAAATTTACAATAAACTGGTTGCGTCTAATAAAGCAATTTAACAATCACATTTATTGACAACTTAATTCGTCACAAAACTTTTACAATTCAAAACACACGCAATAATAACACATTTTGAGATTTTTTAAATTAGAACTTAAAGATCAGTTAATACGCACATAATCTAACTTTACAAATTCTCACAAACACAATGTTGCTTATGACACAGTACACCTTCCGGACGTCTTGCGCGCGCAGTCAAACAATGGGTAAGCTATCCACGGCCGTTACCTAATAAACGAGGCACTAATTAGTAACAATACATCGCGTAAGCTGCCTCGATTGACCTTGCATTCCCGCGAGACAAAGGATTCGGATTTCTGGAATGCCTTAAACACGGATCGACAATTAGATACCTCGCACCCTGCGCAATAATATGTTTGGGGTCAAGACCGTACTGCGCGACCGCGAGAGACACGAAACGTCTGCCTCATTTACCTCATTGAGCCTGTTGCATACATACATGTTTACACGCATTTTTTCTTCGAGGACACGGTCGTTGAGATAATTGATCTCGAGGCCTTGACTAACTGGAACGACCCGTACGAAATGATGGAGCCAGCTTTGGACACCATTGTCATTTTGTTTATCGATCAACAGGGTCTTGTTGAAGATGGCGAGGAGGAGGGGATGTCCTGAAAGTGTTAACGAGGCAAAACACTTTTTCGTGTCACCCCTGTAAACGAGAAAATTGTCGGGATGTAAGGAAGGAGTCCCGCTGGTTTACTACCGCAAAATAAGGTGCCGGAAATTTGCTCAAAGCGTGTCAAATAAGGGCAGATGCGCTCAAATTGAGCCAATTGAAGTCATGTCTCTCTTGCTTCGTGACCGTTTTCGGAAAAGAATGTGTCGCGGTACTTAAAACATGAAAGTCAGTTTTAACGGCTTTATATTCACTATGATCAAATAATGGGGTAATGCTTTCAACTTTGAATTTTATGTTTATTTATTTAACAGTCGACAAAAGTAATAACACAACCAAAAACAATACAGAAAACCAACGAATCAACAGTAACGACACAAAATGCCTGCTTGAAAAAACCCCAACAAAACCAATTTAAAACAAGAATTATCAATTAGGAACGCGTTTCCATTACAACAAGAACAAATGAAAGGTCAATGGTGCCTTTGGGACATGGAAATGATAAAATGAAATCATAATGGCTATTATTTATTCAATGTCTTCCGGAAGAGGTTCATCGGCAGCGTGGAGATCGCGGCAGATACCACGGACAGCGACTTGGTTCGGTGGGCAACTGTTTTCGCATCGCTTCACGACGCGACCGTTGACGACTCGTTGGACTTGGACCTGATAACTCGGGCATCCACTACCGCCTCGAGAATCATCTTTTCGGGAAGCGAGTCTGTGGAGGGCAGATGCGGCGGTGCCGGTGGTGCAGCACTGGTAGTTACCGTTCTTCGTGTTCGCGACGCAGGTGTATCCTGAGGGGCAGGAGTTGGGGCCGACGTTGGAGCATTGGACGGGGGTTCCGGTGGAGGGGAAGAGAAGGGCTGTTCCAGAGGGGCATCCGTGCGCGGCGGCTGAAATGGATTCATTTACTTTTTTACATTTACTAAAAGTTAATCTTACCACTATTAGTCTTCGAGCAACAGTAATAGTTCTTAGCCTTGCGAGAGAAGGTACACTTGTAACCAGCCGGGCAGGTCGTCGAGGTACACGTCTGGGGTACACCATTGACGAGGTATGCACTTCCACGTTCGCAGACATCATTCTTATTGGTGTTGGCGTTGCGAGAGTTGACTGGACGAGGCTTCGGGATAGATTCAGGCTTGTTAACAGTCTTCGCGGCGGTACCTTGACGGGCACAGCAAATGTTCTTACTGAGCACAGGGCTGTGTTGGCAAGTGAAGTTCTTCGGGCAGTTGCTCTTCGATGGGTTGCAAACACGGATCTGTTTGTTACCCTTCAGTTCATAGAAGGCAACATGACCAGGGATCGGGCACACATCTTCAGTTTCCTTGGTGCCCTTTTCTTCCTTCTTGTTTTCGTTTTCATTACCCTTCTTGACGGTCTTACGTTCTGGAGGCGGTCGGGCAGCAGCCTTCACGCAAACTCCTTCAACATTCTTGTGTCCTTCTGGGCACTTGCAGACACCATCATCGCAACTAGATCCACCTTGGCACTGAACGCTGTCGAAACATTCAGTATCGATGGGGACACGGGGAAGACAGTCTTCCTTGAAGCGAACTTCGTCCTTGGCGCACTCCTTCACACACTTATCGCTGACAGCTTCAAAGTGTTTCGAGCATACACATTTGCCTTCATCGCATCCAGAATTCTCAGGGCATTGGGCCGGGTTCATGCAAGCTTCAGCTAAAGCGACCTTCTTCAAGCAGATACCATCAACATTGACTTGGTTTTCGGCACAAATTTCAGAAGTACCACCGGTTGTGCAGCAAATTTGGGTTCCGCTGAGTGTGCGTTGGCAAGAAAAGCCGCCAGGACAGCTGCTCTGGCCGACAACGCATGATTGGGGATCGCCGCTCATACCGATAAAAGCGACTTGATCATTGGGGCATCCACCATCCATACCACAGCATTGGAATTGGTTATTACCGGTCGAGAATTGGCAGAAGTATCCTGTGGGGCAGTTTTGAGCAGCGGCAGTGCAGATCTTGGGAGAGTTGGTCAGAGGGTCTTTGAAGGCGACTTGACTGTTGGGGCAACCCATGGCGGCGACTGAAATATACAAACGTTAAGTTTGAGCTTCCTAGATATGACATAGAACAAGTTAAATAAGGTTACTTAATGGGTAGTCTTCACGCGCTAGTAACAACTCTATTGTTTTAGATGTTGAGTTTTTGGTAAGCTTGTTAGCTCATTAATGTAAATGGTAAAAGAGCACGCAAGAATGCACCCAAAAAGTATTACGTCTTGTTTTACTCGATTTAGGCGTTGTGATGGCAGTAGCTCCGCAGCATTGGTATCGTTGATTGGACAAAGACCATTGGCAGGAGTATCCTTGCGGGCACGGCGCATTCGGCGGGTTGAACGGATCGCATGTCGCAATTTGGTTGTCCTTCATGTAGACATACTCATTTGGTGGGCATCCGTCAGAAATAGACACAATATCACCCTTGCAACAGTAACCAGTAGTGAATTCGGCCTGGGTGCTTTGACAGCTAAAGCCATTAGGGCAAGTAATAAAAGCACCAACAGTACAAGACCGGGGCATTTGGGTATTTTCTTCGATGTGAAAGTCAGCCTTGTTGGGGCAGAGGTATCCAGCGGAGCAACAGTAACCCTGGAAGGCACCGGGGACGTCGGATTGGCAGGAGTAGCCGGTTGGGCATTGGGAAGCACTGCTGCTGATTGTGCAACGGATGGGCGACTTGCTGGATGAATCGCGGTAAAGAGCCTTGCCAGCAGGGCACAATTCACCGGAGATCGAAGCACAGCAGTAGTAGCGGTTCTTCTGAGCGTGGAAACGGCAGAGGTAGTTGGATGGGCATGAACCGTCGACATTGATGAGACATTCGCGAACACTCATATCAGCAGCGTTGACGTAGGCCTTCTCACCCTCAGGGCAGACATCCATGTTAGTGGCTCCGCAGCAGACGCTGTTGGTAGACAACGGATCGTAAGTGCAAGCGAAGTTGCTCGGGCAAGAGTTGCTCAAAGCAGCATTGCATTCATATGGCAAGTTTGTGTTAGGGTTGACGTAGGCAACATCACCAGGAGTACAGGCTGCGGATAAACAGAAGTTATTGCACTGTTCAAGAGTGGCAAAGTTGTTTAAATTGCCACTGCAGCCATTGTAGGTAAACTGGGTGCACTCCTTGGTGACAATGTTGAAGTAGTAACGAGCCGCCGCAGAAGAACTGCATGATGAACCTTGTTGAGGAGGTAGAGAGCAGATGTAAGCGCGAGTAGGGCAGCATCGGTTGACAACGGAGCTTCCGGAAGTGACTGATGTGCATTCATGGGTTCCGGGACAGGTATTAGTCGATGAACAGACCATAAGCTGACCAAATTCATTGCGTTCTGGAGTACCACCATTCGGGCAACCACCGACACCACAGTATCCTTCACAGTCATCACGGCTGGCAAAGTTGTTTGAGTTACCGTCGCAGCCGTTGTATTGGAAGGATTCACATTCTTGGGTCTGTGAGTTGTAGAAGTATCGGTAGGATGATCCGGAGCCACAGGTGATACCCTTGTTGGCGGAGAGGGAGCAGGTGTAGGCTAAAACATGACAAGATAAACATTATTATCGTTAAAAGTACTCAAAACGCACCCTTTGTCGGGCAGCAACCCCAAACATAACCATCAAAGTAGCACTCATAATTGACCGGGCAGACGTTGCCAGCACCAGAGTTGGAGCAGACGTAGTAGTTTCCTTGGTAATCCTTGTAGGCATCGCCTTGAGGACATTGAGGTTCGGCTAAATAGTTCAAATGTTATTGATAACGCGTTGTAAGGAACTTACGAATGATGTTTTCGCAAGTGTTTTGACATTCAAGGAGTGTTTCAAAGTTGTTGTCATTGCCTTGGCAGCCAGTGTAATCAAAGATTTCACAGGCACGAGTGACGGCATTATACCAGTATCGGCGAACACTCTGCTTGCAATCACCCAATCTGAGCGGCTGAGAGCAGATTGCTTCTAAAATATTGATTATGGTTATACAAATCAGTTTGTTTTCTTGTACTTTTGTTTTCAAACCCTCATAAGATCAATAATATTGGACTTGTAAAGATGTTTGTGACTATCATTGTTCAAATCCCCATTGTTTGGGTACAAACCGAATGCATAAAGGAAGTGAAAGCCTTAAGAGGCGCACAAGCTCAAAGCAAACAATAGGATAGATTAAGCGTGCGCGACCTTGCGATCAACCTGCTATGAAGTTGAGTCGGGGACACTCATCGCAAGTATACTCGGAACTTGTCATTTGACTTTGAACAAGGGTTTACGAAGGTCTCCGAGAGTCTTGCTTTGGGGTCAAAGCCGAGCAAAGAAGAAACGGATAAACTTACG
Organism: Panagrellus redivivus; assembly: GCA_000341325.1. Taxonomy (NCBI): domain Eukaryota; kingdom Metazoa; phylum Nematoda; class Chromadorea; order Rhabditida; family Panagrolaimidae; genus Panagrellus; species Panagrellus redivivus. The sequence continues at coordinate 175,092 of KB455162.1, read as the reverse complement.
TGGCCGTGGACAGCAAACGTTGTGATCACTTTGGCACTCATGCGTGCTGGGACAGTCGGAGTTGCTGGAACAACGCTGGTTGTTTGATCCAATCTTGAGGGGGGTACCGTAATTGCATTGTAACTTGGCACAGAACAGTTCACATTCAGCGGAAGACTTGAAGTTGTTGTAGTTACCGAGGGCACCATGATAAGTGAAAGCGATACAACGGCCCTGTTCGGCATCGTAGTAGTATCGGGAAGATGTCGAGTATGTCAGGGAGTAGGTACGCTTCATCGGCTGTCCGGGGTCGAAGTTAGTCGATCGGAGGAGGTCATTGGGACGACCACCAGCATTACTGCAGATACTGGCAACAGTCGGACAGCAAAGTTGCATCGATCCAACGGAAGTACATTCGAAGTTGTTCGCGCATGATGAAGCTGTCTGGCAGTTGCTTACAGGCTCATCTTCGTTCATCTGGCTTCCGCTCATGTATTGCGGTGAGCCACGCTTACAGGCTATAAGTATCAAATTGCTTAATGTGTAACCTTTGTGTAATCAATTAACGTACTGTCTCGGCAATAAGATTCACAATGTTCCCTTGTCTTGAAGTTATTCGGAGACTGCATTTCGGTCTCATCCCAAGGGTCCCACATGAACTGTTCACAAGTGCCCGTAACGGCATTGTACCACCAACGTGGGCGGACACCAGCAGGTGCTGCGGCTCCACCATCTGCTTCTCGTTTCGGTTGGATGCACGTAAAGGCTACAAAATGCATTATATAATTTGATCACTTTTCGGGCGTCGTGACCCTTTTACAACGTCACTATGTTTGCGATAACCGCCTCAGGCAATTGTGAAAATGAAAATGATATTCAAGATAGATCGGCGACGAAAGGTCGCCCTCTTGAATGACTGCCTCCCGAGAGAGACGTGTAAAGTGGCCATTGTCCACGCTGATACACACAGGATAAGCGAAAATTGATCTCACTCACCTCGGTTAGGACAACAAATACCGTCGCTGGCGGGGTGAATGTCGTAGACACCCTCCATGGCCGCCTTTACGTTACTCAATGAAGAAGGAGCGGTGACACAATCGTAGATGTCTGCGATGTAGATGCCGTTTCCAGAGTTGTAGGGTTCCTGGCCGTAGACGCAAGCGCCGCCGCCGTTTCCGACAAAGTTGGTGTAATCTGTCGCGGATGAGCTACAGAATTGGAGGGGGTTGATGTGCTCGCCCATGGGGACTTCTTGATCATCGGGGTCGGTCATAGCAACATTGCGTAGTTGGGATACCGGCATCGTTAGAAGGTCGTCGTCGTATTCGGGAAGGGGACATTTTGGTACGGGATCGCCGTCTTCGCCAGAGTGAAGAATGCAGACAACACCGTCACGGGACTTGGACATAACATAAGGGATGCCGTTGACATCCTCAGGACACTCGCAACGGCTCTTTTCACAGCGGGATTCAGGCCAGACGGCGCTGCATTGTTCGGCATATTGGCAGCCAGATTCTCCGGGATTTTTCTCTGCAAACAAAGTTTCAATGAACGGCTTAATTATTCAATTTGAAAACTTACTCAAGTAACAATAGCCTTGGATGGCAACAAAATTGCTGAGACAGGTGCAGGTTCCAGTGGAGCAGAACATGCCCTAAAATTGTTATTTTTTCAAAACTGTAAGCACAATAAGTAAAACCCACAGTCAAGCAATCAGTGTTGAATGAACAGAAATCACCAACGCGACCGGATCCAGAAACACCATGACGCTTGTATCTGCCTTTACCAGATATGCATTCACCGTCACTATAATGTTCATCTGACGCGCAAACCCTTCGGGTCAGTTGTTTTTTCGTGATGTCACATGTGAGGTACGCGTTTTCGTGAATATCAATTTTGCTAAAACACCGTTTTTAATGATTCCACTATCAAACTTAATTATTACTCACTTATTTTTCGGATCGCAGAAAAGCGAAGCATCACGACGATGTTCTTTACCACATTTATCACCAGGGGACTGTAGTCTACATGATCCACATGTATCACCAATCTGGCATACCCTGAGATCTTCGGCTAGTGCTGAATAGGGTTTATTACCATCAGTATAATTATGAATGGGAATGGACTAACCTGCATAAAATAAATAATAAAAGCAACTTAAAAGAAGACTCGACCTTAGAGGCACCATGGTTAGTGCCACTACCGTTGGCCGTCCTTTTGAGGCAGATCAAGACAGTGGGGTACCGAAGAACCGGTCAGATGCTATATCTGCGTGGGGTCGAGAATGTCGCTGTAATTGTCCTATTGAAGTGACGCCTACATAAGATTAAGGAAGCTGCGTGATCACGAAAAATGATTTAAACCAAGTATTTGTAGAAGCGACTTGTTAGAAAAAACAAAGCTATCGACTGACCGACCCATCGTTTGATGAATCTGATTAGACGTAGTGACCAATAAGGTTAGTTATTCTAGAAGTGATCTAGGCAATGAAAAGAAAGGGGTCGACTGGCTCAATTCTATGGATGGAGATGGATTAAGCGAGACGGGTAACTACTGTGATGCAGATAGCGGAGACGACGTGGTGCGCGTGCCTGTCGGTGTGTCAAGATTTCGAGGAGTTTTCGCTTTTTCCCACGGCGCCTCGATGAATGAATACACTCCGCAACTTCGAAATGGGGAGGGAGACCAGTGTCCACTCTCCCTTTCTTTCTGTGTTTTGCAAAGGGATCTTATAGGGACGGGGCAGAGGTGCTTCGCGATCTCAACAATGAAGCGTGTTGGGGCGTGCGTCGAAAGAGTCGTTAGGTGAGTCGCGTATACAGTTTGAGACACCTTTTGAAAAAGTTCCTCTTGCCGGACCACATCGTTTTTCAAATCCCGATTAAGTCGCCTTACGCAAGTCTGCATAAACGGTTACTGAGGAAGAATTTTTTTCCCATCGTTAAGTAGGCTTACGCGAGGACTACCTTTGACGGTGTTAACGTAAAAAAACAGCTAACTACAATAAGCGTGAACTAACGAAAAGTAATTTGCACTTCTGAATTTATAAGTATCACAAAAAATTTATCAACAACACACTGACGTTGTACTGTCAAAAAGTGATAATAAACAAGATCTCAATTTAGCTTAACCGGCAATGACCTGTGTAGACAATGTAGACAAAACCATTTGAGTGCATCGCATTAAGCTGTAGTCAATTGCATGCGGCTCTGAAAATGCCATACTGTTTGCTTATGGCGATGAAATCGAACACTTCGCCTATATTAATCCCTGCGACAGATAGTCTGGGTCTGTTTTCATAAAAACAAAAACGATAACTTATCTTGAGTATTTAACAGATGTACAGAATTTTTATAACTAATTTTATTTTTTATAGCCAGTTAAAAAATTGGCAAATTCAAAGTACAAAAAAGAAAGTTTCTTGTCTGCCTTTCAAACAAAAACAGCGACACTCTTTAACCGTCATTCTTTAACAATTGAGTTATGCGTATTTTCAGAATTTAAGTGTAAACCTTTAAGGTGAATTAGTATTTTGTTAAAAAGTAAATCCGTTACACACACGATGTTCCAAATCAAGTTTTTAGTAATGTTTAGCCAGCTGTTGGTAGTGTTCGAGTTGGCTGAATTTTCGCTGATAATATCCATTGGACAAGTCGATACTACACACATTGAAAAGCCGAAACCCAATAATAAAGATAGAAAAAAAACAAAGAAAAAAGCGTGATCAGTCTTGTTTTTGGTATAAACATAACCCAGGCTGGCCACTCTGTGTATATGCAAAAATATGAGAGGAATAATAATTGAAACAAATATAGACAATACGAATAAAACTAAGACGTAGTACAGGTTATCAAATATCTTGTTTTTGTGCATTACATGATACATGCCATCAAAATGATGCACACTATGAGTGTTATGAAACCGACATGCGTTATTTAGTTTTGGCACTACGTGATGACTGTGGTTACCGCTGCTAAACGAAAAGCTGAAAATACTACTTTTTATTTTATTTATTGATATATATTAAGAACTAACGTGTACTCGAGGCCACGGCTGTGACGCATCACAAAGTCTACAAAATCATCTAACTCTGTTGGCTGCAATCTAATGAGGCCACTGTGGCGAACTTGCTTCACACCAGATTGAACAAGCCGTTTAACCTGGTTCCAAGTGCTGTCGCCATGTAAAACAAGTCTTGAATATGGTCCAAAAATATATGGAATCACCTTTTCAAAGTTTTCAATCTGGCAATGCATGATAAGAGTGTCATCAACATAGATCTTCTTATTCCTGTCCACAATTTCATCAACCAATAACACAGAATCCCAAACGGGATAAATGGTGTGATTACCGTCTTTATTTTCTCGCCAATGTTTAAATTTATCCAGTAATTTACAAAACCGAAACAAGAAAGTGTCTCTCGAAGCTTCACGGCATATCGCGGGGTTGTCCGTGATGAATACTTGTCGATGAGCGTCCATGGGCAATGGACAAATGTTGTCGAATAATGGGATAAGTTTAAATAAATCGTTAATGATACTGAGGGGTGAAAGATGGATTATTCGAATTCGGAAACCATACGGTAGTTTTGACAAGGGTATGGCCTCCGGGTCCGGCATCCAGAAGTTTAGAATACTGGAAATAGGCAAAAATTGTTGAATGAAACGATACATGGCATCGCTCGAAACACTAGATAATGGATATGCGCGCAATGTTGGATACTTAAAAAGCCGCGATATACTGATGGTGTGCTTCGGTGGTTTTTTTTCAATCGATTGAACATGTTGGCTAGCTTCCTACGGTCGCATGACGTGCACGCACAATTGGCGTACGCACATAACGAAAATAGTTCAATTGGTTTTTTGTTACAAAAAAATTATTCTGCCCTAAAGTATCATACAATTCAACCATATTGCATTTATTTTTAAAGCAATCGAAACATAATAAATAATTTGCGAAAAAAGCAGATGGTTTAGAATGAAAGCCAATCAAGGGTATGGAATAAGACAAATTGGTAGAAAACAGTGATGTGAAGCGTAGACACTCATAGTGATTGTATACTGGCTAATCAAACCGGGCTTTGCTTTATTGATTTATGACTTGACCGGTGGCAAAGCACGTGGGCACTTCACAACAACGTAACATGTTTTATGAAAACTGGTAGCTGATTAACCAAGTTGCGTAGCAAATTAAGAAAAATCACTTCTTATAATCGAAATAAAACAACAGTGAAGATCAATCGTATTGATTAAGAGACTGGATGTTGATGGCCGTTAGAGTTTACGAGTATTCTGAAAAGTATTTAGAGTTAATGCACTATTTTGTGTAATACTTACCGCATTTGCGTTTAAGAGAACCATCAGTAGTTGGAGAACATTTAAAACCCTTAGCATCGTCGTGTAATCGAGTTGTCGGCTTCGTTCGACAACAGATATTGTTAAAGCAGTTAGAACCGCGGGGGCATTTACCATCGGCAGTACATGCAATTGGTACATTGAGTCTGGGGAAAAGAAGAGGCGATGACCCATCTGGACACGTGTTGGCGGATGCCTTTGAAGCCGCACCTCGTGCTGGAGCTGGTTTACGTGTGTTACCAATACTGCTTGTTCGTCTCGCGGTCGTGGCTGGCTTCTTTGGTGGCCAAACTGGCTTCGTGTTTGTGGCTTTGACAACCTTCTGTGATGAAGCTGGTACTGGTGCTGATGCTGTTGATGCTGCACCAGTTGAACAGCAAATGTAATCAGACACAGTTTTAGAGTATGTGCATTTGTATCCAATTGAGCACTTAGCCTTGGTACATGCGATGGCCATGAAATCGGATCCAAGTTGAGCTGACTGTTTGGAATTAGGTCCGCAGATATTCGTGACGCAACGGCCTTTGTAGCCAGTAGTCTTTGCCGGGCATGCGCAAACGTTATTATCGCATTGTGCACCATTGAGACATTGTTCACTGATTTCACATTGTCCGCCAATGGAAGCCTTCTTGAGGCATTTCCCATCATATTGGATCTCTTCAGCGGTACATGACAAACCCCATGATGGTGTCGTGCTGATAGTCGGTTCTTCAGCGGCAACACATCGCCCGCCAACTTCAATAGTACCCCTCGGGCATGCACAAAGTAGGGAAATACAGATGGAAGTCACAGGGCATTGCTCGGTTAACACACATGCTTCTCCAATCATACGCGGACGGCATTCACCATCAGTTAGAAGTTCATTCGAAGCACATTTCGGTGCAAATGGCCGGTTCGCAATGTCTGAGATGGGGATGGTCGTAGGCTCGGGAGTTTCAGTCGTTGTTGTGTACTGTGGAGGTGGTGGCGGAGCAGGAGTGGTTTGAGAAATGGATTCTTCTTCTGGTAAAGTACAGCAAATATTCTTATTATTATAGCCCATCTGGCATGAGTAGCCCATCGGACACTGGTTGTGCAATTGAGTTTTACATTCCTTCGGCGCTCCAGTGATGTCAATGTAGGAAACGGAATTACCAGGACAACCTGATTTGTGCGCACAACATTGGAATTGCTTATTCTTATCCGAGAACTGACAGAAATATCCAGTTGGGCAAGAGTTAGGTGCAGAAGCGGTGCAAGCTTGAGGTGATTCTGTATTCTTCGCAATGAATGCGACCTGGCCGGGCGGGCATCCATGTTCAATCATAATTGTTTCTTCTTCCTCGATGGGTTCTTTGCCACAACACTGATAACGTTGGAAGGCAATTGCGTACTGGCAGGAATAGGATTCAGGACATGGCTTGTTTTGCGGGTTGAAGGGATCGCATGAGACAATTTCCCGCTTTAAACTGTAGGCATATTCTCCTGGAGGACAACCCTCAGTAATGGCAGCAATTTCACCCTTGCAGCAATGCCCGTTGACTCCGCCAGGAGACTTTTGGCAACGGTAGCCTGTGGGACACGAGATGAAAGCGCCAGGTGTGCAGATCTTTGGCATGTTGGACCGATCGTCGATGAGGAATTCAGCACCGCCTTTGCAGACATCTGAAGTTGGACTGTTGTAATAGTGTTTTTAAAGGGTTTTTGTTTACTTTGAGATGAACAACAGTATCCCTGTAGTACACCTTGCGCTCTACTTTGGCAGGAATAACCATCTGGGCAACCACTTTGAAGGCCATTCAAAGTGCAACGCATTGGCTGCATGTTGTTAGGCTGACGGTAAAGGGCACGCCCATCGGGGCAAACATCTGAAAAACGTGATAAGAATATGTTTTATTTCACTTGGTATACAAAACGTACTTCCACTCTTTGAAGCACAGCAGTGATAACGGTTTCTGGACGCACTGAATCGGCACAAGAAGTTTGATGGACATGTTCCGGGGACGTTAATCGTGCATTCCTTCACAGATTCATCGATAGAATTGATGAACGGCCGTTCACCCTCAGGGCATACATCAGAAGGCGGAGTACCGCAACAGACATGCTGCGTGGAAAGAGTGTCAAATCGGCAAACGTAATCAGTTGGACAACTATTCATTAATGTTGGGCTGCATTCAATGACCTTTTTGGTGTTCACATCTTTGTAAGTGACTTCACCAGGATAACATGCAGATGATGAGCAGAAGTTGGTACATTGTTCTCCGGATGCAAAGTTGTTCAAATTGCCGTTACATCCATTGAAAGCGAAAGAAGCGCATTCTTTGGTGACAATGTTGAAATAGTATCTGCTGACAGACATTTTTGAACATTGGTTACCCTGTTGTGGTGGCAATGAACAAATGTACGATTTAGTCGGACAACAACGATGAGCAACATTGCCGTTAATATTGATGGGCACACATTCATGAGTTGTCGGACATTTAGACGATTCCGTGCACATTGTCAGCTGATTGGTAGACATGTCTCTCAACGGCTGACCTCCATTCGGACAACCGCCAACCCCACAGTAATCTTGACAACCTTCAACGTCTTGGAAGTTGTTAGCATTGCCATCACAGCCTTCATATTGGAAAGATTCACAAGACTGCTTGTTGGAGTTATAGTAATACCGGAACGATCTTCCAGATCCGCATTGAACGCCCTTATCAGAGCTGAGAGAGCACGTGTAAGCCTTAGTCGGACAGCAACCATTAGTAGTACCATCAAAAGTGCATTGGTAGTTCGGTGGGCATGATTTGCCGCCAGTTTTGGTACTGCACTGATAGAAGTTGCCGTTAGCATCGCGATGAGCACGACCTTGAGGACATTTGGGTTCGAGTACAATGTTACGGCATTTCTGTTGGCAGGTAAGTAGACTGTCGAAATTGTTATCATTGCCCTGGCATCCAGTGTATTGGAAGATTTCACACTGTCGGGTGGCAGCATTGTACCAGTAACGACGAACGCTTGAAGTACAGTCGCCAAGGCGTTTCGGTTGCGTGCAAATAGACTCTGAATTTTCTTTGTTTTTTGAAAATTTACAAGTAACTCGACTTACGGCTCGTCGGACAGCAAACTTTGTGCGATGATTCGCACTGGTGCGACGACGGACAATCCGCATTGCTTTCACAGCGTTGCCAGTCTTCGCCAATGCGAAGTGGGTTACCGTTCTCGCAAACGACTGAAATCAGGTTTTAACTGTCAAACTTCAAATTCAAATGCGTTGATCTCACGTTTTGAACAGAAGTTTTCACAATCTTGCTTCGTTAAGAAATTGTTGTAATTTCCAAGGCCATCAAACAAGAAGTTCATACATCTGCCTTGTTCCGCGTCATAATAGTAACGGCTAGCCGTTTTGCTACCAGCAATAGCGACTCCCCGATCATAATTATCCGGTGACTGGTATAATGGTGGACGTCCACCCGTAGCACTGCAAACATGTCCAACTGTCGGACAGCAAATTTGCTGCGATCCGATTAAAGTGCAACTGTGCTCGTTTGAACAACTTCCACCTTTGTGGATGCAGTTTACTACCGGTTGGTCATCAAGGATACTGTACTTTGATTCAGCAAATTGATTAGGTCCACGACGGCAGGTGTCCCGACAGTACGATTCGCAATGTTCGATGGTTCGGAAGTTGTTGGGGGAAACACCATCAGATTGATTGGGGTCCCATAAGAACTGTGAGCACGTGCCAGTGATTGAGTTGTACCACCAACGTGGGATTGATGGGTCGTCACCCTGTTCGAGGGGCTGGACACAAACGTAAGCACGACTGTGGCAACAGATACCATCGATGGATTCAGCGTATTCGGGGAAGAATTGGGAATTGACTTGAGGGTGAGGGACGCAATTGTAAATGTCGGCAATGTAGATATCGTGGTTTCCATCGGGGTAGACGCAATAAGTTGATCCGTCACCGTTGTTTGAGGAGCGTACTTCATTGCTGGAGCTGGTACACAGAACCGGCATGTAGGTGTTTTGAGCGAGAGGGTGTGTTTTGGGATTGGCGAGAATGGTGGCCGGGTTTGGGGAGTCTGAAGCTAAACCATCAACTTTATAGTCTCCTTATTTCAAAACTTACCAGGATTATTAGGCTCAGGAAGCGGACAAGCCGGCGGCACTCCCTCAGGAACGCAAACAGTTCCATCACGAGTTCGCGCAGGAGTAGTTTTATACGGGCATTCGCAAAGACCACCATTTGAACAACGTGCGCCGGGCCAAACTGCTTCGCATTGCTGATCTTCAACACAACCACTTTCTCCCGGATTAACCTTCGGCCAACAGTATCCAGCAATTGCGACATAATCAGACAAGCATGTGCAGAGTCCATTACCACAGAACATTCCACTCTGACAATCGGTATTGAAAGCGCAAATATCACCAGTACGACTGCCACTGCTAGAGCGCTTCTTCGTTTTGTGATAATTTACAGATTCACATTCCTGAGAATGCGAACTAAATACCAGGTTATCACCACATCGAATAATGTGAATCATGCCCTCAATGCATTCAAAGAAAGCAGTTCGATCAAGGCGAGTTTTACTGAAAATTCACGATTAAACTTGTTTTTGTCGCTGTTATGAATGCGTTTTTCTTACTTCACAGTAATATCACAGAAATAAAGTTGTTGTTTTGGTGTTCCTTTACGACATTTGTCTCCTGATTCGAATAGATGGCATTGATCACATTCCGTTCCTTCTTCGCAGTATGCTGTCACTATTGTCGGTATGAAGAGTACTGTAAAAAAATGATGCGGAACGGTTTTAGAGGGGGCTTGAGGTAGTTCATCGCGGTTTGAGTGACCACTTTAATCAGAGCGAAAATGTCCTTTGAGCCGAGACGTCCGCGCGACCAAATCGCCGCTGACGGACGTCTCTGTTTGTTTACAAGGCTTAACGTGCTTATGGGGTCGAACATCATCTTGACCATCATTAAGGGATAGCCGAGTGATGGAGGACCAAAATATCAAAATAGTTGGTATGAGGAAACGGTTTAAAGTGATACGAAGTTGATAAAATGTGGCCAACAATGGTCAAATAACCAAAAATGTGTAAAAAAGCGGTATGAGGGATAAAATAATAAAAAAACTTACAAGTTAAACATGTTACAGTAACCCATGATGGTATTCCGCTGCCAACGAAATGCCTCCGTGGCAGCATTTTATTGAATTTGTCCCTGAAATTAAGCATTCACGTTAATAGTCACAGTTTATCCGCGTTGCCTGTGGCGATATTCGACAACATTAGACCGTCTCTTCCCTGGTCAATCACGCGACACTAAGCTTGCCACAAATTTAGCACCTCCCTTTCGATTGTGACGAAAGAAAAGAAAAGGTTCGTACTTTTTTGTAAATTAGCAGTCTCATTATACGTGTCTGCTCGGCTGGACACTAACATAAGCACCGGTCAAACCACGATTGCCAGAGGGTGGGGCGGGAGTTCATTAGCCTCGCTTCTTTTTCGGCGTCATTGAGGAGAAGGGGTTTGCCCACCGAGGGCCACACAAGATAAGTGGTAGGAAACAGAGATTCACGCGTCTTAGGCGAACGTGTCTGCGAAGAAGCATCCCTCTTGCATAGGGCACGCTTGAGAGTGTGTCTCGACTCAAACGCTACCGTGCAGGATCCGTCACCCCGCGCAGTACCAGGCTCGACGGATTGTTTCCTTCCTGATCGCATTACTCGGTTTACGCCAAGAAGGGTCAGTAGCGAGTAATCTGTGTACTTGGGAATCATCTCATTAAACCATAACAGTTTGGACTTGGTTTGTTGGTGGCGGGTCATCGTCACTAATGATCTTGAGGTCGTCGACAACTTGGTTTGTACAAGAAGCTTGGCTTTGTCGGCGGATTTAGAACGAGTTTGTCTTGAAGAAGAACCAACAAAGCACTGACCGCTTAGTTCAACGCATTCTTTATACAGATACCATCACAAATGCATAAAATCACATCAAAATAATTCAATAAATGGTTATGAAATGCATATTTAAAACGTTTATGTGCATGTCCAGAAAAAGAGAATCGTGGATGCGTATTGAGACCCCAAATTTTGAAAGAGCTTGGTTACCGTTATTATTTGAAATTATAAAATGCGATTATTTTGCGACAATGCGACAGACACCTCCGACTGGAGTCATGGACGACGGGCATGATGTTTCTGAAATTCAGTTTTTAATGTTTGGTTTGATGCTTTAAAAACTTACGACATCGTCGAACAGGCTTGTTATTGATCTCAGTTTCAACCAAAACCATGTATGATGGACACGGACGACTGCGACTACGTGAAATCGGCTTTTTTGGAGCAGCCACGGGTGCAGCTTGGACAATCGGTTCAAACTCTGGTTCAGCTTCTGAGCTAACCGCCATAGCGGGAGAAGCTTGAATGTGATGGCCAGGCATCACTGGTGACAGCTCCGGACGACGGCCGTGTTTCTTCAACTTCTGGAGCATCACAAAGGTGCTCATACTCATGCCATTGTTCTTCGAACTTGGCGGAGTTGATGATACCGCCGGGATCAAAGCATAAGGTTGAGGACTGTGTTCTGTAGGGTGTGGCATGGAGCAGCAGATGTGTTTTTTGCTTCGAGTACTTTGAACGCATTGGTAGTTCTTCGGGCAATGTTCACGAGATGAGCAGGTAATGGGCACGCTTGATCGGGGCATTGTCAATGGCATTCCGAAGGGGCATTGATTAACATGGTCGACAGCTAAAATACTTAACTGATGAACTGTTTCAAGTGGCTTTACTCACCATTTGTTTTCATTCCAAACATCGGATAGTGACTGCAACAGTAGTATCCTCGTGCCTTCTTACTATACATGCAACGGTATCCAGTTGGACATGGTTTTCCGCTCAAGCAACTCTTTGGAGTGCCATTTGATAAATATTGCTTTAATGGATGGGGACAAACATCATTTGTTACGACCTTCGTTTCGGAGATTGAAACAGCGACAGGAGAGACAGGTTGATTCTTTTTGGCTTCTTTTGGAACCGGGACATGGGTTGCTTTCGGTCGTTTTTCTTCTTTTCGAACACATTTTTCAGCTTTGTAAACTGTGTTTTTCGGGCACTTGCAAACACCATTATGACAAGTAGCACCGCCTTTGCATTGTAGCGTTGTTTGACAAGCAACACCGGCGTCAACTAACGGAAGGCAAAGGTTGTTGACGTTGACGTGATTAGCAGGGCATTCTGGAATGGTTTGCTATTGATAAATAAGACTAAATTAAAGGACGTACTGGTTGGAGCATGTTTTTGTTTACGACAATTGTCATCTTCGTTTATCCAGCCCTCAGGGCATTCGCAAACGTTATTGTCAGTGCATCTTGATCCACCTTTGCATTGTTCAGGGGCAAGGCACCGTTCACCAATTTTGACTTTTGAGAGGCATTCGTCGTTGATGAAAATTTGGCCAGGTTTGCATGCTGAAATTTGCTGTTGTTGTTTGTTTTTAACTTGATTTGAAACTTACGATTATGCCCCGTGCAACACAATTCACGCCCACTCCTTCCCTTTACACAGGAATAACCCTCTGGACATGGTCCACCACCATTCATTGTGCACATTTGGGGTTCCCCAGTAATGCTAATGAATGCAACATGATGAACTGGGCAGTCAGAGGTGATTCCGCAACACTGGAATTGCTTATTCTGTGTCGAAAATTGACAGAAGTATCCTGTCGGACAGGAGAATGATGCCGATGTACAGATTTTCGGCTTCTTTGTGACTGTGTCAATGTGCGCAATCTGTTTAGAAGGGCATCCGTCATCTGTAACATCTAAACAATTAATACATTCATTTTATCGCAAATATTGAGAACATACTTTCGGTAACTGGTGGCATGATGTCGCTACCGCAACATTGGTATCGTTGGCTTCGGACGGACCATTGGCAAGTGAAACTTGGCGGGCATCCTTGGTTTTGAGGGTTGAAAGGATCACAAGGAACAACTTCATTCCTCTCCATATAAACGATTTCATTCGGTGGGCAACCATCAGATGTTCCAACAAAGACAGTTCCCTTACAACAGTACCCGAGGACACCGTCATGGCCAGCTTGGCAAGTGTAACCACTAGGACATGTGACGAACTGACCAATTGTACAAGCACGGGGCATCATTGTCATTTCGTCGAGGTAGTATTCTTCCTTATTGGGGCAAATGTCTAAAAGAACACCATGATAAATGTGCTTCAAATGGAAGAAAAGTACCATTGACAGAACAGCAATATCCTTGAAGTGCGCCAGTCAGATCAGATTGGCACACATATCCATCACCACAACCACTATTCATAGAATTCATGGTGCACCGAGTTGGCTGATGTGTCAGCGGTTCTCGATACGGTGCCCGACCAACTGGACAGTAGCTCTTTGACTTTGAAACCGAGCTACAGCAGAAGTAACGGTTCTTCTGGGCATTGAATCTGCATAGATAGTCATTCGGGCAGGAGTGCTGCTCATTGATGAGGCATTCACGAACAGTCATGTCCATTGCATTGATGTAAGCCTTTTCGCCTTCAGGACAGACACCCATATCGGTCGCGCCACAGCAGACGTTCTACAAATGAATGTATTTCTCCACGCCAGATGTGAAATGTTTCTTTTACCTGATCGGTCAATTTGTCATACATACACTGGAAGTTCCGCGGACAATTGTGTTGCATTTCATCATTACAAGTTATGGGCTCCTGACTGTTGGGATTCAAATAAACCACATCACCAGCATTGCAAGCGGCGGCATGGCAGAAGTTATTGCATTGGTTCAAAGAAGCAAAATTATTCGGATTGCCATCGCATCCATTGTAAACAAATGAAGAACACTTTTTAGTAACAATATTGAAATAGTACCGAGTGACTACCGTAAGCCCGCCTGAGCAAAGTGATGAACCTTGTTGAGGTGGAAGGCCACAAATGTAAGCGCGTGAAGGGCAACAACGGTTGGAACGCGCATTTCCGATAGTTACACTTTGGCATTCATGAGATGGCGGACAGGTATCACCCTTATCGGAACATGTTACCAAACCGCCGTTATTATCACGCAGTGGTGAACCTCCATTAGCGCACCCGCCAACGCCGCAATAACTTTCACAATCACTTCGAGAAGCGAAGTTGTTAGAGTTACCGTCGCAACCAAGGAATTCATATGTTTCGCATTCTAATGTCTGCGGGTTGTAGAAGTACTTGTAGGAAATACCTGGACCACAAGTGATACCGGGGCTTGACGGAAGTGAACATGTGAAGGCTTTAGACGGGCAACATCCAAACAAGTTTCCGTCAAAATAGCATTCGTAGTTTGCGGGGCAGGTGGACTTGGCGCGATTCGCTGTACAGCTAACAAAATTGCCAGCGTGGTCTTTGTAGGCTTGACCCTGAGGGCATCGGGGTTCCGCTAAACGTAACCAATACATTGTAATTTAAAGTAAATCTAAACTTACGAGCTGCATTGCGGCAGAACGTTTGACAGTCGATAAGTGTTTCAAAGTTGTTGTCATTGCCTTGGCAACCGGTGTATTCAAAAGATTGACATTCGCGTGTAGTGGCAGAGTACCAGTACCGACGGACGCTACGATCACAATTACCGACACGAAGAGGCTGTGTGCAGATTGTTTCTAAACTTTTTCATTATTTTGTGCATTGAAAATGGTAAACTTACGCATTCTCGGACAACAAACACCTTGATCAGTTTTGCATTCGTGAGAGCTTGGGCAATCGGAGTTGCTTTGACAGTTTTGGGTTACTTCTCCAATACGTAGCGGGTTGCCGCGATCACATTGAACTAGATTTCTCAACTTTTAACTTCTAACTTAATAAAAACTGTAATGACTCACGTCTTGAGCAGAAAAGTTCGCAATCAATTCTGGACATGAAATTGTTGTAGTTACCACCAGCGCCGTGATAAGTAAAGGCGGAGCACTTTCCAGTGTTGGTATCGTAATAGAATCGAGTGGACGATGATGTCCCCTGTTTTTGAACGCCACTGTGATATACTGTACCACGGGTGTGAATTGAGGGATCCAGAGGACGGCCACCGACGGGGCCACAGACAGACACTAAAGATGGAAGCATTGATATGTTTCGTTTTGAATGTGAAACTTACCAACTGACGGGCAACACCACTGAATGGACCCAATAGTTTTACACTCGTAATTTGCGCTGCATGTTGTAGTTTGACTGCAACCAGTAATGGGACTTTCTTCCACAAATGTAGCCCGATTGTCATATTCAGGGCTACCGCGTGCACAAGCGTCTCGACAGAAACTTTCACAATGCTCAACCGTTCGGAAGTTGTTCGGACTGTGTTCACCTGCCCCAGAGGCAAAAGGATCCCACAAGAACTGCTGACACATGCCGGTAACAGCATTGTACCACCATCGGGGTTCACTTGGGTTTGGTCCAGTAGCCGTTGGCTGTACACATGTGAATGCTCGATTTGGACAGCAGATACCATTTGATTTTTCACTGTATCCTGCTGACGTCAAGTCCATTACTGATACGAACTCAACGCAATCGTATAAATCAGCAAGATAGTTGTTGTCAGATGGGAAAAGGCAAGCAGCATTTCCGTTGCCAATTTCCTCACTTCCGATTGTCTGGGAAGTTACCGTTGATTCCGTGTTGCACAGAACTGGTCCGGGGCCATTGTTTTGTCGAGGATGGTTCGGATCACTCAAAGCCGATGTGTAACCAGCGCCCTCCGGCAAGGGGCAAGTGATAGCGAGAGTATTTTCATTCGCGTCGTGAACGTCAAGGCAAACATGCCCATCACGAGTAGCACGTTCAACCTTTTTATCACCACAACGGCAAGTACCAACACCCGCACTCGTGTCACAGAATGCCTCTGGCCACACGCTGCTGCATTGTTCATTGTAGACGCATCCTGGCTGGCCTGGTTCGATTTCTAAAAGTTACATTATTCGATTAATTCACAAAATTTAGCTGACAAAGCCATACTTTGATAACAGTAGCTCTCCGCAGCAATATAAGTAGTCAAACACGCACACATTCCAGCATTACAAAACATGCCAGTAAGGCAGTCAGTGTTGAAAGCACAAGCATCGCCAACTCTTCCACTACCTGTTTGTCGTTTGTCTCTACTACTGTACACCGGGTCTGTAAATTATATTAGTGTTATCTAACTTTATCTGTTTTGCTTTACCTGCAAACACTAATATCACTGATAAGTACCGTAAAAGCATTGATGTTTGTGCCGGTTATCCAACTGCAAATTTTATTTCAATTTGAACACGAATAAGTAAAACAATAATACGATCCCGATCAAGTTTGTAAAAATCAATGTTAACATTTCGAATAACAAATAATCAAATCAAAAGAACAACACACGATTAAAAAATCAAGTCCGAATTTGCGAAAATGTAAGACAAAGATCATAATGTACAGCTAAATGAGTGTCAATGAACTGAAGGCATATCAGTTCACAGCCTTCATTCAACAAATGAAAACAAAAACAATTAAGAAGACGACTCAGTGACTGCTTCTACTGACTGGCCACAATACAGGGACTGGACTTTGTGAAAGCTAAGTGAGGGAGGGATGATATGCCATGACAATTTAAAACCCGGAAAAAAGATTCGTCGGTCGATTGACTTGTCGACGGGAGAAGTGACTGCAACGTCAAAACGTGTCGCGCGTCTGATGCTACTACGAAATATGTATAAAACTTCGGCGAAGCAAAGAGGTGGGACAATATCTGGCAACATTTTGACGCAAATGGTTAGACTTCGCGCAATGACGCCGCTGATGTCGTGCGCAGCTGTCAATCTTGACGGTCAATGCTGGCTAGCTCGTAGCAGACGCCGCCGATGGGTCTAGATCGTGGGGGGCACGTTCGTTCTGAAAAATCAACAATTGTGACCACTGTAATTACTTCAAAATCTTTGATATGTGGCCCGTTACATAAAAAAGATGACATCTGACAGGCGTACTTACCGCAGTGTTTTTGAAATTGGTCGTCCTTAACTCGTCGAATGACTTGCACGGTATTCGGGGGACATCCGTCTGCAAAATGTTATTAGTTAATTGGTTTCATTGTTTTGTTTGCCCAAAATGTGACTAACTTCGTGAAACGTCATCGCGTAACCTTACGGAGCAGCAGATGAAAGCCCGACTGCTTCTACTGCGTTCGCATGAGTAACCGTGAGGACACGACTTCGTTCTGGGGTCACAGGTTACTGGCGTATGTGTAGCTGGGTAGATCAAAGGGGCACCCCATGGGCATTGATCAACGGGAACAACTGAAAAACATTTCATTAAATGAAGTTATAGATGAAACTAGACTCACCCGGTGTCACGATTCTAGGCTTGGAAACAGTCGTCACCGTATTCGATTGCGAACAGCAGTAATAGTCATGGCCATTGTAGACACATTGATACCCTTTAGCGCAACGAGATTTCGAGCACTTCTGAGGTTGTCCATTCAAAAGGTATGGGATTCGACCCCGAGGGCATACATCCCTAGTGTGGATTATAGGTTTTCGGCCTTCTGGCAATCCACAGCAGATAAATTGTTGCTTGATAGCGTTCAATTGGCAGATGTTGTTAGCAGGGCAGCTTTGATTCATCGGCGTACAGAATTGGACACGATCATTGATAGGATCGCGGTATGCGGTTAAAGCCGGGTTTAAACATTTTGTCAAAACTGAAAATCAGAATGATAGAATTACAACAGCCCAAAAACCATGTCAAGCATACGCGTTTTTCCCTTTGGTACTTTCGGCTTCGTTGCTGCAATTTGTGGTGCACTTGTAGTAAACAGTTTCTCCTTTTCTTTCTCGCGTTCTTTACCCTTTTGCTTTTCCAATAATTTTTCGAATTCCTTTTGAAGTTGACGTTCCTTTTCTTTGAAGTCTGGTGTTTCTTCTGTTACTTTGGAAGATCTTGTGGTAGATTCATCAGAGCCTTCTTCATCATTTTCAGGAACGCACTTTCCTTTTTCCTCGACAAAACCGCGTTTACAGTTGCATCGGCCACTGATACAGTAGCTTGTTTCAGGGCATTGACGTGAAGATAGGCAGCGTTCACCAATTTGGACGCGTTCTTGGCAAATTCCGTCAAGAAGGATTTGGTCGTCGGTACATGCTGAAAGGGGATTTGTTTATGAAAGCTTTGAAATATTGTGTGCTTACTGGGAATCGGTTGGCAGTATTTTCCATTTTGTTGCATGTTTTTCGGGCATGTGCATACTTTTTCATCACAAATCGAGCCTCCTTGGCATTGCATGGGTGACTTACAATGCTCGCCAGGATCAGCCTTTCTTAAACAGACGCCGTCGACCATAACCTTATCCAGTGGACATGTTGATGTGGCGATTTCTCCTGAAAAAGATTCAATTACCAACCGAACACCAAAATAGGCAAAGTACTCACTCGTTTCTGTACCGCCAACTCTCGTTGTGCAGCAAATACTGTTTCCATTGGTCGTCTTTTGACAAGAATATCCAGCTGGACAGGTTGGTGATGTTACCACACATTTTTCAGGCTCTCCACGTAGTCCGATGAATGCAACTTGATCATTAGGACATCCAGCAGATACACCACAGCATTGGAATTGATTGTTGACTGATGAGAATTGACAGAAATATCCGATCGGGCAGCTTGAGCCTCCGGCTGTACATACTCGAACGGTATCGGCTTCTTGGTAGGCAATTTGGGATGTTGGGCAACCGTCCTTCTTCTTTGCTTGAACCGGTAATGGACGACTTCCACAGCACTGATAACGCTGATTAGCCATGGACCATTGGCAAGTGTATCCGACGGGGCATGGTGCATTTGGTGGATTGAATGGATCACAATTGGCGATTTCGTTGTTCTCCATGAAAACAAAGTTGCCAGGAGGGCAGCCATCGTTAACAGAAACAACAGAGCCACGACAGCAGAAGCCTTCTGAACTGCCTTGAGTCGCTCTGCAGGTGTATCCATTTGGACATGATACAAACGCTCCCATGGTGCAGATTCGAGGCTGCTGACTGGAGTCATCCACCAGAAACTCGCCTTCATCGGGACAGATAGCTGAAGCGTCAACTGAGACTCAAGAACTTTAATTTTAATCTTAGAATAACTTACTGTTAGCCGAACAGCAGAAACCTTGGAATGATCCTTTGAGGTATGACTGACAAGAATATCCATCTGGACACATTTCTTTGCCGATGGTGCATCGAATTGGGTTGCCACTTCGGTGATCACGGTATAAGAAACGTCCAACAGGGCAGGTACGACCGTTTACAGAAGCACAGCAATAGTACTTGTTTCGTTGAAGATTGAACCGGCAAAGATAACTCGACGGACACGATCCCTCCATGTTGATCATACATTCACGAGCCGTCATATCAAATGCGTTAACGTAAGCCTTTTCAGCCTCAGGGCATACACCCATATCAGTGGAACCACAACAAACATAATTGTTAAGCAGGGCATTAAATGTACAAACATAATTTTGAGGACAGCTATTCTTTAGGGCTTCATTACAGATTATTGGCTTATGGTCGTTGGGGTCCATGTAAACAACATTACCCGCAGGACAGGCTACAAATTTAAAAATAAATACAATCAAAATTTGTTGAAAACTTACAGTTGCTCATGCAGAAGTTGTTGCATTGAGCCAGTGAGACGAAGTTGTTCTGATTACCATCACAGCCACTGTATTGGAAGGGCGAGCACTGTCCAGTTACAATGTTGAAATAGTATCTTGTCAAATGGTGTGAACCACAGAGTGTTCCTTGAAGCGGCGGAAGTGAGCAGATGTGTGCCTTTGATGGGCAGCATCGATTGATAGCGTTATTCGAAACGAAAACAGTCGTACATTCATGACTTGAGGGGCAGACTTCCTGAGAAGTGCAAACCATAACTTGGCTGGTGTGATCACGCAATGGAAGGCCACCATTCGGACATCCGCCAACTCCACAGTATTCTTCGCAGGTTTCACGTGAAGCGAAGTTGTTGGAGTTACCATCACATCCGTTGTATTGGAAGGAATCGCAAGCTTGTGTTTGAGTATTATAATAGTATTTGAAGGTTGTTCCGGCACCACATTGGACACCACTATCTTGTGTTAGGGAACAGGTATATGCTTTTGTCGGGCAGCAACCCCACTGATTGCCATCGAAATAACACTCGTAATTTGGTGGACATGTTGTAGCGCCATTATGACATTGGACAAAGTTTCCAAAAGTGTCTTTGTAGGCTTGGCCTTGGACGCAACGGGGTTCAGCTGAAATAATCGTTTTGCTTTTTGGAAGCTTACAAATGATTTAACTTACGAATAGCGTTTTTACAGAAGTTCTGACATTCTAGTAGTGTTTCAAAGTTGTTGTCATTGCCTTGGCAACCAGTAAACTCAAACATTTGACACTGCCGACTGACAGCGTTGTACCAGTACCGTTTGACGTTTTCAGTGCAGTCACCGATTCGCAAAGGCTGTGAACAGATTGTTTCTGAAAAATGCAGTTTTACTATTTTGTTTCTCATTTTCATGTACTACTTACGTTTTCGAGGGCAGCAAACACCTTGATCAGCCTTACATTCATGAGAGCTTGGGCATTGTGCGTTTGATTGGCACCTCTGGGAATCTTCACCAATTCGGAGCGGGTTACCACGGTCGCATTGCACTATAATTAACATATTTGTATCGTCTATTAAGGGACATTTTTCGATGACTTACATTTAGCGCAGAACATTTCGCACTCATGTTTTGACAAAAAGTTATTGTAATTACCGCCATTGCCTTTGTAGATGAAATCTTGACACTTTCCGTTAGTTACGTCGTAGTAAAATCGAACCATTTCCCGAGCTGTATGACTAGTAAAGCCAGGATGGAAAGAGGTGGTTCGTGGATGGAGATCCAACGGACGACCTCCTCGGCTGCTACAGATGGAGGCAGGTGTAGCGCAGCATAGGTGTTGGCTTCCGACTGGAGTACATTGATATTCATTGGCACAAGTGACGGAATTTGAGCATCCGTGAATCGGGCGTTCATTGAAAACATTAGCTTCATTGGAATATTGTGGGCTTCCACGAGTGCATGTGTCACGACAGTACGATTCACAGTGATCGATTGTTCGGAAGTTGTTGGCACTGTGATGTTGTGCTTGGGTTGCTGTTGGATCCCACAAAAATTGCTGACATGTTCCTGTGACAGAGTTGTACCACCATCGGGGTTCGGTTGGGTTTGGTCCTGTGACTTGGGGTTGGATACAGGCCAATGCTCGTGACGGACAGCAGACGCCATCAGCCGAAGGCGCGTATTGTGATTGAGGGAATTGCGTTTGGAGTTTTACACTGGGAGCAGTGTGAATGCAATCGTAGATATCACCAACAAATTCGCCCGTACTTGGCCAAATGCACGCGGCACCCCCATGAAGTCCAGAAACAGGCTCAATGGTAGCGGAAGATCCAGTGGTACAGCCAACGGGGAAAGATCCAAACTGTGGAGCAGGGTCATTTAACGCAATTTTAAAGCCAGCGCCTTCAGGCAGAGGACAGATAAAGTAAAGCGGTGATGTACCACCAGTTCCTTGATCTTTCAGTGAAATACAGACCCAACCATCACGGGTTTCTCGGGCAACATGGGTGTTTTCAGGGCAGCGACAAGTACCGATTCCGGAATCAACACTACATTTGGCATTGGGCCAGACAGCTGAACATTGGATATCGTACGTACAGCCAGGTTGGTTGGGGTTGATTTCTATAAAATAATGATATTTTTTTATAATTGAAGAAAAACATACTTTCATAACAATAACTTTCTCTCAAAATATAGGTACTCAAACAAGTACACAAACCAGCGGAGCAATACATTCCCTAAAAGTGAAAAGTGTTACAGTTTATTAAATATCACAAATTACATACGCTCAAGCAATCGGTGTTGAAACTGCAGATGTCACCAACTCGTCCAGATCCTGAAAAATGACCTACACCGCAATGCTTATCTGACAAAAGTTGAAATACAGTAATCGCAACTAGCTTAAGAAAGATAAAGCAGCATGAAAACAAAACTAACCTGTGACTGAAGCTTGTCTGAAGGCATATTTCGTTGGATCCTCACAAACGCCGCCATCTGAGAACAAACTTCCAGACGGACAGTCGTTGCGTTCAAGTTTGCCCGCTTCGGTACACGACAGATACGCGGATTCATCTTGTTCAATTACACTAAAACCGAACAATAGTACAACAAAAGGATGTGCAAAAACTACGACATACCCTTGAGCATTACAGTAATATACCGGTAACTTGACTGTACCATCACAAGCATCATTTTCATTATACCATGTTGAACATTTACTACACGGACCGCCAATTTTACACGTTGTGGAACTTTTACTAACTTCATCGTCATGGAAAGTGTGTTCAATAAGCTCGGGAGGGTTATAAAATGCCGATCCCATCGAATTTACGGAAAGTGGAATCTGTGATCTAACTACCGTAACCAGGTAGAAGGTGAAGATGGTTATTCTTTGCACCGTGGATGCCATGGTGGCGATGTGATCACTACACCTCATAGGCGGCAGTGATAATTTACAGCAGAGACAAGGCTAAAAAGAACAAATTTACAAGATTAGATTTCGAAAAACTTCAAACAAGCTGTGGGGTCGCCGTCTAGAAGCATAAGTTAACACGAAAAGTGAACAGCAACTATTGCTAAAGTGCTTAGAAACAATATCAAACATAAATCCCGCCCATGACTAAAAAAGGTGACGAAGAGTCGCGGGATTGTCAAAAAACAAGACACGTTGTTCACGATCTCCTCCGGAGAGAACGTCTGAGCTAACTAAGCCCCAGAAGGTCGACGACGTGCGACATTGACGGTTACAACACCCCGGGGCGCGAAATCGTGCCCCTCACTGACCACCCGAATAGTTTGTTGACTTTGAGCATCACTTCTCGCGTGTCAATTTCGCCGCGCGTTGACCGCCCTCTCTGACAGAAGATGGCAGCAAACATCATTGAGGGATGTGACTGATCTGCTTAATTTCACCGAGGCTTTTCGTATTTTCCTTTTTATTATTGCGGGGCTATTCGAGGAGCCTGAAAGGGCAACAAAGAGCGAAGATACACACTTCTGCCTGCAAAGACAGTAACATCATAGAGCTAAATTTGCGATTATGAGAGGATTTGTTACGGCGGATGGGTTGATCGAGTTCGAAATTGGAGCTATAGGTTAGCGGATGGGCAAACCGGAAGTTGGAATGTATGGTGGAGGAGGTGAAATGGGTGAGGTTGCAGGTCGACGCACTGGAGCTGAATGGGCTTGCGTAGGTGGTGGTTGAAGTGTTGGGCTGCTTAATGAGGAATAGCGTGGAGGTGGCGGGGGATACAGTACATCGACGGTGGTTGTTTGGATCGAACCTGCAACACCACAGTTACTCAACTTTCAAGGCATGTAGTAACCAACCAGGCAAGGTAAACTGCATCAACTCCGTCTCCGGATCATTAGTAACATTCCACTGCGGAGAAATACTCGGTCTCGAATCACTCAACATTCTATGATGGCCCACAGTGTACGACAATAACCCCAATTTGATGCCAATCAATCCAAGGGCCACCAATACCCATGCCAATAGGTAACTGAATACAATGAAAACTGGGTTGCTCACACGATCACCGGAGATTATTACAAATGCGCTTTCCAAGAAGATAACAAAGGAAAGAAGCACAAAAATTCCTGAGGCAATAATAATAATTTTCCTATAAAAAGGCCGTTAACATACAAAAAAACCAGTAAAAACATACCTCATCGGATAGATCTTCCTTAAAAACTCTACTCTGTTAAGAATTAATTCACCCATATTGAAATTACAACAAATCGTAAACAATGGCAATAAAGTTAGAAAATTCTAATTGACAGCCGGTGCCGACACCATCTACAGCCCAGCTATGACTTCAAAAATCGAACAAACTGCTTGGTTACTAATATTATGGCTTCCATTTATGGTTGAGTTGGCTACGTCAAAGAATTAAAGTGTAAGAAGCCTTGTAAAGTAATTATTTTGTGCACGTCAAAATGATCCCATGGCTTCCAATACTTGGAAGGTGGCTTAATTAGCTTTGATTATTGATAATGTAACCTATCCCACATTTTCATTAAGTCAATATGAATATGTGTGAAAGAAACCCCGATCGAAGCGCAAATGACTTCGCCCGACCGCGATCAGCTGGGACCGGCGGAAACTTTCAAAATTCTGAGAGCATCATGTGAGCTCGCAGAACCTTTAAAGTTTTTACGGACGGTATAGTGGTGGGGTTTCTCAGCCATTTCATAGATCAACATTCTAAAAAAAACCTTTTTTTCCAACATCAAATCAAACTTTTGAAAATATTATATACATATTTACATTCTAAATTTTATTAATATAAAGAAATCATTGTATGAACTGTATTCTAAAAAAGGAAAACAATTAAATTCACGTTTTTAAAAGGCATGTAGTGGATCGTGTTATTAAATCGTAGTATCAGTACGAAAGTCGCATGATAGTGTTTTGCCATCTTCATTTGATTCAATAATTACAAGATTAAATGGAATTTCAGGTATGTTGCAAAAACCGTCAAAACGCCCAGCAGAAACAATTTTTTCAACGATAGCCTCACTTAATGTTATTGGTTTCAGCCGTTGGAATGCAAGAAGCAACACCATGGGGCGCACTAGTAATGACTGAAAAAAAGCAACTTTACATAAATTAATATATAAATATACGACGTACATTGAATTTTACCAAAAAAAGATCAAGTAACTCCAACACCACTTTGTCTGATATATCTAGCCTGTAGAAGCCCATTTCATTAGGGAATACTTGATTCTTACGTAAGATATTTGCAATGTTATCATCGTATACCATGTTTGTAAGATCAAAACTGAAAAAGAATGTTAAACAGTGTTCAATAGAAAAGAAACCTAACTAAATAATTTCACTATGTTTCACCAGTGGCCATATTTCAGAAAACCGAATTGATAATACACCACTTAATACGATCTCTCTGTCCCGAGGACATTGCTTCAATAAATATTTAAGTTCATTAACCGTAACACTGTTTTCATTAATAGGAGATGTAGGGCTTATTCGAAGTACTTTCGGATAGAAGATTACACGGTTGTTTTGAAACCAACTAATACTTCGAAACATGTTTCTACCAAATTGACAGCATGCGCAAATATAAACTGTGTATTTTCTGCGTGAAGGAATGGCATTCTCCTTAATTTTACCCTGGAAATTCACGTGTTACAGTATGAAAACAAAGCATAACCAAAAAGTGAATCCACAGTCAATACGAACATACGTCTATAATATAAAAGTCGTAAAATATATAAGGCATATGCGCATTAATTAATGCTGTAAACCGCGGCGAAATTGAAGCATACTTTGAAAGTAATGGATTGTAAAAGTCCGGCGGGCGATCGTAATCGTCGTTATCATAATTGAAATTTTCGAAAGGGTGAAGTTCGGCAAAACGTATAAGCCAATCGTAGGTAAAACGTTTGAGAACGGTATATTCGGAAACAAACGACATTACAGAAGTAAATAATAAACGATTTGGCCGACTCAACGCGGGCATGCAAATGAATAGTGATGGGGGACAAAAAAAGCGCACCGTTTAAAAGGTAGTATGTGAGCGGTCCCACATCTTTTCGTAATGGGAGCACTTCGAAGTCAAAATAATACACAGGAAGTGAATTCGGCGAGCGTCAAAATTTAAGCTGCATCATCGGCAATAGGAATGGCTGCATCCACCAAACGTAAAATCTTTATCTATCGCTTCATTCATGTAGCGTAACATAGGTGTTGACTTCCATCTGGGGTACACTAAAACTCATTGGCACAGGTGCCAGAATTTGAGCATCCATGAATCGGACGTTCTGTTAGCTTTATTGGAATATTGCGAGCTTCCAGGAGCGCATACATCACGACTGTAAGATTCGCACTAGTGTCGGAAGCCTTGTAAGTCAATTATTTTGTGCACGTCAAAATGTTCCCTATGGCCTTTAATACTTGGAAGGTGGCTTAATTAGCTTTGATTATTGTTAATGTAGTACAGATTGCTTGAGGTCAAAGGTTCACAAACTGAGAAAAACAAGGCAATTAAAAATAATTACAAGTTCATAATTAGTATTTGACAAGGCAAGTTGGATAAACAATCTGTTGGCTTGCAGTATATAAGTTAATCTCTCATAACAATACGGGTGGTTCATTGACTGACGGGCTTTTTTGATTTGTCGTAGGAAAAGCGATCGACCTTGACGTCATCGTCGACGAGGTTATACGTATAAACGGCTATCACGTCTCCCCTGATATCCAAAAGTGAGAACGATGGAATGATTTCGCCTCTGAAAATGAACAATTGAGAATGGAATGTTAACAAAATAAGATGACTCACTCGGTAATTGTCGAGAAAGCGCCCGTAGCGGATCCAGGGTTAACATAGGTAATGCCGTCCTTCATGAAGGCCCCAGCTTTGTGAGTATTCCCAGAAACAAGAACGTCGACATTCAACTGACGCGCGGTGAGCTCCAATGCCTGCAAATGCTCATTGTTATTGTTTACTTTAACTTTTAAAACCAACCTCGATATCACCCCATGGGATAACCTGATGTCCATGAATCAATCCAACACGGAAAGCGCCGATAGTTATGATTTTGGTTTCGGGGAGGGATGAATCATTATCAAAGTCGCCGCGCACGACGTGAATGTCATTCGAAAGCGAGCGAAGATAGTCCAACATCTCACGGCTGATGAGGTTTCCGGTGCAGAGGATGTGCTGCATCTTGTTTGGCACGAGCAGCTTCTTGAACTTGGGCGGTAAACTGTGTTCACGAAGCGGAACATGCAGATCGCCGATGACTAACACAAGCTGAAAATGAAAGATTTTATATATCCGTTTATGGTGAAACACATTGAAAACGAGGTTCTTACCATGGTTGCTTGGTTCTGAAGGCACGGAAATGGAGATTCAACAAATTTACAAACGAGAAGCTACCAAAAAGGTTGAAACGAGACTGGCGGCAACGCAAAGTGCATCACCGCTTTGGACGGAGAAGAACCGAAGACTGGTTTCACCACGAAAAGACGCTCGCACTGCTGCGTGCAAAAAAGTTGTGGATGAATGAAGCATTGTTTTTAAAGTTTTTATTTTCAAATTTTATCCTTATTCTGTATTTATCGCATTTCCTGTTTTCGTAATAACATCAAAAATACATTTTCAACGTCTATGCGAAATACAAATAAGTGATAAGGGAGTTTTCAACAACATAGTTACAATTAACATAGTTTTAACTTGTTTTTGTTATTTACTTTTCAAATTGTCAGATCTTATTTTTATATTGCAATCTTTTAACAGTTATTATTGAACGTTATGGTTTATCCCCAAACAATGGATCATCTTCGGATTCAAATTCCTCATCGGATAATCCATCTGACGAGTTAGATGCGTCGATTTGCTCGTACTTTGATAGCTTTGTTTCCAAATACGCTATCCGCTCTTTCAACTTTGTGTCTGTGCTGACTCTTTCGGCCACCAATCTTGCAATCCTAAAATCGCCATTTGGGAAATCATTCAAACTTCAATTCAAACTTACTTTTGTTGCATCTTCTTAACATTAGTCTGCAACTCATCTGCCATTTCTTCGGCCGTTTTAGTTTCCTCTGGCGCATTTTCATCCAATAAGTTATCTTTGCGCAGGATTTCTCGACCTTTTTGGATCAACATTTTTCGTGCTTCGGGGTATTCTCGCAATGCTGTCCATAGATCAACTTTGTTTAAAACGAATAAATCGGTATATCCAACTGATTTGACGTTTGCTGTTCGTCGATTACCGTTTTTGCTTCCTAAAAGTGCACTAATAGGCCTATCTTACTGAAGGACAGCATACCGGCAATGTTAAGAATACTCAACTCTCCAAAAACAGCGCCTTCAATCAAAGTTGCATATACAGTGGCACCGTCATCCGCGACGACTTGAAGCTTTCCACGTTTTACAATGTACATTTCTCTGCCAATGTCTCCCTTTCGACAGATGAAATCCCCGGGTGAAAATACTTGAAGTTTGAGTTTTAGCACCAATTCTGCGAGTAAGCCTGCCTCACAATCCTGTAACAATAATCGGTTCACAGCTAAATTCATATACAAATACTGATAACCCCTCACCTGGAAAATTCGAACTTTCCTAAGCGTTTCAAAATGCACATGCATGGCTATTTCTGCTTGTAGCTTATCCGGTAATGCTTCCAATACTTGTTGATCGCTTAGGCTTTGCTTGTTATCCCATAAGTAATCAAACCACTTGATAACCCGTACTTCGAGAGGTTTACTAACTCTCCGCAATTCCATAAATTGCTTAATCCCGTCCATTTTTGTTTGGAAATCCGTGCGCGCGGCACTCATGTTTGAAATCATACTGCCGACATTACCGACAATTGTAGCGAAAATCAACACACCGCACATTAAATCCAGTGTTACGAAGGCAAATTCAACGTTTTTTTGGGGTCCGGGGACTTCACCAATTGTTGTTAGAATTAGGGTGCTCCAATAGAAACTGTAGACATAGCGTCGGGCGAGGGTATCGACGACTCCGCTGGAATGTATTGCGTTTAAAATGGTTCATAAGCGTTGATTTACTCACGGCGGCAAGCTTTGTGTATTCTTTTCACCGTAAACCCATGCATCTGAACCTAATCCAACGGCTTCCGAAATCAAAAAGTAGAAGCACGCATTCCAATGGATGATAATAGCGATGTACCAAACGACACAGCTAACTCGAAAGGCGTTTGGAAGCGAGCTTCTAGTTTCAGTTTGTTCCATAAACTTCTGAATCCTCTCTTTCCGTAACAACCTATTTAGCCGCCAGATAGGTTGAGGATGTTTAGTTATAATAAAGAAAATGTGATCTAACGGAAACAAGCTTGCGACATCCCATTTAAACTGACTGCTTTTAAAATAAGCTTTTGTAATACGCGCTACATCACGGACTAACAGACCCTGGTCAAGAAATCCTAAAAATGTTATTTATGAATTAGTTTTAAAAGCAAAAATATACCTGTGCGTGACTGAATAAACATATCAACCAGATAAAACATGTCTGCGACTGCATCAAAAGCTAGCCAAATTACCCATAGTGGACCCGAATTGAGATCTTTGAAGACGGATCTTGCAATAACCACCTGAAATCACCGGTTTTAATACAGTCTAACGGTTTGAACATGTTGTTACCGTTAAGTTGTACACGTAAGCAATAGAAATAGCTGCTAACCAGAAGTAGAATTTACTTGCAGTCCTATCAAATACAAGTGTTTTGAAGAAATGTCGTAAGCTAAATTTAGTTGGTTCTGTAGTTTCAGCAGTTTCTGGAGGTTTTGGTGGTTCAGCCTTGTTGTCAGCTTCGGCGGCGGAATCTGTGAGTGTGTTTGTGGGGGAGGAATCGGCGACTTTTGCTTTTCTGCATCTCGAGGGGCAGCATGCGCATAGAAACTAAAAATAATAATTGAAATGTTGAAAATGCGGACATTTTACCCTACTTTGGAAAATTTCGAAGTAGTTGTGTTGACCTGATTAGTTATGGTGATAGCAGATGAATTTTCATCTATGACAATAGCGCCATTTGTTTCGGGTTTAGCTGTATTGTTTGCCTGAAACTCGTAATTAGTGAATTTTCAACCTAAATCAACTTACCGGCGCGTCATCCGGTTTCGTTGACATGGGTTCTTCCACACCGCCAGCTTTTTCTTTAATATTATCGACACTTTTTGAATTCACCGTTTTCGACGAATGCCGAACACGCTGCAAGTTGGTGTCGCCCTCACCGGTCGATTCAACGATTGCGTGTCTGAGCCCAGCTTTGCGTTGATGCCTTCCAGGCGAAGACCGGGATGAGACTGGTGGCCGTGTCAATTTATCTTCTTCCCCTTCATCTAATATAGATGATGGCACCTCTGTTAACGGCGAACGGCCCGTGCTTGCCGTCCATGGCCGTGATGAGTAAATGCCGGGAGCGCGCGACAGTGGGGGACGATGGTGGTGCTGTCGGCCGGCCATTTCCGGATTTAGCGCAAATCCACGAGCAAAAGCAGCTTTCACACTATTTTTGATAAATTAAACACTGTTTTCTAAAGGCTCTTACAAATGGGGGGAAACGAATGAAAAATACGATGGAAAAATGGCTGAAGAGAAAAATTCAATGCATGCACCTTTGGCAAAACTGCTTATATCGAACATAAAGATTTTGTTTGGCTTCTTCCGCTTTTGGTGTTATGCCACTTCCTCCTCCGACTTATTTCAGTTCAATCGATACAAATTTATAAATTAAAACTTTCATGTTTAAAAGGCGCAAAGTAGAAATAAAAGTATGAATAATAACGACAAGCAAGCGAAAACCCGTAAAACATTATCGCAAAAACTAAAACAAAGAAGAAATACTGTAAAAAGTCATGTTTCAAACTACTTGAATAGGCGATACCCTATCGATTTTCGGGCGATCATGGTTATGGTCGTGGCTATTGATCATGTCTTGCATGTTGTCAAGCTTCGTGTTGACCCGATTGACTGAGTGTTGCTGTTGAAGATGGTGGATTTTGTAGGAAATGACGCCAAAAGCGATGAAAACGGGCACTGAAAAGAAGAACTTTACTATTTAAAGTTAGAAAAAAGTCAATTCGTACCCAGTAGAACAAGCATAATCCATGCTCCTTGCATGTACTTGACGCCGGAAAACTTGACGAAGAAGATTAGTACGATTTCGACAAGGAAAAGCAGTAGTCCGATGCACGTGGAGAATGTCCATGACATTGTAATAAAAAATCTGCAACAATTAAAGGATTAAAGTAAAAAAGGTAAGTCAAAACATACTCTAATTGCTTGTGGGGCGAGTCCTCGGTGCAGCCGCTGGCTTCGATGTGCGGCAAAATACATGTTGATGTCATTAAAGCGATGAGATGCACAGAGACGAGTATGGTAGTCACGAATCCGAGAATAACGAGAAGAGCGGCAGGAGTGGATTCATCGTATTGAAGTTCGACCAGGGCGACCATAGCAAAACCGGCCAACAATGCCGAAGTCCGGCTAGATGCCTTGAGCTGCGCACGTCGCAGATCATACTCATACTTTTCAGGACCTGTTAGCTCGCCACGGTGTCTGAAAGTAACCAAAAAATCAATAACCGAAAGTTAAGGCTATGTTATTAACCTAGTAGTACAAGTATCGAGCTCATTGATTAGGCTAGTGGTAGGCAATAAGCTTGGAGCATTATGTAATGGATTGGTGTCATAAGCAACACGGTTACTCATATCGGAGTCTTCAATAGTCGAAGTAGGCGCTGCTGAATTCAATGCTTGAACTTGATATGGATAATAACGATGCCTCTGGTTGGGATGGTGAGCGAAGGGCAACGGTGGCGGCCGATAAGAGCTAGTCAGCATAGAAGCTGCACAGTGCCCAGCTGCAACACGTCCACCGTCGCTTGAACGCACGCTGTTGTCACTACCCGAGCCCGAGCCACCATGGTTGCATCCCACAACTTGACACTCCGGAAAAGAAGGTGGCGATGGCCCAGAGGGCGAAGAATTCTCCTCTGTTGGGATAGTGACGTAGCTTGCCGAGCTTGCAGCCGATATCAACTCGGCCCTCTCTTCTACACTGCCGTCACTCATGACCCTCTGCAAGCGTCTGATAAGCATGTGTCAAAGCAAGTGATAAGCGAATCAAAACAAAGGCAAAAACGCTATAAAAACAGATAAAAAGCCGATTTTGTATTACTGAGCAGCCAAAAGCAAGGTTCAAAAAACATGAGCTTACTTTTTAGTAGATGACCCGTCGATTCGACCAGCAGAGGCAAGGTCCAAATGTGACCCGTAGGGAGCAGCTCGAGGTGTACCGTTAGCGGAAAGGTACACAGAGTTAGCCAAAGCTGCAAAATTTGGTGGAGTTGGGGTTGTGTTTGTTGTTTCCGTATCATTGTCGAACAGATAAAACGTTTGTATAGCTGAGGCTGACATGGGCTGGCAGGAAGGAAGGAAACAATGATTGAGAATGAAAAAACACCACAAAGGTGTCATGCAAAAACAATAAATAGGAAAATACGCCGATTATTCACCGTCATCGAAACGAGAAGGGTCGAAGGACACACATTGACTGATAATTCAAGCACGTGCGTCTGCCAGAAGGACAAATCAAGAAATGCAAACTGAAGCCATAAAGGCGATTCCGTCTTGACATTAAACCAATGTGTCAGTGGAGAGGCAAGTGCATGGGCAAGGCGAGAAAAGTAAGTAAAAAGTGACACTACATGGTGGTAGACTTGAATTGGGAGATCGAGTTTGGCTAAATTTAAGCGTAAACAAGAAAGACTAAGCGAAATTTACATAAACGGGGAAAGAAAGTCGGAAGCCCTCGTCGATATGAGTCAGACGGACTAACCACCCTTAAGAAGATCGACCGGAGGCCACGTTGAAAATGAAAGAGGAACGCTGTAAAACTAGCCGAGGGAGATGGGAGGCAAAAAAAAGTACACGTGTAAGGACAATGTATTTTTCAAGGATCGTCGCAATCGCGATGCAACGCAACACAAAGCTGGCAGGGGCGAAAGTGCGCGCGAGTGAGACCGTCTTGAAAACGTCCGCAGACAAAAGCTTCAGCCTTTTTTTGCTGGTCGATGAATGTGCGCAGCAGGATGGACAAGACAACGGAAGTGGGGGTCAACGAAAGCTAGCTAGCTATCCGCCAAGAAAAACAAAAACATTCAGCCCAACGAATATTGATTTCTCCAAAACAAAACTTACAGAACGCTGACGCATGCCTTGAGTGTCCATTGCTCAAGGTTTGTTGCGGCTTCAGAAATCCATCACCATTCGGATTCACGTTGTTTGACAAATTTTGTTCACTGTAGGAATATGACAAACGCGGTTCAAGTGGTTTCAAATCGTCTAAAAGAAGTTTTTCATCGCTCACATCGGCTACATGGACGGTTATCATTGCGACCTAAGGGCGACAAAACTATCAACTTACATTGCGCCTTTGGGGCAACCCGATTCGTGCCTGATGACGGGAGGGTTTGATCGATCGACATGTTCTGCGCTGACTGGAAAATTGGAATGGTTTCAAAAATAGACCGACAAAAATTTAATATCTGCCTCAGCATCGGGCCAATATAGGTGGTAACAAGTAATCCTTGTTTGAGTTTTATGAGGCAGGAAATAGTGACTGACTGACTTTTTAACGATTCTGATGTAGTATCGTTTTAGTTATTCCGTATGTAATAATATGCGTTTATAATTCGATCGGGACCAAAATGGGGCAGAAAATGATTCACGAACCTCGATCTTTTTCCGCATGTTTGCATAATATAACGCTGCTTTTTTCGATTTTGCAAAGAGATGTACAGCCGGCTGTTCGGAAGTAGTTTTCTCTTGATCCTCGGATACTTCTATTGATGGTGTTTCCGGCATTGATAACGGTTTACTTGAAAATGCAACTCTGAAATTTTACAATTAAACATACAAATTTAGTACCAAGCTTTATGTCTGGCACAAAGTAAGCGAACAGTAGTCGCGAAACACCAATTTGTTGACATAATTATTAAGATATTTACAAAAGTCATCAAAATCTTTGTAGAACACAAAAAGATCCAACGTTCCGCACCATTTCACATGTTTGACATTGACGCGCATCCATCAAAAAAGCAAATCTGACGCCTCCCCCGCGTTTGATGAACAATGATAAACATCGTGTCATGGCTGCGCCGTCGGGTAAACGCCATAAACCATACCTTTACGATCAATGTGCACTTATGCCTACAATTTTTTCCATCGCTGAACTACATATTATAGTCTGTGATAGTTGTAGTATATTTCGTAAGAAAACAACGTAAACAACCTCACACAGCATGTGGCCAACGGTCAAGTCAAATTGAACTCAATAAGTCTTACGAACATATACTTCATATTTATTTAATCACAAGTTACAATAAAATACCAGGTACATGCAATTTCATATATTCATTAATTTTCACACAGCAAAATCATAATACAACATTTAGTTTTAACCGGTAATTTTAAGGGGGCTTATACTATGTAATTGATCAATTTGCTTTTGGACTATTGAAAGCTTCTCAGAAGTTTCGGTGTCCTCGGCTTCCAGTTGAATCAATAAATCCATGTATTGACGGTAGGTTTGGTAGTTCTCGGGTGAAAGCAATTTGTAGATTTTAGCTTCGATGGCTAGGATTCGTTCACTCACAAAGACGGACAAGTAGCGAACATCGTTGATTTTTTCATTCCAGTAGGCCCGTCGAGAACTTAGAGCTTTGGCATGCTCTTTGTTAAGATCATCAATTTGCTGTAGTCGAACTCGTGCCATGCCTTCGATTTGGATAAGATCAGCGCGTTTCCGGATTTCCACTTCGATCAGCTTGAACAGTGGGTGATCACCGAGAAGATGTCGGATAGCGCCAATGGCAACTTCCTTTTCATTTTTAATTCCGTCCAAATCTTTCTTCCGGTCAGCGACTTTATCGGTAAGTTTCTTGATGGCCTAAAATCAAGTTCAACTTGAGGGGAATTTTGTTTTCAAACAATAAACAGCCAATAATAAGCTTACGACAACTTTTGGCGTCGCTTAATCCAAAATAACACTTACGATAAGTCTTCGCTTTTCCAATTCATTCAAATCGGCGGTGTTTAATTCGACGACACTGGTTCGAGCGCCTGCGAATTGCTCCTCGATCGAACGCACTAACGATGAAGTATGCAACCTGTCAAGAGCTTCAACTGATGAGGAAGCCATCGAACAGCATGCACTGTCAGATGTCGGTGCTGCCTTCTTTTTCACGACTATGGGCACACTCTCGGACGAAGTATCAGTATCAAGATTTAAATTCCGTTCCCCGGGTAACTCATTCTCATTAGGCGAAACGGATGTTACACTGTTGCTCTACAATGGCAAATGTAAACTCTTGTCACTTTTGTTAAATTGATTACTTTTTGGCAGTTGACAGTGATCTGTTGATCTATCATCTTGCGCAGTCTTTCTGGTTTCTTGGGAATCGGCGGTGGAACTAACTGTTTCACGGCTATTGGTAGTGGAGCTGTCGTCCTTGCAGGTGGCATAGGATGCACCTCAACTGTGGGTTTGGCTGGAGGATTGACAGTCCCATTTACATCATAATAATTCTGAAATTGCATCCTTTGGTTAACTGGGCATTCATCACAGCCGTCTAGGGCTAGAAACTGCACCTTTTCAGAACCATTAAGAATGTTGGAATGTTCGATCGTCGCAAGCGTTCTGCGCGGAGGTTCCGGTTTACTGAAGGTATTGATCGAAATCGAACTTTTTAATGATGAAAATGAGTCCTCTGAGTTCCTGAAAAAAAGCAGTTTGATATGGCGTGCATGAGACAAGTTATCAAGGGAAAGTTAGCGGGGATAAAACCTGCATCGACTTCCTAACGCTTCGATCAAAAAATGCACGCGTTGTCCTTGACAGGTTTTAAGTGGATCCTACAAGAATTTATAGGAAAACAAACTGCCTTCGATAAGCGATCATAGCGAAATGAAAAAGCAGTTGGGTGTGAAGCTAGCAGGCCTGGCCATGCTCGCATGCGATCGAAACATCTCATGATTCAACCAACAGTCACAAAAAAACTGTACGAAACGTCGCAATTGAAGTTCAGAAGTGTTTTTCTTTCCGGTTATGATGATGAGTTTACTTTAGTGTGGGAAAAACAAAGAACTTACGATATGTCTGACCTGAAGGACATACCATCATCGAGAATCGAGTGATAAGCTGTGGAATCCACCAAAGAGCGGTACCCGATAAGAGATTGGGTCGTTGTTGCTGTAGATTGCGGTGAGGTCGCGTCCAAGTGCTCCTGGCTTTGGCGCATTTGACTCCTGAATACGTGTTTGAAAGGGGTTATCAGTTGTGTGGGTGGAATTCTTTTGAGACAAACAGGAATTTACGGCCTCGCAAAAGTCGAGAGCAATGAAACAATAAAGGTTTTAGCGTTCTTTTGAAACTTTTGTTTCCAAATGGAGCGTCAAGTGATATTTTTCAACGAAATACCTCAAGCTTTGCAAAAATAAATAATAAACTAACATTTCCTCTCGTCTTTGACGTATTTTCCTCATGGCTCCAGAAGGTGTGCGATGAAGCATGGTGGTAGATAATGGCAAATTGATCTGGGAAAGAACTAGGGTGTGGCTCGTCTGAAATAGGCATATGAAAAGGCATTATTCAAGGACATTCCATGAACATGACAAGGCACATCCGAAAATGACAATGAAATCATTTCTTTGCAAGCTGGGAGGAACGTCCAGCAAATGAGCAAGGACGTTGACTCCGCCGCCAAAGACGAATACCATGCGTCGAAGGACAACCCTTCAAGAAGTCATGGCAAACAACGTTAACCCCAAAACATGCATAAAGGCTTCTGTGTGTAAATGAGACAGTAAAAAACGAAAGAATAAGAAGGGGCCAATACACTCAAGGTCTCGTATGTATACTGCGCATACAAGATCATTCAGCACGGATTTCCCATGAAAGTGATGAATCAGTCGCATACCAATCTGCGCGTGGAGCCCCTTTCTTGCTCGTAATACTACTACAGCTGCAGCTGGTGACAACCCGAGCAGAGGTTCCCCCGCTATGACGACGTCGCGTCCTCGATGGGGGGTGATTCATTCGGTTGTTGGTTGCACTCAGCGGAAAAAAGAGCGCATTCCATAAGGAGAAGGTTGGGTATAGTAGGAGGACAAACTACCGATGTGCCCAGATATAGGTATTGGAGAAACGCAAGAAAGAATTTGGGGTTCGGACAGGCTGGCTGGTGGCTCAGAGCCCCCTTCTGCGCACTCTTGCTCGCATAACACGGAGAAGGTCGTCGCCACCTGCCTGCTTTCCTGGGTCGATGGCTCGCCGTTGGTCACCTACCAACCAGCCCCGGGCTGTTGATGACTCATCATGGTCGGGTATGCAAACGAGCACTGGCAACAAGCCCCCCGGCGGCACGGCTGGCTGGTCAGTCGGAAGACACCCGGCAAGCTACAGTTCATGACCACCTTGCATGGAACTGCGCACGCGCGCCTTAACCCCTCTGTCGCGCAGATTCAGCTTACGATCAAACCAGAGGCAACAGCTGGTTCGAATCCGTCGACATTACAAACGCGAAAAAGAGAACTTGTGGTCAAATACGTAAAAAACAGCGTTACTCACAGTAGGTATTAGTGATTCGGTAAGGCGGGGAAAACTAGAGTAGATGTCGGATAAAAAAACTTCCCACAATCGCGACCTAATCGTATACTCAGTCTGATCCAACAAGAATTTCACTGAGTAACCCCTCTAATGACATTTTTCCCGTAAAAACACGGTTACTATCACGTTTGAGCTGGGAATAGCGATAAAAGGGGTCGTCGAATAGTTTATTGTTCTCCTCCAAAGAACGCAAAAACGCAACAAGACCCAATGGAACGCGAAAACATGTCCCGCAACTGTTATGGTTGTCCTGTCGAGTACGCCTCTCAAGAAAGTGGCTTGTGAGCTGCCATAAAAAGCGTTGCTAACGACGCGCTAATCGGGGCAATTGTCGATGCTGGTAGTTTCCAAGGTCCACCAGTTGTCCCGAAAAACGACGACAAAACGAAAAGCGCGCCGGACCGGCCGAATGTTGCGCTTTTGCTTCAGATTTTGCACCACTTAACTAACCATGGTTCCAACCAACTCCTCCGCCTTATCCTATCTACCCCATGTGCTTGATCGACACACCCCATCATCCTACTCACACCCCAAATGAATCGGTTTCAGTCGTCTGATCGATTTCCTTCCTAGCGTCAAGGGGTTCTGTCGTCGTCGTCCTTTTCCGTCTCTCTTCACAAACATTTCCGTTCCTTTTTGTTGTATCTGTTACAAAGAAAGTTCAAAAATGGCGCTCACCTGTTGTTGGTTGACTTGCTGAAAGAACTTCCTACTAGCGGCTCGATTGCGATTCGCACTCGCGAGTGTATCTGTGTCATATTCCATGCTTCCGGAACAAAGGTTCAACCCTTCTTGTCTTCGTCACTCTGGAGGTTTCCTGAATAGCGTATGCCTTGTGAAGTGAAAAACCGAAAAACGATTTGAAAATGGCACGTTTCGACGAATTACATATAGCGAAGAAATCACGAAGGACGTATAGAGGTGCAAATTAGAGGAACGAACGCAATCGGGATCACGTCGACATTGGCTTTTTGTTTCCTGCGGAACAATTGAAAATGCGAAACGAGGGTCAAGGACTAAAATTCCTTTCTTTCCGCAGGCAGACGTGAAGAAACTATGGGACTAGGGACATTTTATTACGATTTTTATGTATTAAAAAAGAAGCTACGATTGGGGTTGGTAGCAGGACCAGATAATGCCGCACTTAAGGTTCAATTTCATAAGCAATTAAAACAATTTTGAGCAAGTATATTTTCCTGTTTTGATAAGTGCTTCCGAAAAGTTGACGCAACGAGTTGGTTAATTTATGTAAGTAAAACAGGAAATCTGGGTTTTAGGGATCAATGGTGCGGAAAGAGAAGACAGATGATGTTCCTATCGGCACAGTCGAGCCGATCGCTGCCTTTGGCCGAGGTCATTTGTCTCTCATCTCGCGCGGCCAACCGTTCACGAATAATGCAAGTTGCCAGATGTGCGCGAAAATTAATACGGCTCAACTTGAGATGGGGCGACGACGTCTGCACGGCGCGAGCTTTCGGAAAAGCCGACAACCCATCGAGGATCAACGGGTTGACCCATCAACGTACGTCTTCTTTAACCGATGGCAGCATCAAGTCTCGCTCGCGCAGTCAAAAAATTCTTGGGGCCCTCTAGTAGGTCCTCACTTACTAGCTTACCCACACGAGAAGACCTTTTGAGGGTTGGAATATAAGTTGAATCTTTTCTTTTTTCCCTTTTCCCCACCAAAAAAGGTGTAATACAGTCCTCCTGGAAGTACGGGATAGCTTCCCACCCAATAGAAACTTTGTACGAGGTCTGTACTTCCAGAAGGGGATAAGACTCGTGTCGTTTGCGGCTTTTGATGCGTATCCGCTTTTCAGCTCTCACAAGGTAGCCTTCGGCTAGGCTTACTAACCGGCTGTTCGCGCGTTCCACGGATTATATTTCACCGCTTTAGGCGATCACACAACCACAAAAACGCAAAGTCCACACTGGACATGAGTAAGGATCTGTATTTTGAGCGCTTAACTAGATGAAAATTTGAATTTTGAAGATTGTGGAAGTGCATTCCATCAGAGGTAACAATGTAAAACACTGTAAAAGGACAAGTTTAACAACTTGAACAATGTTCGAACGCTTTTTAAAGACAACTCTAAGGATGGTCAAGTGCCCAAACTTAATTCACAACTAACGTGATTGAGGTTAAGGTGGACAACCAACTAACTTAAACGCACAAAAACCAGTCAGCCTTACCTCCTTGAACCGACGATTAACCTTACAGCGCAAGAGCACTTTGCAAAGTCCGCATTCACTTAACTCCGCTTTTTTGTTTTTAGCATCGCCAAAAAAGAAAGGCAAAAGCGAACGGGGTAGAACGTTCACTTTTGCACACATTTAGACCCTTATCATTAGCAGCAGGGTTAGCTAGCATGCACCCGATAGTGAAACTCAACACAAAATAAAAGGTGAAGTGATGCCTCATGCTGATGTTGAAGCACCGACTGACATGGAGAACTTGCGGAGTCAAAACACGAATCACGTCAATCGCTAAGAAGAAAAATATAAGCATGCATGAAACTCGGAGTCTAACAAAAAATTTATGGGAAATACAATTGTTAAAAAAGACAATTGAAAGTTACAGCCATTATTGTTAATGTGCAAAGTCCAGTGAAAGTATTTCAAGAATGTGGAGGCTAAAAGATGTCACGAAATACTGTGCGGTCGGGAATGTGTTATCGCTAATTGTGAGTAATCTGCGCCAAATCAGGCCTATTATACCTCGAATACTCGGGCATGTCATAATCTCCCGCAGAAATATGAATGTTTCTTTTGAGGAATGTTTGACACCGACGGTGATCTGGGGTCGTGATAGTGTGCGAAAGTGTGAGATTTTATAGTACCATTGCCTTTTTGGTACACATAACATAAATAGGTACCGACAACAATGATAACGGAAATCCATAAAAGTTATTTTCGTCAAAGTTGTTTTCAATTTCTTCAAAAACTTGACCTAAACTGTAAAAAAGTAGTCTCGAGTCCAATTCAACCAAACTTAAGCACGAAAATGGTCGAATATCGAAAGCATGCATGAATAAACTATGATTAAACCATCGCATCAATATTGCGGTCCTGAATGTCAGGAATGGGTAGCAAAGAAGAAAATCAAAACCCAACTACTTTTCGCATGCAGTCTTTCGATTCTTCCGATTCGGTTTCTAAGAAAACAAAGTGGACGCCAGAGGCGCGCAATTCGATGCTTATCCCTTTAATCGCCTCAATATATTCAATGTCCTCCTTCCTTTTAATACAAGTTTTTAATTTCCTTTTAACTTTTTCTATAGAAATATACAATATTGGCATACATTATTTGACAAGCAATTGACAAAAGCGAAATTCGATCATACAATAAGTGCACCTTCACAAAACAGACAGGAACAAATGAATAGCGGGGAACCAGTGTCGGAGTTTTTTGTACATATACGTATAGAAAAACAAAAAGGGCAGGAATAAAACAAAAGTCAAATCGAAACTAAACGTTATAGAATGGTGACGCCGCCGATGTTTGCAATTCAATTTGTGAAATTTTGTAACGGACTTTTTTGAGCCATGGTGACAGCGGCTGATTTTCAATGCTCGGCTGGTTCTCGCAAGCTTCGAGCTTCATGCGCAACTGGCTCGGAATTTGATTATGGTAGGCGGTCAAGATTGGTTGCCACATGGGGTAGCATTGGCACAATATAGCACTATTGCATTGCTGCAGGGCTTGCATTGTGTTCACGAAGTGTAAGTTGACCATGTCCGCGAGCTAAAAAGTGTAAAGAATTAATTTGCCTCGTAATCAGACCCTGGCGGCTTACAACTTTGGAATGACTCAGTAATTGTAAGATGGCTGGCGTCACTCGAGACCAAAAATCAAGGATGTTTTCAATGGCTTTTTCACACCCAGGCTTTCCACTCGTTGAAACTTTTTCACAATACACAGTCCAAAGCTGACATAAGTGAAAAGCGTGAAACAGTGCAGACATGTGTACTACGGATTGCTGAAGTGAATTATGGTTTGAATGTGAATTTGCATTGAGGGTAAGGCGAAAGTGCTCGTGATCTACCTTTGACTGGTCAGCAAAACCAGCTAACACAAAGTGAATATAGTCAGCCATGTGATTCGAACAATCTATAGGGACAGGACGACATTCGTGTGAACAGTGCAGTGCGCCAAGCAAGAGCCACGACAAAATTCGGACATTGGTAACGGATTCCGCAAAAGCACCCGGAACCGCTTGTGTAACATTGGGAGGGGACATTAACCACGGTATGAACCGCATCACTTGTTGGATATTACGATCACGCACGACATTGCGAGTCATTTCGAGAGCTACGATCTGGGCTAGACCTGCTTTGAGGTCACCGCCGACGCGATCACTGTTTGTCTGTTTCTGAAAGTTATCACATTCGGCTTGTTCACACTGTTAATACCAACCTTCAACTTGGACAAAACATGTAAATCAGCAATAAACTCCAAAATATCGCTCATGAATGGCCTGATAGCTTCAGATGCACCAGTGTTGAACTGAAAACACGACTTTAGTACTGCATTTCTTAATCATAATATTTTCTTACCTGCGACACATCTGTGCCAACATCTACCCCATAATCTTGCAAAACAAAGTTCACAATCGTCAAGTAATTCGATTCAACAAGCTCGCATTTGAATTTGATCGCTTGAATAAGCTCATTGACAACAGCTCGATTGATGCACTGTTTGTCGCGTTCCTAAAGTTCAAAATATGAATATTCAAATCCCCATCTTTAAAAACGTACTCTAACTGATCCACGAATGCATGCGCAAGACGCCTCAAGCAGATCCTTCAAATCTACGGGACACTCATGTAAGGCTTCTGTCATCCATTTCGAATATGCTTCCACGCAAGAAACGCATGATTTCAGCGATGAAAACATCTGCATACGCATTATGTTTGACATGATGACAACGCTGCTTTTCAGTTCTGATGTGATTGGAACTTTGTTGTTGCCTTCCGCAGTTAACGTTGAATGATATCTCCGGAAAAGCGTTTCCAAATGATTGACGACATTGCTCCAGTTTGTTTGGCAAGTGTCTTTCGGTGTGTTAGTGATGTATGAGGCCAAGTTGTGCAAGATGCGCGCCAGCTTTTGTGGCCAGATTTCCAAAACGTCTTCAATAAGACATTGAATCAACGCGACAGGGTTCAGTTCAGAGAAGTCCATCAATGAAAAGTTGACAGTTTGCCAGAATGAGTTGACTTTGTCGATTTTAGAGTCAAAAAGTTGAAGAGCAATGCTGCAGGCTGACATCTGAAATTACTCGAATTAACCAAAGTTTTGTGTTGATAACAACCGTACCTGATGTAAAGTGACACGAAGTAACTGTTTAGCCGCACTTCTGCTGTTGCCAGGCACAAAAATACTATAATCATGCCACGGGAACTGCGCACTGTCCACAAATCGGGCAACTGATGTAATAATCCGGAATAGTAAAGGTGCTGCCATGGCTGGCTCACGATGGACAAATGTTGATAAACAGATCAAACTCAAGCTGATCGTTTCCTCATCAAATGTTTCAAGGGCGTCATTGCAGAATCCACAAGTCAGTCGAACGTATTCTCCACGAACTTGACGCTTCTTGTTGCGGTTTCGGAACTTGTTGCGACGACTTGAATTGTAATGTGTTTTTGAGATACTTGGGATTGGCGATGATTCCGAAACCGATTCATGCAACACAATGGTGGGTTCAACGATGGTTGGCTGAGACATTGAGACTTCACCAAGAGATGGCTTCATTTCCGTCGTGTTAAAAGTAATCAGCTGCCCGCCAGATGAGTTAGCATGCATGACTTTCAGTGATTCGGGACGGATCATCTGTGAGCTCATGTCAACTGGTGCACTGATCTTCACTTGTTCACACATGCCATCATCTTCCTCTTCTTTGATCACTTTTTCCTCCACTTCGTCATCATCCTCCGAATCTGACCATAATACAAATTCCGTTGGTTTTGGCTCTACCGTGGTATTACTACAGTCGTGGCATTGGCATTCCACTGTTGCAATGACAATTTGAATCAGTTTCAAGATGGTGTCATTGATCGGGGCAACGTCATACCGATATTTGTAAAGTATGATGATCAAGGTGTGAAGCCACGAGTGCCGAGCAGGAAGATCCATCAAGCTCAAAGAATAGTCCGCGGTTGACTGATCACTTGCGAACTTTTGCGGAGATGGCAGATGTACTAGCAATTGAGCCACTATTGGAAGCATTTGATTTCCGATCATCAAGTTGTGATCCAATATTTCCGGCAACCCTGATAAAAACGCATTGCATATGGCTGCTTTACGCAATCTGTCTGGCGGGATGGTAAAGCACTTTTCAGAGTTACTGTATCCGAGTAATGTATTAAAGTACCGCAACAACAGACTTTGCTTTTTGGCAGAATTCTTCTCAGCACTCGGGTTTGACTTTCGATTGCACAAAAAGTGCACCAACAATGACACCGTCAAA
This sequence comes from Panagrellus redivivus, assembly GCA_000341325.1. Taxonomy (NCBI): domain Eukaryota; kingdom Metazoa; phylum Nematoda; class Chromadorea; order Rhabditida; family Panagrolaimidae; genus Panagrellus; species Panagrellus redivivus. The sequence goes on along the minus strand of KB455162.1, from coordinate 131,038 downwards.
TAGACTGTGTGCCTTTCCGGGTTTTCCATGTCAACAACCCGATTCAACAACAATGACAAATTGCTTTCTTCATCTGTGAATTCGCGAAGTCGTCCATATCCGCCTGCAGCAGCTTTTGTGCCACGGCCTGTTGACATTGATGCATCGTTGTTCAAGTCAACTGAAAATAAAGATTATTTGTTTCTAAAAGCTCAATTATGAAAAACGTTAAGGAAAACCGGAGGAGACAGACAGAAAAAGTGAAGGAAAAACGGATTTCAGAGAAAAGTTAAGACGGGTATAGCAAAAGTAGCAAAAAAAGCTTTCTCTTTGGGGATTAAAGCTATATTAGGGTTTATTAACACCACAAAATGACATAGGGATTCGTCGTAACAAACATTTGGATAGATAGGACATTGACTTCCAGAGGGGTTGATCATAACTTAAGTTTTTTCTGTGCAGTGTTAGTGTATTTTTCGTTTTTAAATAATGATAGTGCATAAAGCGTGATTATGTGCATAAGCAAGTTCGCTTCTACTTAGCAAAAGAAAGCTTAGCCGTTTTAGCATGGTTCTTTCATACATGGAAATGCTGTTCCGAGTGCTGCGTTTCCAACCAAATCAGCAACGTTGTCTCCGGTTGTTGCATCAGGTGAAGCACTCCGTGATTTAATAATGTTCATCGGGGTCAAGGCGCTTAGACGATCGGCAAAGCAACGGAATGCGTTGCACACCCGCACCATCATGAGAACTTTTCGAAGTTTGACGCGCGCCATATCCGCACCGTACATTGCACCACGACGCCCCCGGACACGCATCGCTTCATGTGCACGTTGTCGTTGCTCTAGTTAATTGAAAAACAAAAGAATTGCAATTACGTAAATAAAAAAAATAAACTAGGTGATGTATATCTCCCCCCATCTAAACAACTGACGTAAATTTAAAAAAGTAAATAATTAAGTTCCACAAGGAAGTTTTGTTAGTTGCTTTCTTGACAAATATCAGTGTAATACAATGTTGTTAGGCAGTGTGAATGTGTAAAAAAGTCAAACGAGGTTCCAAATTCTTGAGCAAAATTAATTAATTAAACTGATAACGTATAAAAGCGTAAATAAGTTATCACTGCAATCGTTGTAAAAGTAGTTGTTTTAAGTGTTACGGCGATGTTAGTAAAACTTTTATGGAAGACACCAGCAAGACCCCGAAAACATAAAACTAATTGAAATGAAAACCAACCTCGTTCAACTCGCGCACTGGTAGTAAGCTGGTGTTTTAGTGAGTTTTCACGCAAACTTTTTACGATAGATCGGACAGATTCAGCTTCATTGAGGGATTGTCTGGCTCGGGAGAGTTTTATTTGGTTGGTTTCGGACATGGGGTCGGGGTTGGCAAAACCTGAACAAAATAATATACTTTTGAAATTCAACATTAAGGAAAAAGTTACCTTGAACATAGCCATGTTCACCGCTCTGATACTTCAGCTGGGCTTCAACTGCTAATGTTTCGAATCTATTGATGAAAAACTCCCAGGATAAGATGTGCTCTTCCGGAACCACACTAGTGAGCCAATAGATTCGACTGATGATAAGTGGTCGATCAATAATGCATGAATCAAACTGCGCCTCAAGGCAAATATTGATCAAACTCAGTGCTTTTGATGGCATTGATCGAAGAGCCATGATTGTTCTCTGCGCAACTGCTGTATTAGGGTCATTGACGGATACAATCAAATGTGAAAATGCACAACTGAGCGATGTTTGAAGAAGCTTATTAGCTTTTACCGGCGCTTCGACAATCATATGGGCCAAGACATACACCCTTTCCACAGACTTGAACCGATCTTCCCACCGTTCACTCGTAAAACTTCGATTTACCGTATTCCAGAAAACTTCATCGCCACAGGGCAGTGTGATCGCGTGAATAATAAGTGGTACCGCGAGTTGTCCAACTTGAGCGTAATCAGATCGAAGGAGTGACCACAATTTTGGGATTAGCAAGTTTTCTTGTGCCCAGATAAGGAAACCACGGTGTTCTCTTCTGGCATTGCTCAACGCTTCACAATGCAAGCAGAGGTATTTCATAGTGCTCAGCAAGAAGTATTGCACATCCGGATCGACCTCATTCTCCACATTTTGCATTAACGAATAAATTAATCGTAGCTGTGCCGGTAATTGATCCAAGGTAAATCTGAACCTGCCAATTGACGTATTCCAGAATTCCGTTTTTGCCTGTTCTCGTGGCTGCATTGGTGTCCCCTTCAAATTTTCAAACAACGTTGCCGTCACAATCTGGCATGTCTCTCGGCCAACGTCGGTTTCCGTCAACGTCACTGCTTGGGCGACAGCAGTTTCAATTTCCTCACTCGGCAAAACGCCGACAAACTCATCGTCGGCAATTTCCTCTTGCACGTTTGCTGTCCGGAACTGGAATGCACTTCCACCATTCTTGGCCGAGCTGATTTGTTGGTCTCCACCAGACACGGCTGGACTAACGACTAAAAGCAAAGAACAAATAAACATAAAAAAAAGTTTGTGTAAATTAACTTACTACTAGCGTGTAAACTGGGATTCCTCGGTGAAGTGATATTACTAATGTGGGACGGTGTCGTTCCGGAATCTGTCATTTGAAGATCGTTGATCCAATTATCCTCTTCAATTGGCATGATGTCAAATTTTACTTCCTCGCGAGGGCAAAGCTGTTCGACGAGAGCATTGACAATTTGGTAGAGATAAGAAGCTTGTTGACACCGGACGCAATCGGAGTATTGATCGGTTTCGGGGTTTTGGCAAGAGTGGTCATCCCGTTTGGCATTTGTAGGGTAATTTAACAACAAGGAAGCTGTGGCGAAAAGCTGCTCCATTAAAGCTGGCTTTTCGCTTTGAGTCGTTTCATTGAGTTTCATCTGTTGCGAGATGATGCTGATCATGATAACTTGGACGGCAAGCGGTCCAGGATCTTCTTCCAAGTCGTTTTCCTTATTACTTGGTGGTGGAGCTATTTCGTTTACTCGTGTTAGGCAGTTTTGGAACATTGATAAGATCATTGTGAGGGAGACAGTGATGTCCATTCGGCAGAGAAGCTAAAAAAAATTATATTTGAAGCTGTTAGTGCTGTAAAAAAGCTTACATTTAGCCAATCTAACGCATCGAGAATATCTTCATATGACCCAGAATTCAAACGTATGCTGATAAACTCAAAAACCCGTTCAGTTTCAAATGGCAGTGGGCACAAATCAGGCTCAAAAATCTTGCAAAGTAGTATTTTCAACTCTGCCAAATCTTCATCTTCGACTTGCTCGGAAATACATTTCAGCCAAGCTGGGATAACTTGGTTCCAAGTGTCGAAAGAGATGACATCATATGGCATCAATGCAAGAAGTTTTGAAAGCCCTTCTTTCAGTTGATCTTTGCGATTGCTCCATTTATCCCAGACACCACCGACTTGAGCGTATTCAGGCATTTTTGGCATCAGTGTTATGACGAATGTGTCGTAGTGATTGGAAATGGCTTGATTGACCCATTCCGAAGCAAAATCAGTTTTCAATCTCTCTAAAGCTGATCCCATTGAATCATTCGGCAAAAGCGCTGTCATCGTAAACCATTGAAACACCATGCTCATCATGTATCCGATAGCTGCACTCGGCGCTTCTGTCGTCGGAGGACATAAGGCTGCCATCAACCAGATGCCGTAACGGCTCAGCATTCTCTTTTCATCGGCCATATTGTCAATATCACGACCGAGTGACTGCCCACCTTCCAATTGTCGGAGCCACTTTGGTCTTTTCAACTCGCCTTCTGAACCTTCCAGTTGGCAAGAAGTCTCTTTCAACAGCTTAACCACAGCTTCGATCATGTCCAGTTCAACGCTGGACCCCCATGCACAAGTCAGACGTTTATGCCGAACATGTTTCTCTGCCACATCATTCGAATGCAAACATGTCAGACATTCTTGGCATAGCCTCATTGGAACGTGTTGATGGGAACGTATGCAATCTTCAGCAAAGCATGTTCCCACGGCAAAGCGGTTTGTCGATTCACAGGCCTAAAACGGTTTGAAAAGTTTACATATATTATTTTAGTGTTAAAAATAGTGTTTTAATAAACTAACTTTATGTTGACAAACAGTACTATTAGAAGCTGGCATAGGTTGAGTGATGAAGAACATTGGCTGATCACTGACGGCTTCATCCGCGCATCCTTTGCACATTTTCATCGGCGGACTTGTACTTCCAAAATTAGCGCACAGAACAGGATCATAAGTAATTTTAACACTCGGGTTCCCGCATTTATTGACTTTTCCAAATTCGCATGGCGTTGGTGACCATGCATGAACTTTGTACTGAATCGGCTTCCGATGCAGAATACTCGGATTGATAAGTGGCCAGTAGTGGAACAACAAATTTGCAGCCGCGACACGAGCTTCGCTTGTGCCTTTTGCAATTACAGCAATTACGTCCTGAAAACATAATTAGTAACGTCACAGCAAATGCAAAAAAGGCTCACGTTGTACATATCCTGTCGATGTACCATGAGATTTTCAAGTATGTAAGTGTGTAAAGAGGGATCGTTGTACTGTTGGAATACCAGCATAAGTACGCAGGCGACGGATGACCCTCCAAGGGCTTCTTCACTCATGGTATATGGTAGGATACAGTCAGCCAGGAACCAGACAAGTTTTTTGTTCATTTCCACCGGCATGATGCCGAGTTGACTTGCGATGAGGTATGGGAGTTGATCGATGCATTCTCGGTCGAGGAAGAAGTAGAGTGACTTTAAAACACCGATGATTCCTTCGCCAATTGCTAAAAATAGCAAGTTAATATGATCAAAAATGTAAAAAGCACATACCATCTTGATCAGAAGTCAATAGCGGAAACACTTCAAGCAGATGCACAATACCATAAAACAATCCCGAGTAGTTTAAATTCGGAAACAGATTAGCCCTTTGCGCTTCGGTAAACTTTTGAAACAATGTACTCGTCGTCGTCGGTAAATCTTTGATAAAACTAAAATCACAATTTTTAAACAATCCAAAAAATAACTTATATTAAGCTTACTCCGTCAATGTGTGTTGAAAAAACCCCAAAACCGTTCTAATTTCCGCAGTTGACGGTGGTGTCTGATTACTAATACGCGTGTGAAACTCCGACAATGTTCGTATTTTGGCGGAAACTGAAAAAGATCTAGATTAAATTCCGTCTAGCAAGTTTAACTTTATTGCATTACATGTATAATATTTAAGTAAGTAGGCCATCTTTGATCATGTATAGCACAAAGTTTAACGTTGCATCTAACAACCCCCTTTTAGCGATGACAAGAAGAGCAATTGCAATAGGCAATGCCACTAAAGGCTCAAAAAATTCTTTGGTTTCGTCGACTTGTGCCGACTGACTGAATGAATATTCAACGAGACAAAAAGGGCATATAGTTATGTCTCAAGAAGGGTGGGCTTAATCAGCGTAACATGGAGCCGCTTTGAAGCTGCCGATAATTACGACTACAGAAGGATCGCCGTAGCGGGGTGATGACCGATTTGGTGCTGATGTTAACCACGTTGAAGGGACTTGATGGCAGCGGCGGCATCGCACAAGCGCCTCTAAATTTAGGGGTCTTCTTTGGAGTCTCCGCCCGCCATTTAGCGTGGAGCCAGTTGGCCCATTGGGCGCATCATCGATGAACGTTAACGGCGTGTGTTGTTCTTATGAAAGATAAACCCAATGACAACGACGACCAAGTCGCACTCTAGGATGTGCCGAAGCGGTCCACCGGAAGTAATGTGTCAAATGAACTGGAGCCCGGGAACATTTGCCATCGGTCGGAAGGCCATGCTCCACCCAGCTTCAACGCATTGACGCACTCAATTTGTGAGTGTGTCGGCCACAATTAAGCGCAAGCAGTTCAAATTGCGTGACTTGGTTGATAAACAAACTTATTATGGAAGCACACGATACTCCCAAAAAAGACATTCACAGTCTTAACAAATCAGGACGAGTTAACTGGCTTAACGGCAAGGCTTAGCAGCTTCAGACCAGAAAAAAACTTGAAGAGACAAAAGCCTAACTGCATTGAAGTGTAGTCTGATGGTTTGTGGCTTCTAAGATATCAGTCGACACGCAGATGTGAGAAATATTGATCCTTCCGCCGCCAAAAACATAAGCCTTTCAGCTTTAGCAAAACCGTATCCGATTACAGGGGGCTCAGATGCCTCGTTACGCCCTTGATGTTAGCTTCTAATTAAATTCGATCTGTAGAAGGGTGGCTCGTCTCGTTAACCGCCCCTTTTCAAGTGGTTGAAAAGAAAGTTCTTGCGGTCCTAATCAAGAAATGTATCTAATGGGTGGGTCTTGTGTAGGCAGGACCAGTTTTGTTTTTTTCTTTATTTATGTTTGGTTGCCAGATTGCCAGATTTGCGGAGACAGCGACGCGACTGTGCATTTTTTGTAAACGGTTCGCGTTGGCTACTGATACTGTTATAATTTTAGCTTAAAAGTGCATCTATTTTAGTAACTCTTTCACTATATCTAATTCTTGACGTTATTTCTGATGGATAAGTTTAGTTTTTGCAGGTTTCCATTAAAATTCATAAAAATCGTACTTAGAAATGTTATAATGGCTTAAAAATTTGAGCCGCGAATGCTCAGCCCCTTTTTTAATTTGTTTGAAACACTTAAACTAATGAAGGAGTGCACCAAAAGGCCAGCCATGTAATAACTTAATGCGCTTCTAGTGTTTCATTGTTCGTTAAACACAAAACACTTACATGTTGCAGATCTCGTCGACGCCATTCTGCCTTTTTAGTTTTGGTGGGCCCTGTACAGCGGAGGTTGTTTTCTTCTTTTCCTAAAAATAAATCTTCAGTTTCTCGCTAGACAAGTAAAATCAATCGGTTCCGGCGCCTAGAAAGAACAACCATTACCTACCTTCGTCTTTTGTAGCCAGGATGTGTCAATCACATTGGAGCATCTCGGAATCGCATGCCTTGAAGCTGTTCCTGAATCATCATTTGTTCCGAGTTTGCGTCGTCGGACAGAAAAAAAGCAATATATTGCCTTGGGTTGTTTAATAGTGGGCGGCTTTCATGTTGCTCGCAAGCTCGTCGGCAGGCTTGAGCGATGCCTCACGACAAGCTCAGTGAAGCCCGAGGCGTAGGGTGCCGCCAGTCGCACAGACGGCGGCATACTGCCGTTGCTTCGCTATTCATTCTTTCGTTTTCTTAGTCAACGGGCATGTCTTTTTCGTCGTTAAAATACGGCTTGACAATCGATAGCAAAAACAGGAAGATGGGGTTTACTTGTTGTATATACACTGCTTCCTACATAAATGAAGTTGGCAGTCCTTCCGAAGACCGACTTCCCGAAAATCCTATTAAAGTAGCCCCGTTCCACAAGAAAAGCCATAGTTAGTTATATATGAGCATTAGTTTTGTGATTTCCTTGAAGGAATCTAAACCAAGTTAATGTTTACTTGTAGGTGCATAATATGCGCTTCCTTGCCAAGGTAGAAAGCCCAAGCCTTCAGAGACCCCAATGAACCCAGAGCCGTCTTGTTGGAGCTTCGATGACTTCATCCAATCAGGCGGGGTGGTTCAAACAGGATTAAGTTTTCAGCTAACTATTAAACTCTTTGATCCGGTGGCATCAGCCGTGCAATGTTACTTTATGGACATTACTTAGCTGTAAAGCTGTAACGGCTATTATTATTATCAACTTACTAATAGTCACAATATGCAGTAAAATTAGCGTTGTATAAACAACTGCCCCGGGCGGACCGGCATTGCTGACAACAGTACGCAAAGGTTATACGGTACAATTGAAGCTTGGAAAACCAGGGAACAAAAATGGAAAAGCGCAAGTTGAGCGGTTTCACAATGTTAGCGTTATAATATGATCTACCCGACGATTTGTACATTTTGATTTCGTTTTCAATTAGATTTTATATATAATCCAGAGATTTCAAAGTCGACAAAGCCGATGCATTTCGTTTTCCATTAATTATTGTTTTGTATGATTAGACAGCCTTCGCAAAACAATTTCCTTTGTTTAAAATCGGTTTACAATGCCATGACACACATTGTATTTTTTATATTTTTTTTTAATTGTTTGTTTACCCAAGAAAAGCCGTATTTAGTCAAATAATTTATTGAGCATGCAATAATTATCAAATTAGCGTTATGGGTATCCAACTTTTGATTGCAAGTGATATGATCTACCCGACGATCACCGACTCATCGATATACAAATTCAATTTAGGTTCGCTTTTCTTCGTAATTATGCAGTGGCAATGGTTCATACATGTTGCCGACGATTGAATTGAGTGAAATACGCTTGGAATGGAAGTCGTAATGAACTGTGGCGTGGAAGAGAATGTTGAAGATAATAATAGCGTATTCACATAAGGCAAACATGGAGTAGACATAAGGCTCACAGTAAGTGTTGTGACGGTAGAAGAAGTACATGGCGAGGATCAGGAGGGTAACTTCGCCGGTGCAGCACATGACTTTGTATTGGAATGACTTTTCTCCCTGAAAGTGAAACAATTAGCATGTTCCGAGGTCTTAAAAAGGTTGACTTACCAAAACACTCGTTCGACGGCGTCCAGAATAGTCAAACATCCAGGTGCTGAGGACCATGTAGATGACTGAGGTAATGACAAAACCGGTGAAAGAAGCTTTGTGGAGCCCTGAAATCGAACTCTGAGAACGCTTATTACATGAAAGTGCAAACTGACCATAATCTTCAACCGACGAAATGCAAGTCAAAGCAAGAAGGAAAAAGTTTTCCAACAAGTTGATAAAACAAGCAATGTTGCAAGCCCAAGTATACCATCGAGGACTAGTATACGGCCGCAGCGGTGAGGAGAGGAAGAAATTCCGAAGTGCAAGGGCAATGAACAGCCTCGGCGTAGCATGAAGTCCAATCAAAAATCGCCAGATGTACTTCTCCGGAGCATACGACGCAACCGCGGCTGACACGGATGGGAACAAGTTATCAACCCCACAATGGGTTCGCGTGGAATCGTCCCAATGGAGAAGCATGGCCAAAGACACGCATAGGAACAGTGCCGACGATGGAAGGACGCCAATCAGGAAGACACAGGCCTTGAATGGCACGGAGATAAGCTCATCGCCATCGTTAATCGCCATGATGAATGACTCAGCTCCTTATGAAACGGACTCCGAAAGGACAGAAACTCGACGAGTCAGCCTCACAGTGCGATCATATCTGTAAATGTAGATGTGTACCATTAAAACAAAGTAGGTCAATAACAGTGAATGTGAACGAAACGCCGTGTCAGGTCTGTCTGCCCACGGTTAATTGAGCTTAGATTCGACGATAAAAACTAACTGCGTGAGTTAGGATTAGTCCAAGTATATCAGTGGCAAAAAACCAGCGTTTGCAAAGAAAACTCAATTTGAAAAGTAAAGTTTATGCAACGAGTAAAAAACTAAACTAAGAAACAAAAAGCTATTATAACAATGAGTCACTTGTAGCGACCACGCCAGATAATGTCGTATTGCGAAAGCCATTGGGTACAGTTCTGCATGTTGTACTTGATAACGTTGTCCCAGTTGAAGAGGTTTTGGTTGTGGCGAGCGATTTCGGCTTCCTTTTGGCGCTTTTCTTGGAGCATTTCTTCACTGATGAACTCGACGGGGAACTTGAAACGGATGCAGAGGTAGGTGAGGTATGCGCGGGCCTAAAATGGTTGGATTGGAAATAGAGCCTAAGGGCATAGAAAGAAAAACGAACCTCAGGCTCAGTAATATGCCCGCCCAGCTCCAAAATGATACGATTGGCCCGAACCGGCGTCACATAGTGCGAGATACTGCCCTTGCCGCCACCAAGTTTGGTACCCTGAGCCTTCTTCGTCCTCGGAAGCCAAGGTGGATCCACGCGCCAGACCGCGAATTGATTGGGGAGGAGGTTCTTGTTGATGCGGTCCTGAAACATGACAGATCAGCACGTGTTTTGACCAAAACAGACAACAAAACATACACAGAGGTACTTGAAATCAGTAGCAGGAATAAAGCCACCGGACTTGGCGACGAGCCCATACTGCTTGTGAATCAATTCAGTGTGGATCTCCTCGACACCACGAGCCTCAATCATGCGCTTGGTGGTCTTGTATTTGGCCTCACCGATCTCAGCATCGAACGCGGGCTCCTGGGGCATAGGTGTGAGCTTCATCTGGCCATTTGGAGGGAAGATGACATCTGAACCAAACTAATATTCACAAATTCAACTTTTAAACAAAACCCACTTTCAAATGTCACCGGAAAATCGTTAGCCTTAACATGGCCATGTCGAGTGGCCACGAAAACAGCCCGACCACATCTCAATAGACTGCGGTTCATCCCTGAATTATTGCAACGTGGAAAAACAGCGCAAGTAAGCCATTTATGTGAAATATTTAGCCGACAGAGCGAAAAACTCGTATTCCAACATCCAAGGTGTATAAAAACTTGTCTATTTACTACTTTCACTTAACTTAGTTCAACTCAACAAATTAATAAAATAAACAATTAATAAATTAGAAATTACTTCTTTCCACCGGACGTACGACGAATGTAGGAAGTGTCACCGACGAATGTGACGCGGCGCATTTCCTCGAGGGTGTCGACGATGTTGTGGACAATCTTGACGTCACCAGTGTCAAAATCGCCAGTGGCATCGCGGTAGAGCTTGACGAGATCTTCGCAGAGTTCATAGTAGTTGGTGGGCTGCGTCTTGCCGGAGAGGATGTTCTGGATCTGTTCGGCAAACTCGAAAATTGCGTTGGGATTAACCGGCTTCTTCTCATCACCGTTAAGTTTGAGGGCATCGAGGTTGAGACCGTTGAGTTCGACATCCTTGCCATTGTTGTTCTTCTTTTCCTCTTCTTCCTTGTTGCTCTTCTCGATGGCAGCCTGTTGAGCCTTGGCGTGATCCTCCGCAGCCTTAATCGCATCGAAAGCAGCTTCCATGAGAGCTTTGTTGTGGCAACGGATGGATTGCGAGCAGAAGTTGATGAACTTGTCCTTCTTGCGGGGAACGTTGTCAAACTTGCTGATGCTCTTCAGCAGATGGTGGACATTGACTTCCTTCGTGTAGAGAATGGCCTCCTCCAGAAGCTCGACCCATTGGGCTTGTTTGACCTCGCCCTGGAAACGAAAATTATATATAAAATGTGCGTAGAATGCACGACAAAAACGAACCTTGTTGACCTTATCCTGGTACGTCGCTCCATGGTACTTCTGAGCCTCGGTGATGCACTTGGTGTGGCCGACATAGCTAGCCTTGGAGAAGTCGATATTGCAATCGAGACAAGCGAAGGCGTTGCTGTTGCATTTGTAAAGGTGACGGGCGACTTGGGTCTTCTTTAAGACTTCACTGCAGCGGCCACACACGAAGGAGACCATTGTTACCCTGGAATGAACGGAATAAAGAACTGATACAGAATATGATAAGCGGATGCAGAACGACGTGAGGATAACTATTCGAGAACAATGGCCTGAACTTGATGAGTTCCCATGTAGGTAAAACCTGCAGTCTCGCTCGCTCGCCCCTCGACTCGCGCATCCACTCCGCGCACTTTGCCAAGACATCGTGGCGAGAGCGCTTCAGGGCGGTGGGGGTAAAAAACTGTGCTTTCCTCGCCGCTGGCAGCTTTGTCGCGTGACACAAATACGTGACATTAGACGGGTGCCACTGGTTACTCTTTTCCAATAAATTAACCATTTTCCGTGTTTAAGGTAAGCTAACGAATGAATCCCGAAGCAGCTCCGGCCGGAATGGCTGCGTTGCTTCCGGCAGACATCGCCTACCCGCTAAGTTGCGATATTGGTACTTGGAGCATCGAAGACGGGCACGTTGTAAGTGGCCTTCCTTAATCAATATTATTGACTTTCTTGTTTTATGTGTATTTATCACGTAGGGCCTTTATAATACATATTCAGATTTACGTCATTGACTGTCAGCGTTCAATTCTGAACCATAAGTGGACTATCCGAAGGCGATACAATGAGTTTGCCGCTCTCAACAGAGAGTTGGCGCCATATGGGATGGACTTCGGATTGCCGCCGAAGAAGACCTTCGGGAATCTGAAGCCCGACTTTGTGCGAGCTCGCAAGGTTGCTCTCCAGGTGCGTGATCATAGGCCACTGTGATGCAGAACATGAGAAAAAATAACATTGAAATGGCTAATGTGGCATTTTGTAGGAGTTCATTGACAAGGTTACCGTCCATCCCTTGTTGTTCTGCAACGAGGCTGTGCTGAATTTTTTGGAAGCTCCTGCAATTCCGGATAAAAACGGTTCGTAATTTCATATATAATGCAATTGGGTTGTTGTTTTTGGCTCTTTGGACGGATATAGCTCACATGGGGTTACGGTAAACACGTGCCTTTCTCACTTATTGATTTTGGCTTCACACTATAGTCGGATTTTAAAAGGGTCTCCGTGAAAGCCAAAGACAGCAATTTTGTTTACAACGTCTATAATACCTAATTCCACGCTAAATGTTCAGAAGAAAACCAAGTCGCCGCGACCCATATCCGTAACTTCCGCGATCTCGTCATCACAAAGCGCTGGGAAGAAAACGGATGGCGCTACTGTAAGCTGTTCTATCAAGTGATCTCTCAAAGTACTAAGAATATGTACGTGTATACATGGCTACCTTATGGCCGCATTCGCCCGACGCAGCCTGGCAACCTTATCGTCATTTTTGAATTCCTACGCAAGCTGAAGTTCCCATATTTCCTCTCTCCCGAAAAGGTCATGGCTGACCGTCATGGAATCGGTTTGCTCACCGAGATGAAGCCCAGGGGCAGCTTGCGAGACCGGTTATTCGGCGTTCGTTTTAATAGATAGTTTTTATGACATTTTTGAAAATCATGACCATTTATAGAAACGACCAGAGGGGTCATTCTGGGAAAAATACAATGTGCAAAACGAGATTGTTCCTCTTGCCGATGATGAGGCACGAGAAGTCGCGAAAGATGTGCTTGAGGGTCTGATCGCTCTTCAGAAACTTGGAGTCCCTTACAGTAAGCCGTTTTTTAATGGTTATACACATGGTGAATGCATTTTATGGCCTTATTTTCAGCTAGTATTCACTGTGGCAATGTCTACGTCACAGAGAATGGAAGCCGTCTCTCCGAGATTGAGCAATGCATCACCAACCAGAACACCATGCACTACCCTTCCATGATCAAAAACAAGTACGTCAACACCATCGACAATATGATGGTCATCAATTTCGGCCACTTCGTCTACGAGATGCTCACCGGAATTATGGTTTTCCCAGAGCACGATGCCATTACGGCCCTTTCCCGGCTTCCCCGCGATTGGCGTGAGTTATTTTAATGCTTTTTGAATAGCTTTCGGAAATTTTACGGTTCCTATTTCTATTTCAGAGTACTTCCTTCAACGTATCTTCGTCCCGGACAAGAAATACGGCCTGCCATCACTGTGTGGTTTGGCTAATGACCCGTACGTTAAATCTCATTTCCCGAAACGGCTTTGCCATATCGCTGAGATTGAATCTTTTCAGGCTTTTCGAGAACATAACCCCCTTCGTGCGGGACTGTTATCTGAGTGCGCCGTTGGTCGCGAAGGCCTTGCTCGAGACCATCCGGCAAAAGTATACCCAAAGGTTTCACGCGGACAAAGCCGCTTTCAACGAGCGCCGCCGCATTGACCATTTCCAGGAGCTCATACAGTCGGATGCCGAACGCAACCGCCGCCGTGAGCTCGTTTTGGCCCAACTCCGCAACAACAGCGACAACACAAAGTAATTCCGTATTCGTTCTCGTCCCTGTGAATTTTTGATTCGTTTCATGTGCAAGCAAAGAACATCAACTTTATCTATCTATCTGTAAGCTTTTTCCGCATCTCAATGTAAACGTCTGTCCCCCAAATTGATATTCAAATACATTCGAACCACAGTTTCATTTCGAGAATAAATCTTTTTTAATCGAATGACCGACTTGGCAACGGGAAAGGACAATTAAACGGAAAAAAAATCAACGAAACAATTAGGTTTACACTTTCTTAACAATCTGAACGACGTCCTCGTCTTCCAGCAGGTGTTCCTTGCCCACGCGCTGAGGATTGTGCTTCACGGACTTGCCCCAAACAATGGCGCTAAAAAATGGTTGTTGACGACGTTTTAAAAAAGGAAAGAAGATAAAACATACTATTTGAAGTCCTTCGCCAACGATTTGTGAATTTTCATGCAAAAGTCCTCAACGGTGGTGTGCTCCGAGTTGAGCACAATGGGCGACGTGTAGTCGGGCATCTGCCCCTTCGGCTTGGTGTAGCTGAAAACCAGCCACGTGGGTCAATTTGTCGGCATAAAGAAAGAAGCATCTCAAAAACTTACACACGAACAAGGCTGAGGTAGTCCCAGGTCTTCTCGAGGAGATCATCAAAGTTCCACTTGTGGTGCGCCGAAATGGGCACACAATGCGGGATACGGTAGATGATGTCGAGTTCTTCAATCGTAATCTGGTCAATCTTGTTGAGGACGTAGATGCAGGGGATGTAGATGCGGTTGCCTTCAATGACATCGATAAGCTCCTCGGCGGTGCAGTCGGCTTTGAGCGTGATATCAGCGTTGTGGATCTTGTATTCGGACAGAATCGTTTTAACAGTGTCCAAGTCCAATTCGGACTGTGGCACGAGGGTCGTCAGATTGAGGCCACCCTTATCCTTGCGCTTGAAGACGATTGGAGGCGGCTTCTTGTTCAACCGGATGCCGAAACCTTCCAATTCATACTCGAGGAGTTTCTTGTGATGCAACGGCTTCATGACATCCAGGACCATCAAAATGAGTGAACATGTTCGGGCCACCGCAATGACCTGTTTACCGCGACCTTTGCCGTCTTTGGCTCCCTCGATGATACCGGGCAAATCCAGCAACTGGATCTTTGCTCCCTTATATCGAATAACGCCCGGAACAGTTGTCAGCGTGGTGAACTCATATGCGGCGACTTCGGAGTACACGCCGGCAAGGTTACACAGCAAAGTCGATTTGCCGACGGAGGGAAACCCTGAATGAATAATTCAATTTGCCAATCATTTTGTATGCTGTCACATTACATTGTACATATGCCTTTTGCTACCTTGAATTTTTATTACTACATTAATGTTTCCACAAAATGCACTTCTGAATTCGTTTACGTTCAAAACCATGATGACCTTTTTCATGTGTGTAGCATAATCAATCGAGACTCATCCCCTAGAGACAGCCATGAGGCAGGCTTAAGCCATAAGATAAGCCCCGTGCACCATGCCTAGTCCTCCTCAACCCTAAGACCACAAGAAGAAACATTCAACAATGTCTGCGCGCCCAAAATGGCTGTGCGTCGTCTTCGAACAAGCCCTGGGGGGCAAGGGGCAGACGGCCAATTTAACATGCGTGAATATAATGTAGCCGTTTTGGTAGAAGCAGGAAAAACGGGGAAGAAAAGAAGAAAAGCATGAAAAAAGTGCTTCCAGTAGTAAACGAAAAACTTAGGGAAGCCACTACCACGGCTTTCGGCGGCGTCTCAGATTAGGTCAACCAGCGCGTTTAACAGCTACAGCCCAGGACACACATGAAGCGGCAGACATGGACGTAAAGAAACACAACACAGAAATGGCAATACGAGTCAAACGTTGAAGGGGCGGGCGGACAGCGAGACAAAATCGAAAGACAGAAAGCGAAAGGAACTAATACAACGGCATAGCTGTTTGTTAGCCCAGCTAACGACACACGCCCTGAGGCGAGAAAGACCTTGCCAAGAGCAGCTACGCTCGCAGCTCTGTGTTTGCGTTCAAGGTTGCAGCTCATATTGTCTCATCCGTGAATTTCAGGCGCAGCGGTTTGAAACCCCGCGCATGCGTCAGAGTTCATCCCTCAAAGGTTATTATCGTGTTGCTCGCAGGCTATCATGAATTCTATAATTAGACCTCATCGAGGCAGACGGAGGTCGCTTTGTCCCTCAGACTTTCGGAATGATGCCATGCCACTGCCGGTTAACAAAATCAATCATCATATTCCTTCCCTAACAACAGAACACTGCCATATGGTTTCGAACAAGAACAAAGCCTACTACCGCTTCGCTCAATTTTTACTATTTCTATGCTTAATTCTCATCCAAATGACGCCGTGTACAGGAAGTCATCTCAGACGACACCGGCGCACGAACGACGAGAAACCCGATTTCGTCTGCAATGTAGGAGACAGCCATGAATGCGTCTGTAGGCGTCATAGTGGTAACCTCGATGGCAAAAGCACAGAGTGCACGCAATTTCTTGGGGTAAGACAAGCACTCTTCCTTTTCAATTATGAGTAAGAACAACAAAAGGTGGTAGGAGGACAAAAGAGTTAAATCCGGTTGCTAAGATACTCTAATAAAAGATGTCGTTAAAACTATACTATTTTTGCCTTCCGTTGCAGGTTCCGCAATTGCAAGCGATTAAAATGACGCTTCGCAAAGTCAATCTAACAGCTCGCGTGCATCAGACTAACGAGACCTTCCAACAATACATCCGAGGCCGTGTCGCATACCTTCTAAGCCAATACTGCGAGCATCAAGCTAATGAGTGTTTTGGATCGGTGATGCATATGTCCCAGGTAGAGACAACAACTCAGTTGTTCTTGGATGATAGCTATGAGCCTCCATTCATCCAGGAAAACATCGTCATTCTGAAAGTCACATTTCTTCCTGGTGACCGTCTTGATCTGGTCTTTGTCGTCACGAAAGACACCAATGTCGACATCCTCAGTGAAAGCGTCGTCATGGATCCTGTCAAAATCAAATACATCCTCGGGGCCCAGCTGGGTCCGCTTTCACGCGTCTTGGGAGGCGTCCACATTGACAGCTTGCAGCTAGATACTGTGAAGCGTAAGAAACCCATCGACAACAGCAACAGAAAACTCATAACCCTCATCGGCGTCATAGCTGGATCTTTTTTCATCTGCTACATCATTGCTGTTATCAAATGTTGTCGGTAAGTCAAAAACCGGCAAAAAGTAACATTAATTTTGATATTGACCTCTGTCTGAACTCTCAAACAGGTGTTTTTGACACCGCTTTTTCGCATGCATTGGAATGCAAGTCGGTTTCTACCACATGCTATGACTATTTATCTAAATTCTGGCGGGCGACAAGTGGGTAATAGGCAAAGCTAATCTTATTAAATTATCCGGCGCAAATGTTGTAACAAAACAACTCCAGAGGTCTTTCTTTTCGCCGCCAAGGAATTGAGCCACTGGGGCTCACAGCTAATGTCAATGCATAGTAAATAATCGATATGCATGTGCCGCCGCAAAGACGGGATAACAAAATTCTTGACAAGAAAGAGGAAATGACGAACGGGGACGCGGCAAAAAAACGGAGTCAAATTAAGCCAAAACAATTCATTTTTTAGGGAAACACAAGCAAAGCGCCGCATGAAACGCAACTTGGTACGTGATGAAAAGTATGGACCGAGCTATGGAACATGTAAAGAGAAGGAGAGGCTACTATCGAATGACAACAACAACACGGCAGTTAAAAGTGGCGGAAATGAGCCAAATGCGTACTTTAATGCAGTAAATCCGGAAGTGCGAATTGAAATGGATACTCCGGAAAGACCGCAAATTGACTCGAGAGCATTCCTTCGGATGTTTGCCTGTGATCCGAGCTCAATGCCAATGGAAGCGTCAATCGACTTTGGGGTCGAAACAGATGAGCCTTATTATCACACCTCTTCACTTGGCGGAACAAATTCTCAACCTACAAAAGATGAAGACGTGATGCCGAGTGTGATTTTAGTGTCGTCCGACACGCCACCGATAGAACATGAACATAACAATAACGTAGAATCGGAGCCCGTCATACCGATTATTGCAATGAACTCGCCAGAACCGCCTGCGAAAATAGAGCCAAAGAACTCGATCATACCTAACTTTGTCCCATCAGCTGCCGCTACGCTGTTAGATACCAGCACAGGATTCAATCCC
Source organism: Panagrellus redivivus (assembly GCA_000341325.1). NCBI lineage: Eukaryota > Metazoa > Nematoda > Chromadorea > Rhabditida > Panagrolaimidae > Panagrellus > Panagrellus redivivus. Next base: position 113,092 of record KB455162.1, on the reverse strand, counting down.
TTCGACCGCCCTCTTTCCCGACGTGGTAGCAGAACCTCAACACCGGAAGAAGGGGAAGAATGTGCCGATGACGATAGGGAAGATACTCCTCAACCATTGGGAGACGGCGACGCCACCTTGAAAGCTGCATCGGAGTCTCTACAACAAGCACAAACCCACCTAGACCCAAACAAAGAAACCTGGTCCAGTGATAGCGAACCTGACAATGAAGTTTACCAACGTCTGTCAGAATCCGAACTCAACAAGGACGATGATGATGACGATGAAATAGAAGAACCCGAAACACCCTGGAAAAAGCGAAACAACAGCTCTGATGTAGATTCAGAAGTCGAACTCGACACCAAAGACGATGAGGAAGAAGAGATGCTGAATAGACACCAATACGAACGTCTGCAAGAATCTCCGATCCCTCTAGCCCCTATCCCCCAGACATCCATTGACATAAACACAGCTCTGCAATATCAGTAACAGCGCTCTGAAGCTTTCAAACGTCCTCCTTTTTCCACATAGCGAAAAGTGCTCAAATAAGGCTTTTGTATAATAGTTCGGGAAGTACGAAAATATGACTGGCTTTGTTTGTACATTGGCACAAACTTTACCTTTGTATTTTGATTTAACTTGTGAAAGAGAGATTAATAAATAGTATACGAGCAGCAAAAGGCATATGGACAATGTGTAATGGAGGAAAGAAGACTCACCGACAAAACCAATTCGAGCATCACCCGTTTTTGCGACATCGAAACCCTCGCCCGCAACAGCACCTCCACTCTTCGGCGTAATCAGCTCACGACGAAGCTTGGCCAGGCGAGCCTTAAGCAAACCAAGATGGCCCATGGTCGCCTTGTTACGCTGGGTACGGGCCATCTAAAATTTTGGTAAATTATATATAATTTGTTCGGGAAAAGTATGTCTTACGAACCTCATTTTCGATTTCAGCGATTTTGGCTAAGATCGACATGATGAAGATGGGCTAGCCGTGGATACGGATGTGGTGGACAGCTGGAAAAGGTTGGTTGAAGCTGGTAATAGTGGAAAGTTACGCGATTTGGAAGCGATTGTTCGTTCGATAGGAACAACGAAAAACAACGTGCACAGTTTGCTGCGCGCAACATGCGAGTTGTCATTCTTCGCGGAAAATGTTGGTGTGGAACGAGCGGACCCGCAACTGCGTTGACCAGCGTCGCACTCTTTTCACTTTCTGTCTACTCGTAAAGCGCTTCATCTCCCTTGCCGTTTTTGAAACTCTCCCATTTTAACGCCTTCCCTTGAACGTGGTATCATTTAGCTTTGTTTCCTACCCTTAACAGAGGGTTTTGTCTTCATTAAAGGGAGCTAGGTCGCTTTTTGTGAAGACTCTTTCCAAACTTCTTATATCCGCACGTCAAAGTCGCGCACCCAAGTCCCACAAATGTAAATTATATCCATCTTACCCTCTCCTTCTAACAATCCCATCTCTTTCAGACTTCTTCTTAACCTTCGGGCTCAAAGGGGTCATCTGCTTGGAGGCATTCATGTCACTACGAGGAGATCAGCCTGAAAATGGCCAGCAACCGCAATCTCAACAACCGCCCCAGCAGATGTCCCCCACGATTCTCAGCTTGGAACCCGTAACATTACACGGGGAACCTGCAACGCAAGAGCAGCGAGAAATATTAGTAAGTTTCGCTTTTTATCGATTATTTTTGTGTTTATTTATCTTTTTCAGAGCAAATGGGCTGTATTTTGGAACGACGACGCGAAAAAGTTCTTCTATTCCGATGTTGATCGACAAACAACGTGGACGCGGCCTCTGAATTTCCCGATGGAGCGAGAACGAGGTTGGTCAACTTGACATTTTATATAAAAGATAAAAGTTAAACAAATTGATTTCAGAAATCTACATTCAAAACATAATAGAACGAAATATCAGCGCAGGTGTTCCACCGAGTCATGAAATTGCTAACATGATTGTTAAACATCTATCGGACCTCGATCCATTGTCGTATTTGGGTGGATTCTTTCGTCTCCCTGTCGAAAAGTTAGAGGACATTGTTCAAGAGCGATGTGCATTCTTCTTCAGACGGCTTCTTGATGACAGGGTAGGGTTTCCATTTTGTACAATTTTATATAATATTTGTCTTTTAGTTAATGGAAATCGAAGACAATCGCCGATTACGACCGACAAGCTCATGGGAATTTGCGCAGAAGATACTTCAACTGGACCGACGGTATAACCTGATCGTGCAGCCCAGTAAGAAGAAGCGGATTTTCAATGCGTGGAAACAGACTGCTGCCGAACGTGAACAGCGTATGCGTGCTCACAACCAAACTCGAGCTGTCCAAGCCCTCCAGACCATCCTGATGAATCACCCGATCGTCGATCACAACAGCGACTACAATACGGTGATGAATTACGTCGGCAATGAAGACCTTTGGAAGCTCGTCGAATACGGTTCCCGGCGTCGTGCCTTCGACGAAGCCATTGCCGGCATACGGTTAAGCATCCAAATGAAGGAGCATGAGCAACGGAAGCGCGACATAGAAACCTTTCAAGACGTTCTGAACCAAGTTGAAGGCCAGATTACTGTCGATACCAGCTGGAAGAAGGCTCAATCCATCTTCATGACGGTCAAGTCCTATGCGAAGAATCTTCAAAAGATGAACAAGGAGGATGCCCTCTGCGTTTTCCAGGCCCACATGAAGAGGATGTGGGCTGAGTGTAGAGAAGAGCGGAAGCAGGACAAAGTGGCACGGCTGCGATCAGAGAGGAAGTTGCGGGAGGGTTTCTGCAAGCTGCTTGATGAATCAAGAGAAGGCGGACTCATCAAATTGCAATCGAAGTGGAAAGACGTCGCTCCTTTTCTGACCCAGGATGAGCGGTTCGTTCAAGCTTTGAATCAGCCTGGCCCAGTTCCGTTGGATTATTTCAAGTTTTTCATGATTGAATGGAATAGGGAGTTTAAGCGGGATTTGATACGGGCGATGGATCTGATCAAAGTGAGTTTATTGAGTATTTTTTATGCTCTAAGCTATGTTGGTCTTTTCAGCTTTACGAATTCGACATGTCAATGACAACGTCCGTAAATGTGTTCACCGAGTTCATCACCAATGCCCAAGGCAAACGCCCGCTTAACCCAATAAACCTGCCCTACATCTACAACCATTTGATACATGAATTGATGGTCAAGAACGCGCCCCCGAAAGATGCCACCTCAAAGGTACTGTTTTTGTACCATTGTACAGTAAAAACAATGTATACTTATCAGTTTTAGTCTTACCACAACTGCTTTCTCACCGAGTTGGCCCTCATCGAGAAGTCCAGCGTCGTCGACATCACCAACGAAGAAAAAGTCAAAGAACACTTCGATTCCAAGTTCCAGCTGACCCCCACCACTGAAGAAGTCTTTCTCCGCCTGTATCGTAACTTCATAGGCCGTTGTACTGACGACGAAGAGGGTCAAATACTTGAAGGCGAAGACCCCGAGGAAGCTATGCCCATAGTTCCTGCCTCGACCTCATCCTCATCAACAACGCAAGCCGGGCCCTCCGGAAGCGGTACCAGTGTCAACAATTCCCATCACCGTCATCGATCCCGCTCTCCTCAGCGTTCCAAGAAGTCCAAAAAGTCAAAGAAGTACCGAAAGCGTCGCTACCGTTCACGTTCTCCGGATGGTCGGCGTCGTCGATCCGGTTCTGTCGATAGTCGTGATAGCTACCGCCGATCTCGCAGTCCTGAGGGTCGTCGACACCGGTCACCCAGTGATCGTCACCGTGATTACTCCGATAGTGAAGAAGAACGTTTCTCGAAGCGTCGCAAGCACCATCACCGTTATTAAGCGGATTTCCCATTCTAATTTATTTTCTCCTAGTGAAAAACGCTTCTTTCCGCCATTTCTGATCTCAGGCACCTCCAATTCTACTTCGGCCTGTTTAATAATGCTCATTATTTATTATTATGAAACTATTTGTTAGGGTTATTTCACCATTAAATTATTATGATGTCGCCAATAAAGTTTTTTTTCGCTTAATGCTTTTTAGTTGTTGCAGGTTTACGCCGCG
>KB455162.1:72010-99640 GCA_000341325.1 Panagrellus redivivus | reverse complement strand
GGTATTTTGGATCCGGATCCCTCCTAAAGATCCGGGTCTTTTCTCCGGAGCTAACATCTCTGATTGTCGGCTAAAGGGAACCAGAAAAATAAACGAAAAGTTAAAACACTTTTTAAAAGAATGTTTGGAATGAAAGCGTTTAATTATAGGGGTACAGTTAAGCCTACGTGCTATTGTAGGTTTTAAAAGTTTGCAGCCTTAATTAAAGTTTGAAACTTATGCTTATTAAAATAGGGCATTTAAACAAGAAAGGCTAATATCAGATATTAAATATGGACAATGTACACTTGAAAAGAGTTGCCCCACGAACTTCAAACATTATGAACCGAGCTTTGCACTGTTGTGACACACTTGCACAGGACCGCGGGCTGCCTTCTCACTCGGAAAAAGAAATGGAACTAGTCGAGGACTGCTTACTTGCTCCTCTTTCAATCGATAGAGGTCGTATTAGGCGGGTGCCACAAGCAGATACCACCAACCTGTGGAACTATACACTTGGATGGTTGTAAAAATTGTAGCGCTTTTCGACAACTAATAAATATTACGCGTAATTCTTCAACGTTGTCGTAAGAATTAGCACATGAATGGACAATTGTCGATTCTTCCCATCTCTGGGAACGAATGGGAACGCATGTACTGGTTTAAAAATAGCGCGAGGAGAATCCATTCACGGTTTGAATAAGGAAAGGCAAGGAAGAGCTGGCACCTAATTATACGAATGTACGTATAATTAAACGGTACAGGCAAACAAAAATATTGTCAGTTTTAATGGGTTCCTACTTGGCGGCCATGCACTTATGCTCGGCATGAAGCATATTCGAGGGACATTGTAAAATGGGTGTCCACGGAAATAGTCCATTTTTAGAAAACAAGCAAGCGCATTTTCAAGAACGGAAATAAATAACTACAATATCCAGCTGTCCCCAGGCATTGGAATACATTCATGCGGGTGTGTACACTACACAACACGTGCTCGGGATACAAATGGAAAAAATAAAAACACTCACCGCAAGAATATCATTGAGATTAAAACATTGCTGAAGCCATTTCCAATATGATTAGAAAAAGCATCCAAAAATCGAAAAACGCCGAGGGGAAATAAAAAGAAACGCGTATTGACGGGTAAAAAGGCTCGCAAGTCAGATGAGAAACGAAGAGCGTGGTAGGCTTACTGCAGCCAGCGGGCTGGCAGTCACAGGCAGACAGCGTACGCCTGTGTTTCCCGGCGGCCGAACAGCGTTGAAGTATCTCCGGCGTTTCGGACGGAATGTCAGACCAAACGAGTGTCCAGTCCAAAATGTATTCTCAAGACAGATAAACTCTAATGAGTCAGGGTATAATACCAATGGTTTCACTTTCAAACAAAACACATCGTTTAAACATCATTTATTTTCCTCAAATGTTTGTTTCCTCCACGAATTGGGGCAAACACATTACTACCATAAACACGTGTAATATAAATCAAAATTCCTATCGGTAAAGGTATTCGGCCTGCAAGTTGGCGGCCAATTCAGGCTCCCATCGGTCACCGTTAAGCAGCAACTTTTCCTTGTTGTACAGCAATTCTTCGTGTGTCTCAGTGGAGTACTCGAAGTTGGGACCCTATAATTTATATTCTACATGCGTGGAACATTTTACAAGGGGCAAAGCCATGGAAAAATCCCACATTACTCCCAAAACATAAATCATAAAAGCAAGCCTACCTCGACGATAGCGTCGACAGGGCAAGCCTCCTGGCACAAACCGCAGTAGATGCACTTTGTCATGTCAATGTCGTAGCGGGTGGTACGACGGCTGCCATCAGGACGGGGCTCCGTTTCAATCGTGATAGCCTGAAACAGTAATAAATTGGTATACCAACTGTTTCCATGCCAAAAGACCAACCTGGGCAGGGCAAATAGCCTCACAAAGCTTGCAAGCAATGCATCGTTCTTCGCCCGAAGGATAACGACGCAGAGCATGTTCACCACGGAAACGAGCGCTCAGCGGTCCCTTTTCAAAGGGGTAGTTGATCGTAGCCGGCTCCATGAAGCAATGACCGAGCATAACACCGAAGCCTATAAAAAATAAATCATAAAAACTGATGTAGCCAGAATGAAAATAAAAAGGACATACCACGGAAGAGTTCAGTGAACATAATCTGATGAAAGGCCTTCTCGGCATCACCCTTCAGGGTTCCGTCAGTCTCGGCTGGACCACCAACATACTCTGTAATTGGAAATTGTGAAACCGTCTCGATTGAAATCAAACTTACTATAATTGTTTCGGGTCTGACCAGCATACCCAACCGAAGTGGCATGTTTCAGAAGAGCGTTTTTCGTCAGCACGGATCGCATGCTGAGAGCCATCGCTCCGCTGGAAAAGAGAAATATATATAATCGCAATTGCGGGGATATGTAGTTCGTCAAGATAGATTCAAAAGGTCGCGAAGATGATGGGGAAGATCGGGATATCGATCAAAAATGTGCTGGTTGTGAAGTCGCATGGCACAAATTGTAAATTTAGTACGAACTACTGCGTAAAAAACGAGCGAAAACAGCAATGTGTGCAACGGGATAGCACAACAACGAACCGCACAATCGCGCTGGGACCTTTGATCAGTGCTTGTTCAGCCAGCGGCAATGAGAGTGGTTTTCGGCTTGTTGGGGGAAGCGGTGTTACCTTTTCAGACGGAAATGGGCATGCGATAAGCTGGATCAGTACGGGGAAGGTTAGACATCTTTAAGCGGCACAAAACAAACAATAAAGTAGAAAACTAGGCAGTGCAAGGCGACCGAAGAAACATGACTATTTGCAGTGCCTATGATTGACGCTTATGTTTCGTTCATTGCTTCTACATGTAGTTATAATGTCAAGCATCATTAGCAAACTACGTTTGAACGATATTGAAAACAAAAATATAACACAGATGCCCAAAGAAACGAAAAGTAACGCCATCAGAAACTGTTTAATTAAATCTCATCGTCGACGGCAATGAGCATCACACGCAAGCGAAACAACTACTTTCGTCGATAGCGCAGCTAATTTGGCATACAAACACGTACAAATACACGTATAATATATATAAAAATCATAACTCTTAAATTCTTCGACATGTTCGAAGAAGAGCCGGCCCCAACCCGGTCGCGCCAGGACCGTGACACCAAACCGTCGATGACTAACAAAGGGCTTCCATTCTGACTCTCGTCCACCAGAATCTCAACTCCATGTCCCGTCCTGTAGCCACCTAATAGCTCCAAAATGAAGTTCAACGACATCTCGACGACCAAGGTAAGCGTTTGAACCCTTCTAACCACAATTATGGCATAATTAGCCCTTCAATTTGCAGATCCGCCAAGTCCAGCTCGTCGATCGTGTCGGCTCGGAGAAGAACTTCCTCGGCACTCTTCATGTCACGACGTCTCATCTCATCTTCAAGGCGGATGAAACCAACAAGGAAATTTGGGTAGGACGAAAACCGTTCAATTTTTATATATAAACAAGTCCACTTTTGTAGATTGCCTATGGTCTTATTCAAACAATCGAAAAACTCGGTGCTACTGCCTCTGGCTTTCGGTTGTCTATAAAATGCAAGCATTTCCACGCAATCACGTTGCTTGTGCCGAAGGAGAAAGAATGTCAAGAGTTGTATGAGACGTTGCAGGCGTGCACGAAACTACGTAAGTTTTTTGCTTTGGTTTTGCCGGTGTTTTGTACTTTCATTTGTATACTTGCTTTCAGTCAACATAAACGATTGTTTCGCCTTCTCTCGCCGTACCACAATAAACTCAAAGAAGCCCGATGGCACGGAAGAATGGTCGAGACTGGACTGGGACAGGGAATTCCAAAGACAAGGTGTCGGTGAAATTTGGAAGAAATCAGACTTCAACCATGCTTATAACCGATGTGACACATATCCGGAAGATTTGTGGTTCCCAGAGAAGGCTTCGACGGCAATGTTGCTGGGATCGAGCAAGTTTCGTTCGCGTTCGAGGTTGCCGGCGTTGACTTATTACAATCGGTCGAATAAGGCTGCTTTGGTTCGGTTGGTTTTTATAATTTTTGTAAACATTTGTTTGACCATGTTGTTTCCAGATGTGCTCAGCCCCTCACCGGATTCAGTGCTCGTTGTGAAGAGGACGAAATCCTCATGAATCTCATTTATGAAGCCAATGGGTCTGGAAAGCCACTATTCCTCGTCGATACACGCCCCCGAGTAAATGCGATGGTCAACAAAGTTCAGGGAAAGGGATTCGAAGATGTTCGAAACTACACAAATATGCAATTTCACTTCTTTGATATTGAGAATATCCATGTCATGCGGAGTAGCCAGAACAAGCTTGTCGATGGTGGGTTACTGTAGTTTTTGTGAACTTTCTTAACGTTGCATCCTTCAGCCTGCTCAAAAGCTCTCCCAGTCTCCGAATACCTGAAGATCATCGACAGCTCCGGTTGGCTCAAACATCTCCGATGCCTGCTGGAATGTGCCAAGTTCATTGCTGACGCGCTATCCCAGGGCATTTCCTGCGTCGTTCATTGTTCGGATGGGTGGGACCGTACTTCGCAGACTGTGTCCCTCAGCCAGATCTTGCTTGATCCGTTTTATCGGACTATTCGTGGCTTTGAGACGCTCATTGATAAGGATTGGCTTGGATTTGGATTCAAGTTTGATGACCGTTGTGGCCATGTTACTTCTATCAATGAGGACCTGTCCAAAGAGGTTGGCTATATTCAATTGGCTTTCATGTTCATTTTACAAAGTTGTTGTTCCAGGTATCACCCATTTTCACCCAATTCCTTGACGCCGTCTACCAACTCATGCGTCAAAAACCCCTCGATTTTGAGTTCAACGAGCGCTTCCTCCTCGAAATCAATGAACACGCTTATGCCTGTGTCTACGGTACCTTCCTCGGTAACTGTGACAAGGATCGCAAAGATCTCAGAGTGAACAGTCGGACCCAATCACTGTGGAATCACTTTGAAAACCATCTCGACGACTACCGCAATCCGTTTTACACCGAGGGCGCCGTCCACTTGCATGACGTCAACATCCGTCCATACGCATTTACCGTTTGGACAGGATTGTACAATCGCTTCGATAATGGCATCCAGCCTCGGGAAAACATTGACGATGCTGCTATCACGATGAAGGAGCACATCCAGGTTTTGGAGAAGGCTATTGATAATCTCATGAAGGTACTACTGTACTGTCAAACCAAACTAACAAAACAATTTCAGGGCGAATCTCTCAATGTTTCCGTCAATCCCAGATGGCAACCACTACTCGGTGCCGATGAATGCACTGGCAAAACGTGTGGGCGTGAGTTTGCGTCACTTTTCGATCGGCGAAACCACTGCCACGGATGCGGAAACATATTTTGTAAACGGTGCATTACGACGACGGAGGACAGTCAAATGAAGTTGTGTGAATCTTGTATGAAAACTGCGATGCATTCTGTTTGATTACCAAAGAAACTTAAATTAATTGCTTATTTATGGGATTTAAATTTACAATGTCTACTTAATGTAAAAATAAATTAATTTATCGGAAAAAGATGAATGGTGAAAGATAGGAAGTGTTTGAGATCAATGATTTTTGAATGAATGAAAATGGGATAAGTTACAGCGAGCCAATATTGGCTTTAAAATGCCTTCCAGGCGAGGTCATAGTCGGTAAAAAGTTTACATTATATGGTAAATTCCTTCTGAAGAAGATTGAAAGTCAATCGTATTGTCTCTAACCATCATTTCCATCCCTGTAAACTTGGTTTCCGGCTTGCTGCATTGGCCTATCTGATAACCAGCAGAGGCAAACTTTGCAACAATGGTGTCATAAAATGGTAGTGGTTTCGGCTCTAGAAATCTGAGCCGGAATTCTTTGATACTTTCCGGCAATGACTGAAAAGAATGTTATCATAGAAATTTAAATAAAAACATTATTTTAGACTTCGAATCTCACCAAATTATAGTCAATGATGTCCAACACCGCTTTGTCTGATACATTTAGTTTTTGCAATATGAGCATATCAGGAAACACTTGATTCTCTCTCAATACGGTTGCAACGTTTTCACCGTAATTTAAATTTTCAATATCAAGACTGAAACCATAAATAATAATAAGGAATACTTTTATGATTAAAACTACCATATTTTTGTAAACTTTTTTAGCAGTGGCCAAATTTCCGAAAACATAGTCGGCTTGTCGAATATGCCTATTCCGAAGAATACTTTGCCAAATGGACAGGATTTTAGTAAATATTTTAGCTCATCAGCAGTGTAAATGCATTGAATACTATGACTGTGGTAAAACGAAAGTTGCCCCGAATAAAAGAAAGTAACACGCTTGGCTTGTAACGAACTTATCGATCCAGGAACTATATCACCCAATTCCAAGCATTCGCAAGCGTATACTTTCGTTTTGTTATTAGAAGGCAACTTATCTTCCTGAATTATACCCTGAAAATGAACTTTTCAAGGACCAACAAGATTTCATGGATATGGCTGACACTAAAATTGCCGGCAGACCAATGCTTTTTCTCCTAACAAAACGTGGTCCCTATTTGTCCACTGTTAGTCTTCCTTGAACTTACTTCTTCTACAAATAATTCACGTGTTTGATAAATGTAAGGCATATACCGATTAATAAGCGTTGTGAAAAGCGGCGAAATCTTAGCGTACTTAGAGTCTAAGGGGTTGTACGCGCCTTGAGGAATCGGACCGGCTTCATCATCATGGTAATCGTAAAGTTGGAAAGGGTGAAGTTCAGCGAAACGAATAAGCCAGTCGTACGTAAAACGTTTGAGAACGATATTGTTGGACATGTTAGAAATAACTTTTATAAAAAACGATGTTCCACACTTGGTAGCCCTAAAAATACAAATAAAAGAAGCTAAAGCAGATTTTTAAGTGCCACACGTGTTTCAGTCTTCGGAAATAAGCTTTTAAAGCGACATATAAGCACGCGGACAGACAAAAAAGCACATGAAGCGTGTGTTTAGTTTAGCCGTTTTGAGTACTTCTTCAGATTGTCTCAATCTGTTGTTTTCAAGAAAAAAGTTTGACGGTAATACGGTATCGAGTATGTTTCGTTCCCGTTCCAGGTTATGTTGCAATCTGTCGAATATGGGTGCTTTGGATCGGTTCGCTTTTAGAAAATTTCTAACGACTTGTTTTAAAATGTTGTTTTCAGATGCCAAAGCCTCATCGGATTCAGTGTCCGTTGCTAAGCGGACGAAACTCTCATGAATCTCATTGCTTAATGGGTCTGAAAAGCCGCAATTCCTCATGAATGCAATAGTCAAAAAGTGTAAAAATAAATTGTTTTATGCAACAGAGATAAAAGTTGACAGATAAGGACTTCCTTGAGATTAATGTTTTCGGAAACAATGAAAATTGGTTAATGACTACGTGGTCATGGGAAGGACGATAAAATGTTTGCCTCGGGCATGGGTACAAAGTTTATCGAAGACTATTTATTGTTTGTCGATGTTTAACTTTTAACTCGGATATCGGTCGGGAGACGGTTGTTGAGCGTAAAGTTCCGTGTCGACGGCGCTTGAAATGCGTCTGTCGTCGCCGCCGGCGGCGGTTGCGACACGGCCATAGACTGGCTGTAGACTTCGCTGTGTCACAGGATGGACCGCATGCAAACAACAGACATACGTTCGCAACACACATGCTACCCTTTCTTACCATTTGCAATTGCCGACGGCTGGCTGGTGTGCGTCTGTCAGAACCGACTGACTACTGCGGTTCTAGGACAAAACGTCGATAACTGCACACTGCGAAAGCGAAGAACCCCGGCTGCTTCGGGGCTTTGAGGCTCTTCGCGTTGAACGTTTCTTTTCTCCACTAAATCTTACGTTTTTATCACTCTTATTGTCGTGTTTCCGTTTCCAGCCATGACTAAATAAGCTTGCTTTTCAGTAATGCTCGCTGGGCTCGCATAGGTAGGAAGAATGCTCAATTTTACTACTCGTCAACTTGGCCGAATCGCCGGACAATCGGCGGCTCCGTTGGTCAAAGAGCTTTCTGCCGGATTGCGCAGTGGTGCCACAAGCAGTAAGGCTCAGGTATGTGCTGTAATCGCCGCTAGCTGTCTGAGTACCGAAGCTGCACCTACCAGCCAGGTCAAACCAGGGTCCAGCAGCAGCGTTCATGCCACATGTTGCGGGTTTCCTAAGGAGTTTATTGGTCGCAACTCGTGCGTCCTCGAGCATGGTGTTTTTGGCGAGGATGCTTGCTTTATCTCAAAGTTCAAGAATGTTCACGTCGCAGGTGAGCTTTGACTTTTCTATTTTTACTTTTGCCAATGCTATTTTCAAAATTTCAGGTGTCGCCGATGGTGTTGGCGGCTGGCGCAAGTATGGCATTGACCCCTCGATATTCTCGTCCAGATTGATGAAACATTGCGCTGAGATTGTTGAAGCAGGTACCTTTGATCCAACAAGGCCGGATTTGATAATTGCGCAAGCTTTCACGAATCTCGCAGAAGCACCGCGACCGATCGGGTATGTTTATTATTTTGTTTTGAACTTTTGTAATTATATAAACTTGTAGGTCCTCAACTGCCTGTGTCGTCGTCGTTCATCAGAACGTGCTTTATACTGCTAATCTCGGTGATTCTGGATTCCTAGTATGCCGCAACGGGAAGATTATCCACAAATCGCAGGAGCAGACACACTATTTCAATGCGCCCTTCCAACTTACGCTGCTACCCGAGACGATGGGTATGTCTACCCTTTTTTACAAACCATTCACTGCTAATTATATATTTTTAGAGACCGAAGGCTTCATAATCGACACCCCTGAATCCTCCGACATGCATGCCATCGAACTCCAGAAAGGCGACGTCGTCCTCCTCGCCACCGACGGCCTCTGGGACAACGTTCCCGAGCCCGTCATCGCCGAAGCCCTTCGTGAAGCCACTTCCACCAATATCCAAGCCGTTTGCAACACCGTTGCACTCATCGCTCGCAGGCTATCGCATGACAATACCCACAAATCTCCCTTCGCCCAGAAGGCCGGCGAGTACGGCATTGCCACGTCTGGAGGCAAGCCCGACGACATCACCCTTGTTCTGCTGTACATCAATTAAGGTTACCTCCATAGCGACTTTAATGATACACTACCATATATTCGTCTACGACTTCAAGCGGGTGTACATGACAGCAGTTGATTGTGTGGTTCCTAATAGTAATAGTTTCTTTCACTAACCCCTATGTGTAATCATTTTAATTAATATGATTGTTCATAGATTGCCTTTGTTTTTATAGTTTCCTCTGTTTCCACAATACTCGTATCTTGTTGTTTTGTTACTTACTGTTTGACGATGGGAAGTGAAAGTAAAATGGTTTTCCAAAGACATTTGTTGAAGTTTTTCGATGTTTCATTTCATTGTTACAATACCGACAGACTGTTTGAGTCGGGAGAGAGATTATGATTGATTGTGCTTGCTTAAGATGCTGAAGCGGCGGCTTTGCTTCACTCAGCCAGGCTACATCCGAGCCTTCACAAGTGGTCGGCCTCCGGATCACTATGCTGCATTAGGGGTGCCAAAGACGGCCTCTTCGAAGGAGATCAAGACAGCTTTCTACAGTTTGTCGAAGAAATATCATCCGGATACGACTACAGAAGATCCGCAGGTTTCGAATGAGAAGTTTCAGAAGGTATGGACTTGGTTTTTGTTGTCCGTTGACTAAAAGTTGACTTTCAGATCGTCGCCGCTTACGAAGTTCTCGGTACCGATGACCGTCGCCGCGCTTACGACATTACCGTCGCCCCTCGCTACAGTAGCACTACTGCCGGCCCAACTGTTCGCAGACAAGCCGGCCCAGGTCAACGCCCGCGGCAATACACGGATATCGACATTGATTACAAGGATTTTGAGCACTTTCAGAAGACCAACAGGTGAACAATCCGTTTTCGTATTTCAATCAATCAACACTTGATCCCTTTTCAGACGAAAGCGCGTTTTCCACGACACATGGCAAATGCCGAATGAGTTTTACAACAAGTTTGCTGGCGAGAAAAAGAAGGCCGATGACGGCTACACGGCTTATCACGACAGTGCTGCTGCGGAGCGTGAAGCGGCAGAGCGCAAGCTTCGAGAAGAGCTGGAGGAATTAAAACGTCGTCAGAAGCATCCGATTCCGACGTTTGAGCAGCTCATTCGAGATGAAGAATACAGAGCACGGGAAAGAAAGAAGAAAAGCACGAGTATCGGAATGGGCTTGGTAGGCGTCTCAATTATCGTTTTGTTTGCTCTTGCTAATCGACATTAAGTTTATGGTTGACTATAAAGTTAGGTTAATTAAACGAAAATGAAAACACGTGGATATCGTAACCCGAAATGATTTATCCATGAATCGGTGACACGGACTCATAAAACGAAAAGATGCAATCATTCTTCTAAGTGTAGATAGTCAATCCATAGTTTTTGGCATTTGCTTGGATTTCCATAAACGGGGTTATTGGTTTCACAAAGTTTGTGACTCGATATCTATCAGAAACAAACTTTTCAGACACAGCTTCAAATAATGATAAAGTTTCGGCTTCAGAAGGTGAATGTCAACTCGAAGGGACTTTAAATTCATCTTTCGATGTCATCCGGATGCAATATTTAGAAACACTACTATTGAGGTAATCTTACGATTCTCTTTTCTGTGTGTACAAATTGTTAGAAATATTTGGTTTTTTAATGAATTCATAATACATCGCATGCTGATGTATAATAATGCAAGTACAAAAAGAAGGAAGTACAGTGGGAAAAAATAACATATCGATTAATATTATATAAGTAAAAGATGCGATAACTTTTCTAACACACCCTCAATTTATGTTTAAGCAAAAGATTGTAAAATCATAGTTTATGACCGCTATTTGGATTCTTATGAACGGGGTTTCTATTATTGTACTGCCTTTGAATCGATATCCGGAAGAATCAAATTTTTCAAGTACAGCATCAATAAATGATATAGGTTTCGGCTTCAGAAAGGTAAGTGATATTTCGGTGGGACATCGTGGTAATGACTAAAAATAATAACGTAAACTAAATTTACATTAAAAAAAAATAACGTACCACGAAATATCCTAACATTTCCAATATCGCTTTGTCTGATATATTCAGGTCACGAAATTCGATTTTATTCGGAACAACATGACATTTACTCATGACATTTGCAACGTTTTCACCGTAGATTAAATTTTTTAAACCTATCCTGGAACATGAAATACAACAAGGACTATTTTACAACAAAACCTACCTTATTTCTCTATAGGGTACCAGCAGTGGCCAAAATTCTGAAAAGGGAGTCGGCTTGTCAAATATGGCGAATCCGTGGAATTTGTCCCGAAATAGACAGGATTTCAATACATGTTTCAACTCATCAGCAGTAATAAATTTTTTTAAATTAGAATCATGAAAACTGTTATGCACCACAAGTTTCTTCGAACAGTAAAAGGAAATACGGTTGTTTTTCAACAAACTTATTGTTCCAGAATTAATATTCGAAAATTCCAAGGTTTCACATGCATATACTATCGTTTTGTTATGGGGAGGCAATGAATCGTAGTCTGTCCTAATTATACCCTGAAAAAGAAACTTTTCAAAAGGGGTAACCAAGTTGGTTGATCCGGACCAACACCAATTTGATGTGGCTTTTTTTTTGGCCCATAGAAACCAACTTTATATTTCGGACCGGGGTGGTATATATTAAAAATTGTCGACAGGATAAAAAAATTGATTTTACGCCATTTTCATTGTCCGAAATACTATAATCAGGGAAACTAACACGGTTCAAGCTGACGTGCGTTCATTGTTAAACGTGTCCCTTGTTTCAACAAACTTACATTTTTTACCACTACATCAAGCGTTTGAGAAATGTGAGGCATATATCGAGAAATAATAGTTGTAAAAAACGGCGAAATCGCTGCATACTTTGATTCTAAGGGATCGTACGGGCCTGGTTCAATGTAAAGGTAGTTAAAACCATTGGAATCAAAAATTTCGATGGGATAAAGTTCAGCAAAACGAATAAGCCAATCATACGTAAACCTTTTGATAACGATATTGTTGGAAGTGAACAACATGATTAAAACACTTTTTAAAACTAAAGTTGAGTTAAGAATTATGTAGCAAACGGTTTCTAAAAACTGTATAATAACTTTATAATATCACTATACATACACAGATGGTCCAATGTTATTATGGAAACGGGCTTGAGATGCAAGACGAGGTTCGCGCGCAAAGCTCATGTATGCAACATTACTTGGGGGTCATCCAGAAATTACGTTATTGATGGTAAGGGGACGGTAAAACAACCCGCCCGCGAAAATAGGAAATAACAAAGTTCGTCCGTCCGTATGCATTGCTTCACAAAAATATAGCTATGTTTTTTCAGCCGAGGCCATAATCGACAAAAAGAACAAACTGCCAGACGCAATGTGAGAAACTTATCGTTTTATTTGCCCTTGCTAATCGACATAAGGCTTATAGTTAATAAGATAGGATAATCAAGCGAAAGTGATTCTTTTGATAAGATTTCTGGCTTTAAAGTGTGTGACACTTTTCAAAACGCAAATGTTCCTCCCTCCAAATTTCTTTTTTTAAATAGGTAGAAATTACAAATAGCGGTACATGCTAAATAAACCCACAATTCGCAAATTACCATTTTCGACAAATGTTATAATGTGATTAAACGGGGTTTCTAGCTTTTTTACACAGTGTGTGACTGGATTTCCAGCAGAGACAAACTTTTCAACAATAGTTTCGAATAATGACGGTGGTTTTGGCTGTGTAAATGTGAAACAAAAATCTATAGAGCGTTGCGATACTGACTGAAAAAAATAACGTTACTAAAGTTTTACGGTAACGTATTCATTACGAAACATATAATATAAGAAGATCAAGTAATAAAAGTTGTGAAAAACGGCGAAATGGCAGCATACATGATGAACCAACTTTATGGAAACCAACGACACACATACACAGGAAGCTCAAAACGAGCTTTGCATACCGTACAATCTGACCATAAGCCATATTAAAGTGGAACTTTTGATCTTTTTAAAATACACTTCGATCTCCCCCAAAAGTGGTCCCGCAACGAATAAGTATGCTGAACGTGTTCAATGCGCATATCGCCAGTGTCCACGCTCACTGCTTCACTTGTTCTTGTCTCCTCCAGGCGTTAGCCAGCATGACGTACTTCAACAGCTACGAAGAGTTTGCCAAGGCCGTTGAGCGGCTTCACAATGTTAGCGGTGATAAGTGCAGGTTTGTCTTTTATAAATTTATCTTCAACTTGACGTTTTATATATAAAACTGAGATTTCAGACTCGTCACGAAGTACAAAGCCGACGAGGGTCGCATTACCATCAAGTACACCGACGATATTGTATGCCTGCAGTTCGCTTCCGACCAGCAACAGGATCTGAGGCGTTTGGAGAAGCTCACGGCGACGCTGCTCCGTGCTGCGACGGTCGCGTAATGCCCTTCACTTTCCTTTTGAGTTATTGTTTTTGTCTGATGTGAAACGACTACCAGTGCTTTCTACGTTTATCCCCGGTCAGGGCCTCGGCAAGGGACGCGCCAAGCGTTATCGACAATATTACGGGTATTGTATAATGATGTTTCGTGTTTGATTGTAATTCCGTGTCTGGCAATAAATGTTTGAATTACTTTAATACTTTTTAGTTTCTGGTGGTGTTCACGGTTTTACTATCCGTTTTAATTCCTTTTCCTTATTCATACGTCATTCAATTATACATTTGTTTGCCGTTCAGATGTCCCGTTCCTCCAAACAGGCCGTTCCCGAAGTCAAGACGATGAATGCCGAGTTGTTCACGCTCACATATGGGGCCCTCGTCGTCGATTTGCTCAAAGATCTTGAATCCGAAGAAGAAGTCAACATCCAGCTTCAAAAGATCGGCTACAACATTGGTGTCAGACTGGCCGATGATCTCCTCTCGAAGAACCCCCACATTGGTCGCTGTACCGATTCGCATCAGATCGCGGAGGTCATTTCGAAGCAGGCTTTGAAGGCTTACCTCGGTTTGTTTTCTATACCTACTTTAGGGTTATAAGTTATATTTGTGATTTCAGGCGTCACTGCCCACGTTTCCCTGTCGAACATGCTGCCCAACGAGTTCAGCCTCATCCTCGATTCCAACCCTCTCGTCGAGTTTGTCGAGATTCCTCCAAAGTACAGCAAGCTCTGCTACTCGCAGATCATCTGTGGTGCCATTCATGGAGCCCTGGAAGCGCTTCATCTCCAAGTCAATGCCGTCCTTGTCAGTGATGTCCCAGACCAGACAGAAATCCGAGTCAAGTTTATCCGGATCTTGCGTGAATATATGCCTACTGGCGATGAAGATTGAGCTTACCTTCCATCCTCTTTTCGTGTTTGATACACAAAGATTTCTCCACAAAGTCGATATGTATTCTAAGTTTAATCCGGCTTTCTATTCTTTCTCTTATTTTTATATATAGTTTTCACTTTTTATGTTTTTACAAACTGAACTTTGAATTGACTTTATTTATTTAAAGCTATAATAATTTCACTCTTTCGTTTTAATAAATTAAACCAAATAAGGGGTTTGAGAAGAAGCACGAGCTTGGCTTTTGGTGGCATTGCATTTGGCGTTAAAAAGCGCAACCAATATTGAATAATCGATTGCGACTAGTACGTTGCGAAAATGCGTCTACCCCCGTAACAGGAACATAAAACATAGCGGAGCTGGTCTCTTTCGAAGCGGTTTTGATCGTGAAAAGAATCAAATGGCAACGTCAATTGGTAGCTGTCCGCCTGCACCACCATCGCCTCTACCACCGCCATCACAGCCACTATCAAAAACTGCGACGAACATGAGCATCAACGAGCTATCTGCGAAGGAAGGTTGTTGGTTGCAAGCCCACAAAGCAGGCGAAATCTTTCGCGAGGTTGGTTTCTCTCTTTTTTGTTTCCCTTTCCCGTCATTGGGCAACAACGGTTTAACATTAATAGCTTTCTTTCAGCTAGAATGTCTTCTCCGAGACATTTGCAACCGGTTGAAAGTCAACAATAAGGTGGAGAATCTCACCGGAGCACCGCAACCTTCACAGGAAGCGGAAAAATATACGCTGGTATCGCGGAGCCATCAAGATGTACTCAAGGCTACGGTGACCCTGCTTAATGAGAACATCATTCAAGCGGAGATCACTCTCAAACATTTGAAAATGGCCGGAGGTGTGTTTCGTTCGACTGCAATTCCGAACGTGCAGTGGAAAGTACAACAGCTCCAGGACACGGGGAACCAGTGTGCACGTGCACTACAACTAGTCATAAAAGTGAGCTTTCATACATCCGTCCATTGATACACTAACATGAACATATATCATTTTGCAGAGCAAACAACGCTACGATCGTTGCGTCAAACGAAACGGGTACGATGGCCAATCGGAATCCCTCCTTTTGTCCATGCTTACCGGGGTCAAGGATCTCATCAGTGAAGCTCGCACGTGTTTAACCATGCCAAGAAAGAAATCTCTACTCGAATTGTGCCAATTCCAACCTACCAAATGCTTTAACCCGCCATTGGCTCCAGATATCCTCCTATCCTATTACATTTCTTCGACAAAAATAGTGTGTGCCGCTTACCAGGTCGTTACACTGAAGCAGAATGGCTCGCAATCCGTTTCCGTGTACCAGGCTGAAGCCCAACTTCCCCATCTAGTGGACGTCCTTCACAGTATGAATGCTGTTTTCTCCCGTGCTCAGGATGTTATCAACAAATTTAATGCGTTGAAATTGCGTTCTGATATATTGTAAATCTCATCTGTTCCATCATTGAATCTGATTCGTGGCATACTGTCTTCTCTTCCAGAGCTTCCTCACTTGAATCTTTCTCATACAAAAACGTAGTATGTACCTCTTTATTTATACAAAAATAATAATAAATTTTATAGTATTTTATCGTTTGAACTTTACATTAGAGTACTATCAAAACATAACGAAAACCCGTTGTTTGTATAAAAGGCCGGTGTGCTGGATGCCGTTACAAGAATGGTTCCGATGCCTCACCCCGATTTGACAATGACGTACTCGTCGTTGACATACTGATGGGTTCACTGTCCTGTGGAGATGCGGGTGAACCCAAACCACAAATTCTGTCAGGCATCCAGCTGAGTAATACCGGTAAGATGAGCAGTCCGTGAAAGAGACCAATACCCACAACAAGAAAGACCGTTTTCGCAAATGCGACAATTGCATAGGTGGGCACAAATATCAAAGGCAACATGCATAAAACCGTGGAAGTCCCTGCTTGGATCATGGGTGCCGACATTTCGGCCAAGCTTTCCGCAATCCTGTCATGCTTAGAGCCGTGCTTGACGTAGAATTGATGAGCGACGTGAGCTGTGTAATCAACGGAAAAACCCGTGGCCAGGAGGACATCGACGATTGTCACAGGATCAAGGTCAGCCCCCCACCAGCTGATCATTCCGACGAGAACTGAAAAAAATAACTTTTTCGCACCTGGCGTTCCTTCCGTAAAGCTGTTCGCAATGCAAATTGATATTGATCGCGTTTGAGCTCCGACTTACCATAACAGATTGAAGAGATAATGAAAGCAATGATGACAACTCCAACTTGATTGTTAATGAAAAATGAGCAAATTACTGTCATGCAAATAATTGTCACCACAATAGAGCCAATAAGATCGCTCTTAACAGTTAGAAGTAGGTCCAAAACGGCAGAATCGCCATCATAAATAGTCGCATTGAATGTCGGGTACCTAAAATCGACATCTGTAGACCTCTCTTATCAATCTTAACATACTTCAACAAAATCATCCTGCATCTCTCCTCAGTGACAGCCCGATTTGACCATTCAGCCATATTTTTCGCAATAATCGTAAATTGAAACGATTCCAACACCTTTGTCCTTAAAAAACAAGACTGAACACCATTCCTAATTCGAAACTTTCTCACCCATTGTGTTCGATATAATGGATTGACGGCGGGTATCCAAGTGTTTCCAAGAAAAAGTCAAGGTTATCATACGAAGGCACGTATTTTGATTGTCCAAACCCGATTGAACTGAATAGGTCCGATGTTTGTCTGTCAATGTCCTCATAATTTCGTAGCCATAGCAATGTTCTGTCTTTGCCATAAGATTCGGGCAGTTCTTCGAGTTCTTCAACCATTTTGTAGAACAATCTGTACTAAAAATATTGTAATTGAAAATAGTAGTGCATGTGTATTTTGAAGTATGTATTCTTACGTCATCTGTATGACTAATGTTTGGCGGTCGGTTCACTATGATGTTGATCGGGAAAAATTCGTTGAAGACCGAGCTGGAAATTGGTTTTTGCTACAAAGTTTGTATTAAAACACTTACCGAATGGATCCAATGGACTGTGCTAGCGGCGAATCGGACGGAAACGCCTTTGACGGTTCAAATGTTGATTTCATGGTTGCAACGCCGAAGTAGGACACAACATACAGAAACCCGAGCAAACTGAGCGAGATGATTCTACCGGGTTTGCTGCAGATGAAATTTGTATAACTTTTAACAATGTTAGACAGTTGCAAGTTAGGCAGTTCCGGAAGAATAAGCACATCTTTCTTGGCCGATGGCGCTCGTGCTTCGATGATTTCAGAAGCCGATTCTGGTGTGCATAGATAGATAATGGGGGCCAATATCGTAAAAGTTAAGATGTAATCAACAAAAAGTGCGACCGAAGTTGAGAAGCAGAACAACGACATTTGTGGCGTGGGTGTTGCATATCCAATACCGAAGGAAATTGTATTAGTCAACGATGTAATTGTGATAGATGGGCCGACATTGACCAAAACTTTGGCCAATCTTTCTGCACGGTTTTCAATATTACTGTGAAGTGTCCATGATTGGATCAATATGAAGGCATCATCGACACCTACGCCGAGAACTAGGAATGGTGTCACGCACATGATGGTATAAGTTTTGTTTCCAAGCCATGTTATCACACCAAAAGCGGCAATGGAAGCCAGGAACGGGCAAGCGATGGACACGAAGACTACGATAGGCTCCGCACACTTTCGCATCTTACGGAAGTGGGGGTGCATGGATACAGATACGAACAAAACTAGTAAAATAACACCGATGGACATTAATGTTGTTGCCTAAAGACATATGTTCAAATAATCTTTGTCCAATTAATGTTGAGAAACATACCTCTATAGCACCTCGAAGCATTTCCTCATTTGCAATTTCATCGCCGAAAATTTCGAATTTGACATGATCCAAATAATCCCCCTTCTGGGCTTCTTCGAATAATTTCAGTGAAGTGGCACGTAAAAGTGCTTTTGTACCGATGGTATCAGCACGTGAAAAGTACCACAAAATGATTGTTTTTACTGTTGATATTTGTGAGTTGTTCGTTGGTGACACCGTTTCTGTAATTTCAAAATTGCATATCTCTTTCAAAATCGCAAACAATGGCAAAACCTGAAGTTTCAGCGCCAATCATGTTCATAGCAACGAAAAGGTTCTGCCCTCTGTACACCGACATCGGATAATTGAGAGTTAAGTCTTCGGACGGCTTCCCGGAATCATACATTTTGAAGAGTTCTTCCTAAAGTTAATCATTGATTGATCGTACTTTTTTAACATAACACTTGCAGAAATAAGATGAAAGGGTGTATTGAGATTGCAAAGAGGATGACAGCCAGCTATCCCAGTTTCAGGATCAACTTTTTTGAGCACATTCGTGAAGTGTGTATCCAGCTTTCGAACATCACGCAATTGAGTCTCTCTAAGCATTGAATTATTATCCTTCGCACTGAAGAGAATGAAAGCTCGTTGTGGCGACACCGTCAAATTGTAGAACTCTTTGTAAACTCTGTTTTCGCTAAACGGAGGTGATAAATCAAGTTGATGTGTGGGTGCAAAACAAAAAAGTACTTACTATGCAGCTCGTGAATTAGCAGGTGAAAAACTCTCTCTAATATCGTTTTCCAATCTGAGATTAACCAATCCGGCTGAGAGGACCACGGCCACAATCAGGGACAGGATGATGTTAATATAGGGATGCCGGGCAATGAGGAATCCCCAAGCTTGATTCAAATTTTCAAACATTCTAAACCACGAGAGAATCATTATTATCGATGACCTTGGGATCAGGAGGCACAGAGCAAAGAAAGAAAATACTGGAGAGCTCTGCCTCGAGAGCCGCAACACAGGTCGGACAACTCAGACAGACAACCGGGGGCCCGGAGCAACACGGGCACACACGCGCTTCCAGGGCCTCACGTCAGACATCGTTGAGGCCTACCTATGGATGACAAAGGGTAAAAAGAAACGAAAGGGCCGCCCAAAATCACAACTTTAGTGTGAACAACGGAACGTAAACAGGTTGTCACTCGAATAACAACATTGTTAAGACCCCAGGTGGTATCGGCTTCTCATTAGATGGCCGTAAGAGGGTAATCATCTTCATCGTTATGGTTAATCGCTCACTAACACATTTTTCAAGGCTCAGTTATGTTACGGTAGCCGCAATAACGGGATATCGCAAAAAAGATGAAAGTTAAATCGAAATAACCCCTTTATAGCAACTTTTTAACACCAGTATCGATCAACTTCCGTATTTTATAGCATTAAAAGGGCCGCTAAACCGTTAATCACACGTCCTGGGGCAGGCAGCCGATCTGGGTGAGCTAAAAGTTCCCAAAATGACTGACGACAAACTTCACGTCCGTAGCAGCGGTCAGCAGTACGGCCTTCATACGGATTTGTGGCTTGTGGTGCTCTGGACATTCTTCAGTTGCAAACCTCACATTTTGAAAGGATCCATGACCGGTTCCACATGCATTTCCACTCCCCGTCTCTCCGTTCGTCCTCTAACGATAGGCGCTGTTTGGTGGACACGACGGCAAAATCACTAGAGCTGGATTCATCGCAAAGACGGATTATTTTTGTTAGCCATTGTCACACTACACACCATGACTTTTGCGCACAAGGCTGTAATAGCACATCATCATGTGTATTTCCTTAATTTTTTTTTCTGCCGTGAGCCTTGGTGACCCGATATGGCTCAGCATAGTTGATCTTTCAAACTGGTCAAAACGCCTTTGTCAACCCGATTTATGATGCGTTAATCGCATTATAATAACAAACATTGTCAAAACGATTACGCAATGCCACATTGCAGCCGATAGTTATCACAACATTTGCGGTTTATTTAAGAAGAAAGGTCGGAACCCGTGTCCGTAGCCAACTTATAATTAGTTATAATAAGTCTAACATTAAGAAAAAACAATAAATAACAACTGGGAGCAAATTAAGCAAACACGCTTTAAAGAAGCGTATTCTTAGAAAGGACCCGCGTCAATGTCGATAACGATGTAAAACAGGGCAGACTGCGCGAGGTTTACGATCTGAGATCACATTAAAGGCTCGTCCAAGGTTCCGCTATTCGCGGTTATTTCCATTGGGGTTGTTATTTGGGAAACTCGGTGGCTTTCCAAACATATTCTGGGGAGCATTCGGAGGCAAGCCCATGCCGCTGATTCCGAAGGGAGCTCGTGGAAAGAGGCTGTTCTGATTCAAAGCGGGCATCGGAAGGTTCGGTCGGGGGCCGGCATTGGACTGCATACCCAGCAGACGAGCGGTTTCCATAGCTTCACGGTGAAATTCGGGATTCAAGAATTGTTGCAGCAAATCAGCTTGTTGCTGTTGTGCAGTTTGCGTAGCTTGCTAAAATCGATATACATTTAAGATTAATCAAACAGGTTTAAGTTCAAGGCTTACCGCTTGTGAAGTCGACGGTAATCCCCCATTCATGGCACGTTGTTGCTGTTGTATGCGCTGCATTTCATCCTGAAAAGTTAATGTTAAAAAGATGCAAACAACTGAAGACAACAACTTACAAAACTGGCAAGAAGGGTTGCCATCTGCTGCTGTTGGGCATTCATATTTTGAGCCGCAGGATGACGGAAATACGGATTCGCCATTCCAGGGAACATTGGCATTCGAGGGGCAGCAAATTGCGGAGCTGCCGCAGGCGGCATCATTGGACGATGTTGTTGTGCTTGTTGAGCAGCAGCCTGCTGAGCCTGTTGCTGGCGCTGCAACTCTTCCTGCTGACGCTGAAGCTCGGCACGCAGATTCGCTTGCTGTTGTTGTTGCCGTTGATTATCCTGCTCCTGCTTCCTGGCCAATTCCGCAGCACGTTGCTGTTCTTGGGCTCGTTCCTGCCTCTGGCGTTCCTGTCGCTCCACTTCTTCTTGAATCCTTTGTTGTTGTTGCTGTTGCTGCTGTTGTTGTTGCAACATTGCCTGCTGACGTTGAACTTCCAATGCATGGAACAAATTTTGCTGTTGAAGTTGTGCCACGGCCGCCATCAAGGGATCATTGTGCGAATTGTTCATTGGAGCACCACCAAACATCATCATATTAGCATTCGGCATCGAGGCACCACCCAAAAGTGACATCAGCAATTGATGATTCTGCAGATCAGCAGCGCTGGGCATAGCAGCAGCAGGGGCTGGTACCGCAGAAGTCGATGCCGTCGCTGTCCGTTGAGGTTGTTGCTGCTGTTGTTGTTGCTGCTGCTGTTGTTGTTGCTGTAACTGCTGCTGCTGTTGTTGTTGCACCTGTTGACTTCTACTAGTGGCAGTCGCAGCAAGATCCTTGTTAAAAGCTTCGGTACACATTCTCTGCGCTTCATTGAAAAGCATCATATCAGTAGCTGTCACAGCGCCACGGGCTGGAGGCACACCTCGTCCGGTCAATCCCAAAGCCGAATTCACTTGTGCCATCATTCGCAGATGTTCATTCTGCTGATTGATCGCCATATGCTGTTGCTGTTGCCTCGGTAATGATAACAGAGCTTGAAGTTGCGCCATAAAGTGTTGGTCTTGTGGAGTTGCTGCTGGCGGCATAACATTAGGTGGTAACGGCTTTTGAGCTTGAGGGCCATTTGGTCTCGCTGCTGACATCTGAGGCATAGAGGATGGACCAGGTTGAGCAGCAGCATTCGCGTTGAGGGCCTGAGAAGCCGATGGACCCGGAGGTGCAGCTGCAGGTGGCACTGGAGCTGCTTGAGAACGGGGCGTAGCAATGTTGGCAATGGCGGCAGCAACATTTGGTCGAGCAGCTTGGGCAGGAGGGATTGGTGGCGGCATGGCTGATGCAGCTGATTGCATGGGAGTTCGGTTCTGAAAAAGCATACATAAGTAATCATAGCCAACACTAACGAGTGACCTACATTAGTAGGACCCAGGTTTATTATTTTGGTGGGTGAAACAACTTCACAATCAACACTTTCACAAGTGTCGGTGCTACTGCGTGGTTTTTCAAAAATTCGCTTAGCTATGATGTGATGTTTGCCCGCAGAACGTAAGGGTAGGTCTGTTGCTTCAGAACGCGAAAGAACCTCCGGTGCCAAAAATGCAGCACATGCTAATTGTGAGCCTAACGCAGCATCTAGGGGAAACTGAATACCCCGAGAAAGAAGCAAAAGGTTCTTATTCGAAGGGTCTAAAGCAACGGTTTTGGTGGCAGTTAAAGCAAGGGATTTGTGAGCGGATGTCGCAGGGGTTTTAGAGCGTTCCGAAAAAGAAGACGCGCTAACGGGTTGCAAACTATTGGCAGGTGATTCTGCAACAGTGCGTTTCGGCAGCACAGCCGGCTGAGAAGCCGACACCGTAGACGGAGGCGGCGGCTTCTGAAAGCCAGCCTGCAATTAAAAACCCGGTGTGTGAGCTAGTGCAAACGAGGCCTACCCGTTCCGACGCCGAGGTATGAGCCATCGACGTCATCAGGTCCGTGTAGACATTATTAGAGGTCGGATTAGGTTGTTTCATTACCCTATCAGCAATCGCGATTGCAGGTGCAAAGGCGGCCGCTACCTCAGGTTGGTTGCCAAAGATCTGCTGAATCGGCTCCGGCGGCATCTGCATGAACTTCGCGACGTGCTGAACTTGTTGGGCCATGAAATCGCCTGAAAATTGATAACAATAGACAAGAAAAACGTGAGTTGTACGACGTACCGTTGGGAATTCGAGGTGGGTGAGCGGCTGCGAAGGAGGCTTCCGGATGCGGCAAGGGACGATTCTGTTGCGAGGGTCCATTCGAGGTTTCAGGCTTATCCGCCGGTGGTTTCGGA
The DNA here is from genome assembly GCA_000341325.1 of Panagrellus redivivus. Lineage (NCBI taxonomy): Eukaryota > Metazoa > Nematoda > Chromadorea > Rhabditida > Panagrolaimidae > Panagrellus > Panagrellus redivivus. The sequence continues at coordinate 76,534 of KB455162.1, read as the reverse complement.
GGCGCCTTGGGTACACCATTTGCGTTTTGTGCCGGCTGTTCAGGGACACTGAAAAAATAAACATAAAATTGATCATTTTCTTGGAAACACATAAAATGTCGCCTAGAACTACATCGTTAAAAGTGCGCATTTGAGGAATTGCAAAACAAACAAAAACTGTTTTGGGGTTACAAAAGGATAAATTTCTCCAGCTGAAGCTTTTAATAATACGTTTAGCTGCATTTATTGTTTGCGTAGGCTGCATACATACAGCCAAACCGACAAATTAAAAAGATATGATGCTTATCTAAAGCCAAGCAATGTTAGCATCGAAAAAGAAGGAGAATCATGCGTGCATTCCACAAAGTATAAGCGAAGTAAATCAGCAGTGTCACACTGTCCTTGCATCCATGACGGCATGCATGGGCAAATATTGACTCAGCTACGAAAAGCAAACAAATCAAAAGTCAACAAAAGTTGTTCTTATTAGAAACCATTGTTGACGTTAGCTTCCCTCACGGGCCCTCAACAGATAATATTACCCCGCGGTTCATAAACGAAGCATAATTTGGGATTCACGTGGGACGTAAAAATACATTGAAGCACAAAACGACCGGTTGTTGAGAAAAATGGGAAAATAACATACTTTTGAATATCGACTCGAGCAGTCTTTGCAGGTGGCGAGAAGACGACGCCATTAGCCATGGCCGGGGATTGCAATGGAGCTGGACGCTTTTGGCCTTGAACAGTGGCAGCGAATGAAGCCAGGGTCTCCATGCCGATCGTTTGATCATTCATACCCGAGGTAGGGGGTCGCAGAGGAAAGGCACTGGTCGACGGCCGGTTGGTCGAAGCCGACTGCAGACTGGTGGACGAAGTCGGCGTACTGCTGGAAGGACCCGGGGTTGTAGCAAGAGACGACGACGGAGTCGGAATGCTGTCGTTGGAAGATCCCTTGGCACGCTCCTATAAACAAACTTGCGTTAAATAAAATACATAAGCTATGTTGTTTCATCGAGTATCAAATATCTTCCCTTTGGCTTTAAAAAGATCGCAAAAAAACAAAGAACATCCGTTCTTGTCTAATAAAAAATTTAAATGTGTGACAACAGTCAATAATTCGAGCCGTTGTGGGGCAGAAAAATAAACAAACAATGAGACATCCGTGTGATACATGAAGCACATGAAACAAAACTCCGGTACACAATTAGAACCGTCAGAAAATAGAGACTAAAGGCAGGGGCTGTGGCAAAAATGCATTTAGACGCTTCCGAGTGAATATTGCGCATTTTGTTGTACTGCGTGAGTTCTTATAGATAACGAAAAGAGTGACAGCTACTCGGCCAAAGGCAGGAGATGAGCAAAGCCACAGAAATGAATGGAGCAACCGACTCCCGTTAACGCAACGTATGAGAGCACGTTCGAAAAAAGTACGCAACTTCGGTAGAACGTTAAAACAATCACGTCGTTGAAACGCATAACTTGACACTATTTGAAGTAATCGACAACCTTCCGACAGGTTCAAGTTAAGTTTAACATTATAATCATCACTCTTTGTCACATTAAACCGCCGCATGCTTGCTAAGTTTCCCAAATTTCACCTTGAACTCCAAAGAGACGGAAAAGGGGGGAATCTATTAGGCAGACATATACGGCCGCACGTTGTTTCTGAATACGTAAGTGAGAGGGCGAGAGAAGGAGAGCACACAACCCCTACGATCCAAAGCAAATCGAATTTCCTTTTCCCCTTCTCGGCGCACCTATAAAAGAAAGACAATTATGCGCCAGATTAAACTCGAGATACTGAAGATAAACAATCATTGCGATATGCGACAGACGGGGGCACATGTGTTTGTGACTAATAATAACGTTGAAAGGCAATAGCGGGAATAAACGTAACCTAATCAATGGCTTCTGACTCGGACATGGAGAAAAATATATTGCGGGAGGAGGTGAAAAGAGGGTGACAGCCACCGCGTTGCCGCGAAGCACATACTCTAGGCGTTGTGTCCAAGTAATAACGAAAATGCTCGGTGACAAATATTTAATCAAACTGCAGAAAACGCGAAATTGACGTAGCCCGTCCGAAGTGCGATGTGTCAGGCAAAAGAGAAAACCCCCCTTCTTCTCATTGACTTCAAAGATTCGTTGAAATGATTACTGATTAAAGCGAGACGACAACTGTAAGAGGGCCAAGCAACAGATAATAAACTCGAGCAAGGTCATTTTGTTGTTCGCAGAATAGGCTATCGATAACCGCCTACAATGGCTGCACTGCAAGTTCAGCCAGAAAAAAATTAATCCCTGAGGAGTACCCAAAAGTATACGCTTTAATCAGTTGTACGGGGGTCGTTAAAAAGTAACGGTTCCGAAGATAAGTTTTACGGCGTACTTAAATGATGGGGGGTTTTCCGAGACTAATAAGTTAAGCAAACGCTGTCTAAAGTTCGAAGGCTAACAAAACAAAGAAAATCCATTTTTCACACAGACCACAAACATTGGCGCAAAAAGGTTTAACGTTTCAACGGAACTACCGCGTAAAAATAATAGGGTGTCGCCCGGGTTGTGATAATAAATCAAAGGTATATCCGAAACAAATAAGGCGTTCTGACGACCCGAACCCACTACGAAACTGGTTGACAGTCCTAAATTTCATGCCTCCCGGGAATACCTGTCAAAAGACAAGTAGTGACGATGGCTACTTGCTAAAGGTAAGAAGATGAAACGTATGAATGACTGACGACATCTAGGGGCGAAAAATAGAACAGCAGCAGCTATCCGGCGTCTTTGTAATGATAAGAGCGCAAATAGTTCCGACAATGAGATCATGTGCATCAAAACGGAGCATCGCGACCTATCATCATCCCTTCACATTACAGGAAACGCTTGAAGCACAACAGATAAAAGCATGGGAACCAATCGAGACAGGGAGAAAAAATGAACAAAAATGAACGTCGTAAACACAATCGCAAGCATTGCCATTTAAATGATAATAGGGGCACAAAAAACTGTTTGTAGTGTTTCTTCCCCTTTTTATCTAACGAAAAATCAATGTTATAAGGAAGATGCAATGTCGAGGGCGTACATAAACGTCGATTAACTTAATTAAAACATTAGACAAAATTGAAATAAACCCACGAAATCGATTCTAAACCCCCAGAAAAGCTAAAGATTATAAAAACCGGCGACGCAAAGAAATTCGATTTTCCGCCGCTTCAGAAAAATGAGCACTTTACGCGTGACAGCTAAAGGTTCTTTAAACATTCCAACGAATGCAAAAAACCATTGCCACAAAATAATGATGTTTACTGAAACCTAAGTAAACACGGAAGCTAGAACGTTTTGGTATATATTAATGATGTTACGTTGTAACAACTGCTCGTATTCTAACGCAAGTCTAGCACGGAAAAAGTAAGGGCAAGTTCCAATTCTTAGTAAAAATTGGTCCGTAAAAGGCGCATGAGCCCAAGGAACAAAATGCATACATCTGTATACACATTATTCATAAACCATACTCCAATGAAAAAAAAGGTGACTGTGGGCACCATAAAAAAGACTAATGTTTTAGGGAAACTGCAAAGACGTTGTGAATCGAATAATAGAATATGCATGCATAAATACTTAAATGAAACAATAATGCATGCGTGCCTCGTCTGACTGACGCCACACAATGACAAAAATAACAATTGTTTCACACACACACGCTCAACTAAAAGGACGCGGAAAGTCAAGACTTTGTGTCAATAAGCTAATTTTTCTGCCTCGCAAAGCAATTTGCAACACGTTTCAAAGACAAGTGCATTCAAAGTGGGTCCTTTTACATTGATGGAGGAACTCTTACAATAGTCTGCGTACTATCCCTAACAAAATTTAGAACGTAAATAGCTGGAACGAGAGAGGAGACCAGCGGGCATCTGTAACATCGTTAAAATGCAACTGACTAGCTATACTTTACGATGCCACCATTAATTGGCAATTCGAGTAACGGAAATAGAGACCGAATAAAAAAATCAAACAAACAGTGTAGAGTCAGGCAACACGTTTACAGGCGGCCCCATAAATAAAGATCTTATGACAGCTACGACTGCCACAAAAGTTTATGCGCATGTGAGTCTAACATTTTAAATTACGCAAGAAAAAGGGTCGGGCGGAAGGGAAAATCAATAGCAAAGTGAACTTTTTTTCTCGTTGGCAACCACCCTTCAACTCGGGCCAGTTGTTATTGATTGTGAGTGGGGGAGAAAAGAAGCAAACAATTCAAAAATGCCGAAAAACCTAATTTTAAAAGTCGTAGCTTTCAAGAACACAGCGCAGAGTGACTTTCAAGTGCCAAGTGACACGCGTGTCAACCGATTGTCACGGCACAAAAACAGACGGAGCGAAACTTTTCAATAATTAAAAATCGTACAACGGGTCCAGTAAATTAAGCGCCGCCATTCGACATGGGTAATCCAGTCAATTTTTTTAGGAATGAACGCAGCCACTTTCCGAGAAGAGCCCAGAAGGCAAGATTAACAGAGAATCCAGCAGCCGATTTAGGACCAT
>KB455161.1:0-17300 GCA_000341325.1 Panagrellus redivivus | reverse complement strand
AAGAAAATGCCTCTGTTTTTACACAGAGCTCTGGAAATTATAATTTAAGAGACCTTGGGAAGGCCAAAGATGAACTCACTTTCGAATCTTCTTCAACCTCCCAGTCGCCGACAAAAACGGCAATGGCATCAACAGCGTTTCAAACGCTACAGTAACATTCCAAACATTATCGAGCAAACATAAGTAGATTTTCCCAGGCTGGGTTGCTATGTACCAAACTAATAAAAAGTAATAAGTAACAATAAGTGTGTTGCCAATCAAGTTGAAGGTGATGCATTTCATGATGGCCCGAAGCAGGCGGATGTTTTCAGCGGTTTGGTAGCGTTCTGAGAGGGCACTGTTTGCCATGGTGGAGGTGAAGTGGCTGATGTTCATTTTGTAGAGTTTGAAGTAAATCTAGAACCATACTATGCTCAAAGTTTTAGCAAAAAGTGTTCTTACCATCATCATGATGACAACAATGACGACATAAATAATGTTTGACAAAAGAAGCAAAACCAGCATCAACTTATTTACAAAATACATTTGAAGAATGTAATAAAACATTGAAATTACCCACTAAAACCATTAAAATAGATATCAATTATGTCAATATTGCTGTTTAATAAAACTTACCGAAACTAAAATCCCAAAAGCAGTCAATTTTCCGGCAATTTTTCGCTCGTAATCCTTCACCTGCACGGTAGCCACATACCTTTCTAATGCTAACAGTACTGGATTCAAATTATTTTGGACGAGAACAATGTTGTGATAATGAGTTGCGAAATGGATGACCATTGTTGGCAATGTCCCAGTTTCAACGGCTTCTGGGAATAATACATATCTGAAACCATTCTTCTGCCATCTAAACAGCCATCTTATCATAGCGAACCCACCTCGAAACGCCTAACACTATCAAACCAAAACAAAAAGTATGACAAATCAATCGCATATTAAAATGCAATATCGTATCCGCTTGACACAGATCATAATACCAAACTACGCCGACTACAATAGCAAAAAAGGCAATAATACCCTCTAAAGTTAGGCCGATGACACCGATAGGATCTCCCGGGTATCGTAATGCACTTCTAACTAGATTACCGTCACCAATGACTTCAATGTAGATAAAAGTGCCAATACACCCGATGACGAAGATAACACCGATGAGAAGCATAGTAATGACAAAGAATCTGGTGGCACTCATAGTTTTTAAATAAGTTAGCTGTCCAGCTATTCGGGCTTGCTCCATTTCTAATGCGAATAACTTCATAGAAAGGGGCATAGGCCAAATATGCACATGTCTGCCACCTTTTTTTGAGCCACACGGAATCAGCTGTCGAGTTTCAATAATGCAACACCTTGCAAATATGGTTAGAGAAATGAGTTCAATTGCCCATTTTTTTTGTGCAGAAACGGGACAAAGTTTGAGTCATGTTCTGAAAAGTGACAGCTGTGAGACTTGCGCATTATCAGTATGCCATCATCGTCTAACCCCACCGAATGAGGCATACATCACCGACAACGTGATCTTCGACCACCGATCGCCATGGAGTGCAACTTCCCAACTTCTTAAAACTAACCCCGACAGCTCCTTTCCCAGCATGTGCGAGTCTGTGAATGTTTATTATTTGTATCGTAGCTTTGTTCTAAAACCTTGTGAATGTATATTATTTGAATCATATCTCCGTCCTATAAATAGTGTAATGTTTCAGTGAATAAATTGGGCCCTTTTCACCAATCTTCTCGTCTTTCTGGGGGGGTTAAGTAGATTAGGAGTGTTGAATTGAACTGAATTTCGTCAAAAAATACCTAACATAAGTTGATATGAATTTGGCAAATTTGCATTTTTAAACAGTTAAAATGCCCGCAAGATAAAACTAATACCCCTCCTGTACTTCGAGCCATTTCAGTCGATCACGCCCATCAAACGGTGGGGACACGATGGCGGTCATTCTCAAAGCCTTCGTGGCTTCGGCCTTCCTGGCCTGGATGTTGCTGAGACAACAATTACATCTTGATGATGGCAATGAGCCCCCAGGCCCAGGCTTCAACAGTACCGTGATACCTACCCCTCCGGAAGTTTGTACCAACAGAGATTGTGTTGTCGCTGCTGCCTTGTATCATACGAACATGGATGCTGATGTCGGTGTCATCAAAATTACCGCTTTATTTCATTTTATTTTTGAGCATTTTGCAGATCGACCCTTGCCAAGACTTCGGTAGCTTCACCTGCGGCAACTACCGTTTCTACAATGAGATCCCACCCGGAAAGCCTGAACAGACCCCTATGAATAGCCTTCGAAACCGTGTTAGCAAACAACTTTCGGAACTTCTCACGTCACCAGATGAGCCATCTGACAAACAGTATGAGACACTTGCAAAGAAGTATTTTAAAAAGTGCATGGATACAAAGACCATTAACAACGATCCAGACCATAAGAAACTGATGACAGTGATGAAGCAGGTTTTTAACGCGTCTGGTTATCCGTCCATATTTGGTGGCAAGTTGAATAGTATTCTTTGGCCACCAATGTTCGGTCATCTGCTATTGAACACCTTGAACGTACCTATTGTGAGTGTAGGAGTAGCTCCATATGGTGGTGACTCGTCGAAAAATGTGCTAAAAATTACACAAAGTCCGTGGACGCTTATTGAGTACGAAGATGCCTATCACGAAAAACCGGACAATGAACTCGTCGAAGCGCTCTTCAAAATGTTGAGTGAAGATGTGCTAAAAAGCCTTAACGTTCCTGTTAATGATGCGAAAGATATGGCCCGGAAGATCATCGAATTCGAGAAGGAGTTGGTCAAACACAAGGTTAAGAATTTCAATGATCCCGCAGTCTTGAGCAATTATATGAATAGAACAGAGTTTAAACAAAGGCTAAAAACAGTAAGTTTTTTCTTTCTTTAAACGTTCAAAACCTTTAATAAAAGTTTTTAGCTCAATACTCATTTTATGACTGGTCTGCTGAGACGTTATAAGTTGCATTTTCGGAACACGAAAGTCTATTATGCGTCATTGAATTATTTGCAAGACATACAAGAATTTGTGATGAAGGCGCCAAGTGAGGTCGTCATGACTTATGCCGTACTAATCTGGATGAAATCAATGTCCGGCTATATTGATGATACGATCAGCACACCATTTAAAGATTATGCAAGGTTGGCGCGTGGCATTAAAGATCAGCCCAGTCGAGAAGAAGAATGTATTAATATGGTCACCCGGGATCTGCCCCTTGCTACATCGAATCTTTATCTGAAATCGGTTTTTGATCTCAACAAAGTCCAGGAACCCGTTTGTTCTTTGCTTTTCGGTTGAAAATGCCATCTAATGGTAACTTTACAGGCCACTGAGCTAGTTGAAGACATCAAGAAATACGTTATTGAACAACTGGAGGGATCGAAGTGGCTTGATGATGCGACGAAGAACAAAGCTATCACAAAGATTAAAAAACTCCGTCAGTGGGTTGGATATCCGAGTTGCTACAAAGATGATGCTTTGATGAACAAGAAACATAAGTGCTTTGTAAGTTTTTTTGGTAATTCATTCATACATTTTGTTGATTTCTAAGACCCCGACTTCGGATAGCGAGAGTTTCATTGCCCTTGGGCAACGCATCAGTCAATGCAATAACGAAGCCTATTTCGATAAACTTCTTGGATCCGACAATCCAGACGAATTTGGTTTCCTCGGAGATGTCAATGTCGCCTATCAACCTTCATCTAATACGATGGGCTTCTTTTCTGGAATTTTGCAATACCCCTTCTTACTACCCGATGCCCCTAAATATGTTGTCTTTGGCGCATTTGGAACGATCATCGGACGCGAACTTCAACACGTTTTCGATGAACTTGGTTCACATAATGATGAAAACGGTAACCTTGTTAACTGGTGGACTGCAGCGGCGAAGCAGGAGTTCGCCGATAAGGCAGGATGCTTCGATAAGCAGTACACGCACGCGGGAATCGATGGCGACTCGACTAACGCTGAAGACATTGCCGATAACGCAGGTTTGAAGACGGCATTTGGCGCCTACAGAAAATGGCTGAATGACCATCCTAATGAGCCTGAAAAAATCCTGCCTGGTTTTGAGCACTACACGCCGGAACAGATGTTCTTCATCACTTGGGCCAATGTGAGTTTACTTTTAGTAGTTTAAGTTTACTTTGTGTTGAATTTTAGAATTGGTGTAACATCTATAACAAAAACGCCATCGAAAAATCGGCCGACCATGTCCACGCGCCAACTTTGCGACTCAATATGCCGGCGCTGAATAGTCTGGAACTCAATGACGCCTTTTCTTGTCCGAAGGGATCCCCAACGAATCCTGAAGAGAAATGCAATTTCTGGTAAACTTTATTGGTAATTGTTTACTAATTTGGGTACCACCGTAGTAAATGTGTGAATCTTGAACATGATGTAATATGCAAAGTTGGGGACAACAGAAACGCTGGAAAAAGCCAAAAAATGTGCATTTGAAGTGATGCACGCGTACACATGTGTAAATTTCACTCGTGCGTGGGTGCCCCAAAACAGGTCATGTAGCGAAAAATTCAATTTTGGTGTAAAACACGAAAAACCATGTACTTATCAATTTTTAGCTTTAGAGAGCCTGAAATATGCCACACAAAAAAATTCCCCATTTTAGATCCCGCCACGAAAAAACCCAGACGCAACATACCACTTTTTGCTCGAATAACCTTCAAAAACAGTCACATTTTGCTTTCGTTTTTTGCTCAAGCTATGTTTTCCCGCCCTGCACCTGCTTCCGCGATCGCAGTCAGCACTGTTTTGCATAGGGCAGTCAGACCTCTTCCGTCATTGCCCCCCTCCGGACCCAGCAACAGCCTAGTCCAGTCAGCATTCTTCGCGCGTTGCTTCCTTGATCTACAACCGCCGCCGGCTGTGTGTAATCGTGGTTCGCTGACCTGCGTGCGCCATCTTATCTCGAACCATCGGTTCCATCCATCGGTGCGACACGGTACAAAACACCTTCTTGGACGTTCGAAATACGCTATTTTTGCTTCCCTTCAACGAATTTCGGCGTATTTTGTTCCAATGGCTCCGCACAGCACTCCCGAGAAAGCGAAACTGACAAATGCGTCTTCGTACCATCAAACACCTTCGGAAGAGGGATGTATGACGCCGGAAGAGGCAGCTGAAGTGTTGAAGCGGTCCAAATTGGAGTGAGTTGTTTGCATTTTTGAGTTTAGTGGTGAATGTTTTTGAAAATAAGTGCCATTTTAGGGATGGAATACCGTCTTTCAACCAAAAACGTGAAGATTGTTTGACGTGGGATGAAATGCATATGGGACATGCTTTGCTGGCGGCGATGAGGTCGAAAGATCCGGTGACACAGGTTTGTTAATCTTCACTTTTTTAACCTTTTTTGTGTGTTTTGATTTGTGCGAATGTCAAAAACTGCATTCGTTCATTGTGTGCGAATAGAAGTCTACTGTTCACTGTTTCTTCTTAAAAAGTCAAACGCGCGCACGCCATTTGCACAGCAGCCATTAACGCAGTTTTACGATTCGCACAAACTAATAATGTAAATTCCAGGTTGGTGCTGTCATAGTAGATGCTGACAACATCGTAAAAGGCATGGGCTACAATGGTCTACCTAGAGGCTGTGACGATAACGACTTTCCATGGGGGAAACACCCTCGGGAACTTTTTTCAAAGCATTCTTTTGTGTGCCATGCCGAAGAAAACGCAATCCTAAATGCCTCCGGCTCCTTGAAAGGCAATACCCTTTTCGCGACGCATTTTCCGTGCCACAGGTGTACGAAAATGATTATACAGGTCTGTTTTTTGAATTTTAAGCTTTCAATTTCATTTTAAAACTTCCAAATTTCAGAAAGGCATCGCCGAAGTCGTCTACATTTATGCCAAGCCTGACGAGGACACCATGATTGCTTCCAAAGCGATGCTATTCCATGCGGGTGTAAAGATACGGAAATTCCAGTCATCACGGAAAAGTATTACGATAAATTTTGGTTGATCTTGATATTATTATGTTGTTTTTTCGTGCCATAAATTGTTTGTTTCACTTTTTTGTGCCTTTTTCATGACAGATGACAGGATAAATGTTTCTCATTATCATAAATATCGCTTTTAAAACCATTGAAATAGTACTTGAAGATCTTGTCAAAGGGAAGCATTAGCATGCAATTGCCCCAAATACAATAGCGCCGCTCACAGTGGGGTGGTTCAACGAAACTGAAAGTCGATCGGACCGTTGTTCTACAGCTGGTGCTGTCAATTTTACAGTTCAATCGAAATAAATTGTGTCTCATTTATCAGTTTCACGTCGCCCCGCGGTGGCATATATCTTCATATCCGTTTTTTTTTATATTTGCCCTGTTTCAAAATTTAAAAACAAAAATCTTCATTCTTTGTCAGAATCAGAATTTCGCACAGACAAGTCCATTTGTTTGTTTTATTTAACACTTTGAATCTCCGTCGTAGGTCAAGTATCCCATCCATCGCCCCCGTATCTCTCGAAATGGCATCACGGAGAAAGTGAGTCGATTGTTGGCGCCAGGATTGTATCCCAAAAAAGCAGTTTAAGTTTGTCTAGTCCAGGGATTCATGTTGTTGACTCATCCTTGAACGCGTTTGTTTCGCTTTCATCTTATTGTCGTCAGCCGAGGCGCCAGTGGGCACATTGACCCGGTCGTGTTTGCATACGTTTTCGGTTTCTTGGTACGCTCTTTTTCTTGCTTCTAATTTGACGTTTTAGCATGCTTCTCGATATGAGGCCCAGCTTTACGGTTACGGTATTTTTGATATGTTCATGTGTGTCAATTGTTGCATCTCAAAGCTATCGAAAGTCGACCCAATTGAAAACAGAACTCCTCAGTAACCTGAATAGACATTCTGATCCATCTTCCGGAGAATTAGAGCTTCTGGGCGACAGCAATAAGCACTCTTTCGAAACAGTCGAAAAGGCAGATACGACGCCCGAGCCGAAAGTGCCTCTTCCCGAATTTGTGAACCGCTTTACGACTGCAGTGCCACCATTAAGTGGATTTATGAACCTGTTTCAACCACCTTCGAGTTTCCCTGGATTGACGAGTTTGTTCAATGGCATCTTACCGATACCACTGGCATCTACGACAGCAGCACCGTTGCCGCAAATGAGAATACAGCCGCTTCCACCATTTGCAGCTGGATTCAGACAAGCGCCAATGACTACACCGATACCTATTCCGGTTACATTGCCGACATTATTGCCACCTTTTATGATTCCAAATGGAGTTATGGAGGGGAATTCGGATCAATTTGGATCAGACAATCAAGATGACAGAGCTGGAAGGCCTGTATTTGTGAATGCAACTTCAGTTACGACAACGACGACGGCAGCGGAACCTCGGAAAACGCTAACAGATGCTGTTGTGGAGAATATTCGGGACTGGCGGCAGAAGTTTTATAAAGCTTTCAAAAAGTTGAAGCCTAAAATTAAGTCGGAATCTGCGAGAATTACCGCTACAACCACGACAACGGAGGCGCCTTTGGATATTCAGACGCTATCTCCTGTCCCACTGCATCGACCTGCTACAAATGCTATTGTGATAGAGGATCCGAATGCGGCAGAAGTCGATAAAAATAAGCAGGTTCTGAACACGAGAAGAAATCCGAACTTTTTGAGTGAACAAAAAGTAAAAACTTTTGCGAGAGACAGTAAAGGCAGGATTGTGAGGCTGTTTGGAGTTGAATCCAGTGGGTATCGGTGGAATGATACGAATACTAATGGGTAGGTTGAGCTCAAACTGTTAAAAAAGATGGTTAAAAGTGGTTTGTAGGTTCATTCCACTGCCAGAACCCCCAATATTGCCAGCCCAAAATATCGATGTCGGACCTGTCTATATACCCGCAGCTAGACCGACTACAGCCCCACCACCGGGGTATGGAGTCAGTTATTCGAGGTACAATACCCCAGCACCGGCTATTGATCCGGTTTTGGCTAATTATGTAGCTGCGCCATTGCCAGCGCCGCCGCCTTCTAATGTTTACACCGTCAAGGTAACTTTTTCTACCAATTTGTTTTACGAAATCCATTTCAACTCCAGATGCCCTCACCACCCGCAGTCGCCCCGATCCCGCCTAACCCTTCCGACGCTCATCTCACCCGCGAAGTCGAAGCCGCCGAATATAGCGACGAACAATCCGAATCAGAGCCCGAACCTGAGCAACCCTGTGACGACTGCTCGCCCCAACAACCCTCAAATGACTACTACCCAGAAAGCGGAATCACCGCCAACGGCATTCTCGAAAACAATGAAAAGTGCAATTCCATGAGATTACGCTACATCATCGAGGAATCCATCATCGAAGGCGACGCCGAAACTAGCAAGCGCACCATCCAGGAGCGCGCTGAGAACGAAGTAGGCATATTTTACAATGTCATCTGTGGGACCGGCTTTTTCTCCTACATTGCGCATACTGACGAATTCTGCCAAGCCAGCTCCATGGGAATAAACTGCTACGTGTTTTCGCCGGTGTGCTCAGTGCGACCCGAGGTTATGGTATCCGGAATCGCGAGAAGAAAACTGAAGGCTAAGAAGGCTATGCGAAGGGCCGTGGTAAACAAGAACTGAAGAAATGTTTGTAAAAAGTGTTTTCCCATTGCGTGTATTGTATTTATATAACTTGTTTTAATTGAACATTGGAACGTAATATTGTATTGTTAATAAGAATAAACTTAAATTTGTCGATGTAAAACAACTTAAACAATAAAAATGAAGGTTATGTATAATATGGATTTGGCCAAATCCCTTTTATCTGTTTGAAATGTCTTAAAGTGTCGGCGCTGACGCGGTTAGCACGGCTTATAGCCAGAAGGCAAGGGTACTGATGATCCGCAAATCTTCTGCTGGCATAGTTTTTGACGACTAATGTGAGCCGAAAGAAAGGGAGAAGGTTCACTGACACCCAACCAAGGGCATCTATGGGATGTGTGTCGGCTAGCGGGAAGCCCTGAGGCAAAAAAGGCGCTTTTTGCGCGTCCAAGGATGAGACGGCTATGTACAACCCCGCCAAACATAGTTGTAACTCTGTCGCTGAGAATCCATTAATGGCAAACCATGGGTGGCAGGACTCACAGCTGTGCTTGCTTCTTCCTCTTTTTTGGTGGGACCGTTGTGCCCGCCTCCGCACCACGACTTGAAGCTGATCTTCTTCTTCGGAGCCGCCATCGTTGCCTTACTTGGTGGGCTTGACACGTCTCGTCTCGTCTCGCTGCGGCGCCATAGCCCTGGGCACTCATTCCGAGCCGCGCCTCGCCTCCAGCCAGCCAGTTGTACGTGTGTGTGTATGTGCCGTTTTCGACATCACTGAAGCACAGCCAACGCCCCTGGCGCATTCATTTTCGGTCCACACTGACAGCGGCGGCACTTTTTACTTACCTTCTCCACTTTTTTTTCGGCCAACATCATACACTAAAAGCGAGCCCTCTAGGCTTAAACTTTGCATCATTCCATTCTCGAAAGCACTCGTGTGCCTCCTGTCGCCGAACCACCACCACAACGACGTCATTTATTTACTGTAAAATAATAGTGTCACCAAATACCACATAATATTTATTCTATAAAGCTGTTATTAGGGGCGTTATTTGGCAAAGGAAATGGTTGCAGCCGGCGGTGGCGGCACTGCCAATGGGGTTGCTGGATTTACGCTTATCATGTCCTTCAGGTAGGCCATTATGTTTATAGCCACTAAACTTAATTTTATTGCCATTGGCATTGTAATTTCAAAAGTTTACAAGTCCAAAAACTGCACCGTAATCGAAAAATTTGTCATTCTCCCCTCCAAAAAAAGCACGGCAAATAAAACTACAAATTGAGTTTCTCAGGATAGTGCGGCATCAGTCGCACTTTGTTGTGAGTATATCCGCGAGGGAATTCTTTTCACACGTTCGTTTGCGTTTCAAAAAGTGCATTCGACAAAGAAGGTTTTTACGGGGCCCTACTCTAGTATTTTCCATGCCGCTACTAATCTCTTTTGTTTCTTTGAGAAAGGGATTATACTCCTGAACTTGGGGCTACCTGTAAATATGTTTATATGCATTTGTATTACACTTTTTATCGTATGATATTTTTCAGGGATGCCGACACGGGTGACCAGATTGCGTTCAAGCATGACGGGGGTCGATTTGAAACGTCGCAACGGACGTTAAAGTTTTGCAGTGATACTAAGTATAAGATTTCGTTTAAGTGTACGCCAGCGGTTGAGTTTCAGTAAGTTTTTGAACTTTTGACAAGCTCCGCCCACTTTTTCATCGGACCACCCACGATGATAAAATAAAAATTTCAAATTTCAGCAATCTCCACATTGCCGGAAGCGATCTCGAACTCCGATGCGATGGCCCAGCTCGAGGCGAGTACGACTCCGTCTGGAACACTACCGGAATCAATCCAACGAAAAAGGGTGCCCGTCAGGACCTTGTTGTCGTCCTAAAAGGCCCCGGTGGCATGCTTAAGAAAACTTTACAATCCAAGTTTTATCAAAAAGCGCACTCCCACGCAGACTGGGGCCATAAACTAGACAGTCTACAGTGGACGTGTACTGTGGATCCGACGGGGAACATTGCCGTTACAAATGAAGAAATTCGATAACGGCATCAATTCGTCGAGGATATTGGCATGTTTGTACATTACACAGTTGTGTTATTAATCTAACGACACTCTTGTTGCATCCATCTTGGCTTACTTCACGATACTCCGAAATCTATCCATCATTTTTTATATCCTTTGTCCGTTTTTCACGAAAGGCACTAGTAACTGCCAGAGTCGCTCATCATATTTGAAAAAAAGTAATAACAGAGTTGAAAAATAACAGATTGCATTGTAAGTTCAGATTCAATTCAAGATGCGGACAGAATTGTATTCTCAAGCGCATCGATAACCCAATAAATTATTGTCTATTGTACTGTATTTAAAGATAGTTAAATTATTGCTTATTTGCTTCAACTTCTCCATACTGGTCTTTACGCTGTTTCATGTTTCCAATAAAGTTGACATGGTAAATGTAAAAAAGTTTAGCCATAGATGATGTTCTCCAAGTTCACACGGAAGCTCGTCATGGAGAACGCCCATCCACCCCAGCCACCCTCGCCTAGATTATACCACCATTAACATACATCGGCAACACTAATGAATAAACGCTATCACAAAAGGGGACACGGGACGTAATAACAAACTGCAAAGCTCATATTTCGTTGGAAAGTTGACACAGTAGGCCATTGAACTGACAATTTTGACATTGGCGTGCATTTTATTAAGCATATTAAGTGAGGGAGGGGATTAACTGTGGAACTTATTATGATTTTATGATTTAGCCATCAAATTTTGATCAGTTGAGTAAACTGATATTTTTTTGATCACATTCCTTTGACGTTCTTCAAGGCTTGGACTTATGCACAGTAGCTTTGTTTCAGTTCAAAATCAAATGTGAAGGCGGTGATTAGTGATGAAGTTTGCGTTCGATAATGTTACAGCCGTACAAACACTGATCACTTTCCGCGTGTTTGAGTGATAGCCTACATTCCACTGTTTGAGTTTTGTCTTTACTGTAGACTTAGTCAGGGATACCAAAGCAACACCAGGTAATCCTGGGGGTTAACCTTTAACCCACCCTTTTTGAAAAGCCTATTTAAAATCACTTCCGTGACAAGTTTTTTGAACAATTGTTGACTTATCCTGGCAGGCTTTACTGTTTCTCTCTCGCTTACTGACCCCTCTGACTAATAGCTGGCCGTTGACCACGAGCATTGCGCGACAAGTAACCACAAAATTGACAAGCTTTGAGTATGGGTGTTCGCTACCTTCACTTCCGCGAACAATCTCTCCACTACCCTTGGCGACTGATTGTTAGAAGCCACTGTCCATCCACCCTCCCCAGGTTGATGACATGACACGAAAAGACTCGGGTAAGCCTGCTTGCCCCTCAGGCTTGGGGTATCCTCCTTCCCGCATCAATCAGACCATCTTGTTCGGTGCTCCCGAGGACACCCACCATCAAGAGGAGGTCGAAATCAACGAGGAAGAAGTACTCTGAACATATGGATGAACCACCTCAAGACTCGCGTGCGCTTCACAGCCCCTCCTCAGTCAGCCAGACACAAACCGGTCAGTAGTCACTCGAGAGGGGTGAATTGAGTTGATTTTTATGGGTGTCATGGGGATCACCATCTGGACTTCATGTAAGAGGTGTGTTGTGATGTGATCGTGATTTGGTTTGTATCAAGCTAGACGCAAACAGAAGCTACTTGTTTACGTTTCCGTTTGTGTTCCAACCTTTGAACGCACCCTCAACCTGCTTTCTGCTTTGAGCTAATTAGCTATGCACAAACAATCTGATCCTTAAGACAAACAGCCTTGAAGTCTATAAAAGTTGGTTACGCTAACATTCAGAGATCACAACATCTGTTTATCGGTTTAGTGATTTCAAAAAAACAGGGATAAAGTTGATTTTGCCGGATGTGGGTTACGATATTGTTGAAACTGAGTCGATCACAGATGTTATTTGACATTGAATTTTTATGTTTTTTGTTTAACAATTGCAATTTCGAGACTTTGAAAGTTAGTGCGTGGTTAAAGTTTGAGGTTTATGGTTCTTTTTTCAGACGTTTGCGAACACACATTAACTGGTAGTTGTGATTGTAGTATTTGTTTCTAAAATTTATCACTTCAAAGGCTGATTTAATTATGGTAAGTTATTTTAAACAATAAATTTTTTTTACAAAATTCATATAACATGATTCTGAATGACGTAACTGTAGTCTGTGTACTTACCATAGTTCTTCTTTAAAAATCACCCCTCACCGTTCACGTTCAAAACACAGGAAACAGTTTACTATCCCTCCCCTTTGATGTCCGATTGCTTCCTGCCATTTCCCGCTTCCTTTAACAAATCAGTTTTGTCAGCTCCTGTCACTTGGTTATTTTAATGATAACCATCAGTGTAACAACACATCCATGGAGATACACATGAACAGTGCTCTTGTTGTCAGCCTTCTCCTCACTTCATCTTTCCTCTTTTGTCCGCGGGCGGCAGTCCATCGCCTCCTCAACCTTGTATACACACTTATTTTTTTTATTTCCCCGCAGTCGCGCACCCTCGGCCACCGACCATTTCGGTACCTTACCTTACCTGACGAGGATAGTTTAATGCCTGTGGCCTCGTAACGTCATTAGTTGCTATCAAGTTAGAGTTCGACTTTGGATTGTTGCTGTTAACCCAGTTTGCAGAAACTGAAAAGTTAAAAATATACCTATTTAAAAATCTTGTATTCTGTATCTTACTTTTTTTGAGTATTATTGATTGAATTGTCTTTCCCTAGCTAAAAATGAACTTATAATGGTAAAAGACACTTTTTTGAAATTGAATGCTTACAGTATTCTTTTAGAGTGGACGCCTTTCTGATGAAGCCTTCAATCAAGCATTTGACGACGCATTATTTTCCGGTGGCCTTCGAAAATTAGCATTAACCACCGCCGAAACACTATTGGAGACTGATCTCGACAAACCAGAACCTTGGCAAAGTATGTTTTCCTTATTCCTGCTGATCCTAAAAACCTCACCTTTGTCACTTACAGCATGGATCATCGGTCTTTCAATTGTAACAGTATCTGCCATTGCGGCGCCCCTGGGCATGCTGCTCATTCCATTGCTCAATAAAAGCCTTTACGATCGATTTATGGTGTTTCTCGTCGCCTTGGGCGTTGGAGCCATGAGTGGTTCGGTTCTTTTTATTCTGTTGCCATCTGTAAGTTTGGTTCTTCTTATTTTGTCATTTACTTTATTGTTTTTAGGCATTTGCTCTCACTGCCTTCTCATCATTGGAATACAACACAAAATCATGGCTTATCATTGGCGCTCTTTACGGCTTCTTTGCCGTCGATCGATGTTTACAGTTTTTCCTTGAACTCCGAAGACGAAAATGCGCGAAACGAAAGATCCATGCTTCGACTATTGGGTCTGTAATTCGAGAATCGCGAAAACGAGCTAAAAGGTTTCGAAGAAAACAAAAGAAAGCCGACATGGGAAAAGCGAACGATATTCCCGAAGGTGCCGAACATGAAATTCCGAAGTCTAACGAAATGCAACTTTCAAAACAGACTGATCGTCCTGATCATGGTCATTCACATCATAGTCATCATCACAGCCATCATAGTGCAATCCACGAGAAAGAGCGAGAGTATTTAAATGTGAGTTGGGTTACTGTACCTTATGAAAACAATGAGATTGATCAATAATGAATCAACATTGATCATATTTCCTTATTTCTCATTGCCCTTTAAACGTTCGTTCCATCACTGTCATTCAAACTCCCATGGGGTCGCTCCTATTTTTGTGCCGACAGTGATAAGCATCTTCTCGATTCAATGTTTTTTCGCCCTCGCTTTTTGGGAATCTTTGTTTTACGTGTGTGATTGATTGAAAAATCAAAAAGCACCACCGGGAACTCCCATTTTCTAGTTTCTCGAGGTGTGAGATGTTTGGCGAACAGTGACCTCCTATGTCTGATTTTACGGCTTTGATACTACACTGTTTTGCATCTAAAAGGCTAACAAGGGGTAATTGGGTCTCAAATGACGTCAACTTTCGTCAGTCAAAGTTTAATTGGGCAACAAAAAGGGTTTAAGAACACTCAAAACCCATCTGGGTACTTTTACGACCGTACTTTTTTCAGAATGAACTCGAGGTCGAAATGATCACAAACAACTTGGTGCGCCAACTTTCGAAACGCCGCCATGTTGCTGTTGTTCGCGTGGACCCACTGGATGGCATCAAATACCGTACTGTCGAGGGTGAGTTCTTGGATATGGGATCGTTGCGGAAAGATTCTATGGATTCATCGACAAGCAATTCTACCAACACTAATTCTATGACGCCGGCATCGACTGTGATAAATATGCCGGAAATGTCTACAGATCCGTCGCCGGTGCCGAAACGATCGAAGGAAGACCCTGAAATGAATCTCAGCGTCGAAATTTCGGAAAAGAGGGTCATCGATGCATCGGTGGAATCTGTTGCCAACGTCGCTTACATGATTATTTTTGGCAGTAGTGCCAATAATTTCGTCGATGGCATGTCGACCGGCGCTGCGTTTAGTGATTCCTTGACAAAGGGGATTTCGATTGGATTGGCTGTGATTTCGCAGCAATTCCCTCAAGAACTCGGCACATTGGCCATTTTGGTTAATAGTGGCCTTGGCTTGAAACGAACACTACTTTTCAATCTTATCCCGATAGTTTTATCCTACTGTGGCTTTATCGTTGGCGTTTTTCTGGACAACGTCAACGAAGGCTACGACGAGTATATTTACAGCATTTCCAGTGGGATGTATTTGTATATTTTCCTCGGAACACTTGTGAGTCACTTTCCTACCCACATAAATTGCTAACCAAATCACTTCCAGATGCCCGAAATCCGCGACAGCCTCGGCGATCTCTTCCGAACAGACATGACCGAAGCCGTCCTCCGAACCGTGCTCCAATTCAGTGGCATGGCCTTCGGCGTCGGTTTTATGTATTTCATGAGTACTTTCGGCGACGAATAATCACCCTCCTTCACGCAGTCACTTACACCCATCCCAAAGATTCTGTTATCAGTTTTAAAACGTCTTTCCGTGCCATTAAGCCCTTATAAACTCACATAATCCCTTCCACTGTTCCGTATAGGCCAATAATTGTTAAACCGTGCCAGCGTTTGTCATTGCTCAGATGGTGTGACATAATCTTATTTGATTTAATCCACGCAATACCGGTTGCAAAGCATTAAGTTTACAGGTTTTATCAATTAGTAGTTTAATTGTTTCCATTGTGTCAATCAGTTTTTCATTTTACTCACCATGATAATAACATTTGTATAAAATAAAACTTTTGCTGTTACATTTGGAAATCCGTTTTGCAGAAATGTTTGCAGCGTTCTCTGAAATGTGAGAAGCAACTTTTGTTGACCATCATCGTTCTTATTCTTCCAACTTTGACAAATACATATCCGTGCCTTTGTGGGAAGTAGTCATAATGCTGCTCGTCAAACCAAGTCATGTGTTCGTTTTGGTTGGCAAAACACCAGTGTCAAGTTTAGTGCAAGTTGTTTATAGGAATTGAGATAGCGCTTGGGAATAGTTTGCTTTGGGCTAAATTGATACCATATTTTGTGCAATCAACAATTATCCGGAAGTTCATTGAAACCATATAATTTTGCAGACTTTTTTTTCAATTTCCTTGGCCGTATTCGAGAAAAATTATTAATGGCACACAAACGGACCAAAATGTTGTTCTTAGGTTTAGTACATGCTTTCTTTGTCACGTTCATGTCTACTAAAGGTGACAAAGAAAGCCACTTGGGGGCGGTAGTCATAATTACGGCCAAAAAGGTGGTTTTTAAAAGCCGTTAACGTCTACACTAAGAACGCTTTTCCGCTTGTTTTTTGATCCACTTGCACCTTAACAATTGTTCATTGATCTTATAAATGCTGCCATTTAGAACGAACTGTTTCCGACAGTTTCGACCCCCACTGATACACATACAGTTTTTGCACGTCTGCGCCAAATAATAGTACCCAATTTGCAGTCGTTTTTTCACGATCTCTGAAACGGTCTTTCCAATCTTTTATGGAGTACTACCATTTTATGATGCCACAATTCCCTACTCCATTTTCCATGAAAGACCACATGCATTGTCAACATGCCACATCATAAGCTTTCGTATATCTTTCTATTTATAGGTTTGGACTTATCACAAATCTTTCAAAAGTCATACTATGATGCTACAATGGGCCCTTCAGGCTGCTTTATGCTTCAAGGGACTAGTCGTTTCACACACACTTATCAGACTGTTGCACTTGACTGTCAAACGACATCCTCCGCTTTGGATGCCAGAAACGTGACATCTTGACTTCTTCTTTAAAAAACATGTCTAATCTGTCGATGCTGATGTCGCCTTCCTTAAACTTTTACCAAGCAGCTCGCTTTAAAGGCGGTTTCGCGTAAAAAATAGATTTACAAAGTCGTTTTCGGATGCCGTGTTTAGGCTGCCTTGACTCAGGCCTACCAAAAAGATGAACCATTTCTCCTCCTTTTTTGAAGCATTTGGCGGCGGATAAAAAGTGGCCAATTTTTGGTCGACTTCCGACGGGCGTTGTCCCGGGAGTGCCCTCACGACCCCTCAGTTAACACCCCGAAAGGAGGCTACAATCTGTCTTTATCCGTTCTGCTGACGACGAAGATAAAGAATGTTTCACACGGCGTTCGCGACCTTTTTTAGGAACAAGGGGGAGAGGCCGACCCCCAATTTTTGAACC
>KB455160.1:605765-629693 GCA_000341325.1 Panagrellus redivivus | reverse complement strand
TTCTCCCTCTTAGCAGGGGGCTGTTTGCCACCGGTTGGTAGTTGTAGCAAAAACTTGAAGACCCCGAAAACGGGCGAGAGGAAGATAGATTTGAGTGTTTCCGGAAGCAACCCCAGCGCGCTCCTGCTGGCTGTTCTGTTTTTCACCAAACTTTGACGGCATACTGTAGCTCGACTGCTTCCGGCAGTTGCAAGGTGGCAAAATGTGTGTTGTCAAGCATTACCTTCCAAGTGAGCGAGCCCTAGGGCCATCCGAAGACGCAACGGACCACATCGCTGCCATCGACGTGGTGGTGCTCCGTCAAACACCGTGGGCAACGCGCACCGCAACCAGAATTCAGCCAGGGTCGACTCGCCTCGAACGTTGAAAAGGGCACATACACAAGCTTCTTTCTATTCTCGCATGCTGTCTCCCCCCTTCTCGATGCATATTGGCCCTCTGGGCAAGATGAGAAGAAAAGAAAAGCGGCCCGCCGGTCGAGCGCGACGACACAAAAACCAAGAATGGCAATGAATAGAGCGCAGACCCCAAAAGAGCGGCTTTATGTGAAAATTGAAAAGAAACAATACAGTGTAATGATGGTATAGGGACGAACTGAAAAGGGTGGAAAACGCGAAGCACAGGAGCCATTTGCTCCTTCTGACAACGGCCAAAGCTGGCGGTGGAGACTGGCTTCTGAAGTTGGTAGTTTTGGTGTTTTGCGATTCCAAAATGTTCAACAATGGATTTGTACGCTGATATTTTGTGCTACAATAATGGCCTACAGTTTAAAACCAAAAAATCCGTCCAAGACCAAAACCTCCAAATTTCCAATTGCCTTTTACGTAATCGCGTGCGCGCGTGCGTTACTTTGATCATTTTGAGCAAGTTTCTGAGTTCTACACTACCACAAAACCTGTACTTTAGCGTTGTCCATGCAAGCAATGTTGCGATTGTCCTTACAAAAGACCCATTTCTTACAAATAGTTACTTAGTTTTTGCGCTACTACAAATCTTTGTGAATAAGTTTGAAATGACGAAAGCGTCATTTAGCTTGCTGACGAATGTTTATTAGTTCAAATCCATCACGTCAAAGTTGCGCAGGACCCATGGAGGTCTTTTTATATTTAGTCCAGCACCCACGCCATGGTTGCGGGACATGTGCCTGACAGGTTCCCAGGTAGTACATTGCCCTGAGGCGGGGAAGCCCAAGTGAGCAACTTCGCGCATTCGGCAAAGTTGAAGCGTAAAGAAGGAATTGGCGTTTCAGGGGTTCAAGCACGCTGGAAACTGGCCAGTAGCAGATTCCCATGTCATGGTCATGCAATGTAGGTGGGAGCTTCTGTGTGGGGTTTGGGAATATGCTCTGGAGGCGCTTTTCCTTTGTAACACCTTCGGGATGCGTGTCGAATAGGCGTAATGCGCGTAATTTGACGGGATACGGGTGACCTTTTGGTTATGGTAATGAGCTTAGGATTGTTATTTTGGTTGTTTGGGATGGTTTTTATATGTTTGAATCCGATTACATAGAGGGGTGGATTATACCAGTTTATGTTTATATTTCGATCAGTTTTGCGTCAAATTTCAGTATTTCGCTTCATCAAAGTTTACAGTTTATCGATTTTACTGCCTTTTAAATATACATGCTGAACATTTACGCCAGTTTATCACATCTCCAACCCCCAAAAGAAGCGCAGAAAAACACCTTACCTCCCCATGCAGGAAGCGAGCCACATCACGCGACCGTTGATGACGGTGTACCACGGGCCGACTCGCATCGTCATCAGGATTCAGATAGATTTTTTGTTTTCGTGTCGCGAAGACGAAAAAATTACTTTTTCTCCCTCTTAGCTTCGCTAGTTTTGCCCTTACTCACGGACTATAGGGACAACTCTCGTCGACTCCCGCGACGCGATTTGTCGTCAACCACGACAAAAAGCGTTTTCAAGGACGTAATGCCGTAGGCCTCAGGGTAGGACATTGCGTGACAATGTCCCAGCGGCCAGCGCGAAACATATTTGGGTTAAGGTTAAGCTAATGTAAAAGTTTTGAAGCTTGTGGGGCCCTTGTTCGCGCAATTAGTTCATTGGACTTCTAGTTGGGATTTGGATTGGTAGGGTTAAGTGTGATGGCACTTTTGTAGGTTGGGTTTAGATTAAGGAAGTTCATTTTGACTTCACAGTTGCTATGGGATCTCGTCTGGTTTTATTTTTGTCTCAGAAACTTGCTCAAAAGATCAAAACGTCCTCGAATTGTCCTTTTTAACACAAAATTCCACACTTTCAGAAGTTAGTCTAACCCAAACTTCCTCCATAACAATGTCAATCAACAACGGTAAGTGTATATCCCAGTTTTCTTACTTCAAACCCCCTGATACCCCCCACGTTAGCATATTTGCCATCACCAAAGCCCTCCATTTTCGGCTTGCCTGTCCTCTCAATATTTCGGAGTCATTACCCATTTCGTCTTCTCATGCCGCAGGGCCTGACGTTCCTGAATTAATCATAATCTCGTTAGGGTTATTAGCAGCTGAGACTGTGCCCCATCCAGCGCCAATGCCAGCGGATGGCGGAATCATTCAGCTGAGGCATTTAGGGTAGTGAAAAAAGGGATATTATTTTGGGGTCGTGTGACGAATTTGACTACCGAGATGAACTTTTATTTTGTCACTAATTTCGTATAATTGGCATATTTATCAGGTTTGGTAGTGTGGTTTGTATCATTTCGCCGAAATCTGTCAGTTTTTCAATGTTTATTTATCTCAAAACACGGCCGGGGGCCGTATCTAACCTGATGTTTACCCACTAATGCATGTTGTTCGCGCCTTGGCTGGATTCGTGTGAGATGCAACACCTTTCGGGCAAAAAACTTTGCTGCAATTTTGCGATGTCGGCCTCTCGGGAGTCTCGTTTGCATACAGAGTACAAGATAACCCAACATACACCCCCATGTTGCGCGCAGCCTACCTACGCCTGCGCGCGCCCCCGCATGGGTGTCGCTTTCTGCGCGGAGGAGATTGCGCAACTCGATCCTACCCCCTGTACCCACATCCATCCAGCTATATCCATCCTTCATGCTTGTTATTTGTTGCTTTCGAACCTGTCGAATTCCATCAGCCCCTGAGCTCGACCTATCCATTGCCTTAATCCGTTTCCGTGTGCCACAGGTCGTCCGTCACTGACTCTGCCTTGCGCAAGCCCATAAACCATCTCCGTGTTCAGGCTTCCGATCGGATTCCGTCCCCCCAAAATGCGATTAACACATTTCCACAACACGTTCCATGACTTTACATTGTTCCCCATGCATCAATCTGTGCTCGTTGATAACACAAACGCGCAAAAACACCGACGAAAGTCACCAACCAATTCGAAATTGGTTACGGTGGGCCCTGTGTCACACACATACGGCCCCGGTAGCGTCATCGCCGCAAGCTAAACAACTTTTTTGCTTTCGTTCCTTCTCCTCTTCTTCGCTGGTGTCCTTATGGCCAAGCTATGTCGAGAATTTTTTCGGTCCCTCTCGTCGTATTCGAAAAAAAAACCAAAAGCAAATCGCACGCAAAGTTTGTCACCAGCGGCTTTTCCTACAGTACGACTTTACGCTTTTTGTGCCGTTTTGCGTCAGTCGAGGGTGAAGGTGGGTACAAAACTTGTTAAAGGGCAAGGTGAACTTGACTAACGATGTGAATGGTTTCTGTTTTGATGCTGTGAGGTAATAAGTAAGCTCATTTTGGTTAAACATAACGGGAGCTTCGGTAGGCCTTTAGAGAATGACACTTGCGGGGTCAAGTTGTTGGTGTGACTGGTTGAGTGTCGGTTTTCGGCGGTTTCGGGAGCTCTAGGATGCTCTAGGAAGTTTGACACCTTGAAAGTTGCGGATTGCTTGCCAAGGTAAATCCTAATTGGCGTAACACCGACAGCCTACAAAGAAGAACAGTAGCAACCCAGTTAGCTAACACCCCTTGAACCCGATCTCCCATGCTGTTTCAAGGCTACCCGGGCCATGGATCACGGCGGGTGGCCCTGGGAACACTGCCCCCAAAGTCTCGCGCACCTTTGCCCTCTCCGATCTGAGCACCCGGGCCTCGAGACTCAACCATGCTCCGCCCTGTCAAGCACAGCGCCTCTAGCCAGCCAACCAGCAGTCGCGCTCCGCCTCGCCACCACCGCAGCTCTGCCTCCTCCCTCGGTCCGTCGCTTTTGAATTCCCTCTTTTCTTTTCATTCTTTTTGCCTTCCCTTCGCGGACCGTCCGAAGAAGAAGTCTCGAACCCCCCTTGCCGCCTTCAGATTTATCTCTCTCGATTGTTTCTCGATCATCAATTGTCCCCATCCACCCTCACGTTCGATTGATTCCTCCCGCGTGGAATCCATTCATGTCCATTGCATCCCCTCGTCGCGTGAACACTGAATCCGCAGCAAGCCAATTCTTTCATCTCTTTTGGCCTCACAAAAGGTTTCCTGTCTTCAATAGATAGGCTCCATGGGTGCATTGTGGGGACTGGTTCATTGATTCTAAAGATTCTAAAGAGCCTATTGTATACAATAGGCAATCCATGTGTTGCGTGAAACAATTGACCCGAAAAGGGGGTGTGTCTGTTATTATTGTTTCTTATCAATACTCCGCGAAAAACGAAAATAACGAATTTTAACAAAGAAATTTACAGATGATGACGATGATGGACCAGGAAGACCTAAAACCGCCGCCACATCTGCTCATGCATGATCAGTACAACTATATGTTGCCAGGCTTCCCGAATGGGCTAACATCTAACGGTCAGAGCGTTAACAATGTCCAGAATTCGAATGTGAACTTGAACAGAGTTGGCGATGATAGCCTCAATGGATCGACGGCGGATTCGCCGGGGAGCTCAAATGGCAGCACTGGACACATGAGTTACGGTATGCCAACCCCGGGAGAAGGCCAGGGTGGCGGTTCAGCTAAAGATAAGAAGAACCGAGGCGATGATCGAGTCAAACGGCCTATGAATGCGTTCATGGTCTGGTCTCGAGGGCAACGGCGACGCATGGCTCAGGAGAATCCGAAACTGCACAACAGTGAGATTAGTAGACAGTTGGGACAGGAGTGGAAGACTCTGGATGAAGCCCAGAAGCGACCCTTTATCGATGAAGCGAAGAGATTGCGCGCGGATCATATGCGGAATCATCCGGATTACAAGTATCGCCCGAGGCGGAAGAACAAGCCCACCCCGGTCAGCAAGAAGGTCAATGGACCGGCGATGGCACAGGGAAATGTTGGCGGCAGTGGGTTTGATGCGTTGAAGTGTTCTCAGGTAAGAAAGCGTTTTCGTGGTGGGACCAACTTTGACTAAAATGACGTCATTTTCAGGCCTATCCAGCCATGACGAATTGGAACCAAGCCCCCGTCATCCCGAGCGTGCCGAACAACTACTTTGACTATAATCCCATGTATCAAAGATCAACCTATGACATGATGAACTATCTGACGGCACAACAGTACCCACAGCAGTCGAATAGCCCCGCTGGGTTGTACGGTCAGGCTGGTCAGAATGCCCAACAACAACAGCAGCAACAACAACAACAACAGCAGCAGCAGCAACAGCATCATGAATCCACTAATCAGCAGCAGCAAGTCAACCCCTATGGCCAACTCAACGGCCTAGTCAAACCCGAAGACACTGTAACACCGTCCACCGATTCCACAGGCCTGTTCGACCTCGTCTCCCAGGACGCTCTCCGCTCTTACTACGACAGCAAAGACGGTTTCATGGCCATGGGCATCGGATTCCCCTACCTCGGCGCCCATGATCCCACAAATCTCGCTGCCATGGGCCTATCAGGTTTACATCCGCCCGCGGCACAGTAGACCATCGGCCCCGCATCACAGTTTTGTTGCCATCACTCTTCCCACTCCCGCCCCCATGCATCATAAACTTAACCATTAGAAGAAGAATATCCAATAAAGAGCCCTCTTTTCTCTCTCCCAGTGCGGAAGTGCATCGCCGTGCGAATCCCAGTGTTTATTGACGCTTTCCACCTGTATATCGAATTCGAAAAAAAGATTGACTTAATTTTACCAATAGGACCATCGTCTAATAATCCTCGTTGTGTTTACTGGCTTAAAGATAACTCTCTCCCCAATGGAAACACTCTCAGACCTGCTCAACTGGCAATGGCACAATTCTTTCTTTGCCATAAGGATGTTTATGTTTTATATTCAGATTTACAAATATTATTTTTACTTACTTTCGATGTTTTGTATAATAAGACTCTACCTTTCTCGAACTCTGGACGAATTGAATTAATAATTTACTTGTGGAATGACATTGTGTTTTTTGTGGGAAAGGGGTTGAATGTTTGGTTTTATTTTGCCTGTTTTGAGGTTATTATAAAAGTTGATTGATATAGTTTGAGGTTTTGGACGGTTTTTGGATAGTTGCCCTGAGGGGATTTGATTGATTTGGGTGGATAGGGTACTGTCGATCCGCTTAATTTTAGACTTGTAAATCCACTTGACTTGCGTGAAGAGTTTTCACACATTTTGGGGATGGCAGCAGTGGCAACGGTCTTGTGGAGACCGGCAGTGGATTCCAAAGGTCACAGACATGACGAAGTGACTGTGTTCAAAAGAGTTTCGAGAGCCATGAGTTCATCCACTTTCCAGCATTGCGCACCGCGAGCGGCCTTCTCTTTTTGCGGAGGCTCGGTGATGATGAACCGGCCTTCTATCCCTCTCCTGATGTCTATGTAGAGGTAATTCTGTTTTGAAGGGACGACAAATTGTGCGTATGACTTTTCGAGAGACAACCGACCGAGGCTACAGTAACCTTACAGCCATGACTAGCGCTGTGGCTGTACATGGGACAAGGTTTGACGCTATAACGTAATGCTTGCTTTCAGGGCCGTATACAGGTGCAGCACGGGCAGCAATGCTGTCCTAATTTTCGATTTTTTAAGGTGAAAAGGGGCGGAGTTTCCATAATTTTGATCGAATTTGCCCTCCTGCTGTCCTATTTTTACAGCCCTGTATACGGCCCTGCTTGCTTTTGCTTCTTGCCTAAAGCAAGGGACCATCAGCAGATGCAAGAGCGTCTCGACGGCTGAGATTTTCTGGCCGTGGGTAGCACCGATGCCCCCATGGCCCATCGGAAACGGAAGTCTCGAGTCACTTGCTGTCTTTCGGCGGCCTGCTTTGGCTTCGCTTTTTAAGCGTGCTAATTTGGGGCATTGTCTGCGAAAACACGGCCTTCATGCTTCCCAAATCATGTCCTAACTCAACTTACCGTAGCCATCAACACATCAACACCCAGCACACCCTTTCCACCGTCACTAACTTACTTCCCGCTCGCAAAGTTAAAACTTTGTCGATTCGATTGACGCAAGTTTCAGTCTATCTCTATTTGCTACCCAAGTCAAACGTGTACCTCTACTCTGTATGCGTATCTCGGGCGAGAAACCAACGAGCCATCGAAGCTTACGTGTGTATCGACACCCTCCCTGCCTGGCTACCAAGTCAAAGTCAACGCCGCAGGTACACATGTTGTATGCTTTCGCGACGCCGTGGCTGCCGTGAAAAGTGGAAATACAGAAAGGCGATCGCGAAAGAGATCGTTGTTGGGCGCCTTG
The DNA here is from genome assembly GCA_000341325.1 of Panagrellus redivivus. Lineage (NCBI taxonomy): Eukaryota > Metazoa > Nematoda > Chromadorea > Rhabditida > Panagrolaimidae > Panagrellus > Panagrellus redivivus. The sequence continues at coordinate 622,108 of KB455160.1, read as the reverse complement.
TTGACAGAGTCGCCTGACTTTGAGGCCAGGCTGCCTGGCGATGTCGGGGTGTTGAGCGTGAATTACACGCGGTACCGCTACAGTGGAACGCAGAGGGACAAGATTGATGCTCAAATATCGAACCGACTACCCGCATCGGGGCCAAGATACCGATACATCTCGACGGTGGTGGTTGTCGAACACGGGCGTCAAAAGTCTCAAAACAAATGTCCCCGCGCAGGGTCGAGGTAGCCAAGAAGGTGCGAAACGGCTTAGCAGGACTCCCGAACATCGAAATACGATCGGAGCAAAACTATAACTACCTTTAGGGGTCAAAACTGGGACAAACTAGGAAAATGCCCTGAGGGCATTTGCGTAAAAATGCTTCAAAACGCTTCCAAATACCTTCAAAGTCAAGAAAAACACCCAAAAACACAATCAATATCCAAAATCGACGGCGCAACCCCACCAAAAACGCTACAATACACTCACCGACTCCCGCTCCCATGGCCTTCCGGAAGGCGGCCCACAGTTTCCGCTGTAATACAATGCACTTCTGAATGACCAACGCTCCAAACAATCAACGTTTTCCTCGACAATGATGCATCCAAAAGGGTATTGTTAACTGTTCAAAAGGAAGGGGTGTGACATCTTTTTGTATGTATGTACCGGTTGCGCTCATTGTCGAAATGAACAACATAAAAGTCGAAATATTTTGGACCGCATTTCATATTTTCTGCTTTTCTCGTCTTCTTTTCCTTGATTTTGTACAATTTTAGGATTTGCGTAAGTTAATCGGCTAATCTGTCCCTCTGTTACAGTACCCCTCACATGGCCCGTGTTCGACACGGTCAATCTGGTTAGGCCGGCCCCGTTTAGTCGGTCCATTAACAATGTGTTGCTGTTTTGGTCGGGAGTAGGCTATTGAACATGGTAATAAGCTTGTCGGCCGGCGGCGGCCCTGGCGGTGAAGACATCAAAGTGGGTGGCCTAAAAGGGGAACCCTGGATCGGTGGGGACTTGCCAAAACGGCACAATTAGGGGGTTGTTGCGCGATGGCGGTGAAAGGGGCACTGGATTACAGGATGTTGGCGATTGCAGGCGACCTGCTGGCAGACGGCACTTGTAGAATGAAAGCGATTTTTGACACTTGTGGACAACGGTGGAATGGAAGGATGAAAGAGATGGCCGACTGCAGGGGGGAATTGACTACTTACGATAATATGAGGGTTTAGGGAGTCATGGAAGTGGTGGCTGGCTTGGTGGATGAATGACCGGGGTAATCTGGTGGAAAAGCTGGGGTTTAGATGGCTTTGATTAGGTTGACTTGTTGGTCGGAAGGTTGCAACCAACGATCAAGCCGGCTTTAAAGTTTCGAAGGTAACCCGATCCCGCCGATTGGATCCTCTGTTTTGAAAACTTTCAAAACGGCCGAAAACTTAACTCCACTTCATATCGATCTCAAATGCATCGCCCACTGACGCAACGATCACTCTCGAGACACCCTTTTTCCATCGTTTATGTTAGATGCCCCTCCGCGCAATATGACAACAACAAAAAAACCAAATTGAATGGCACACGGTGCGTGCCGTCTCACCCATAAAATGATGCATGCTTATTGAAAAGAATACATACACAATGTCGATGTAGATGGCGAACACCTTATTGCAGCCTCTTGGCGGCACTTGCGTTTGACCGTTTGCAGCTGTACAGTTGCTTCTGATTGTTGAACATGCATTTCACTCATTTCCGATGGCTGTCCGGCCCATGACGGTTCACATTTAGCTCAGCTTTGAAACAAGTCTACTCATTAGTTAGTCCGAGGTGTCCCATCAAGTGGGTCTGTGTATTTGTTTTTGGCACTCGGACTCGGTAGCTCCATTGCATCGGTAAACGAGCGCAAGTGTCGCAGCTTCTACCTAAGGCCGGCTTAATCCTTTGATTAATGGCTTTCGCGCAATGTTAGGCTACACAAATCCGGGACACATATCCTGAGTTATTGCGTAATGTGTTTTGCCAAGGATACGGACATAAATTTGAGATTTTGAGTTATTGCGGGTTGGAGACGGATACTGTAATTTTGGTTTTTGGGGATCGCACCCCAAAACGCAAAAGTAGATTGTGCGTGAAGTGCGGTCGAATCTATCTGGGTAGATTGTACGCATTTCTCAAAATTTCACCTTAAAATTTTCAAAAAATTTTCTATGTCCGGGAAAATGAGAGATAGATTCTACGCACTACACGCACATGTGCGTTTGCGTTTTGGGGTGCGGTTCTGTAAATGTTTACGACTGCGGAATTGTTGAGATTCGAATCTACGGTCAGATCTTTTATGCTAATTTTCAGTTTCAGTTTTTATTACTGTTTTTTTTATTTTAAATTTAAGTGTCCTTGTCACGAAAGTTGGTAAAATTCTAGCAGAGTTCACCTTCTTCTGACTATTTTTTAACCATTTTGTAGTGTTGAATTCAACCACCCATCCTACAGTAACCCGGTCATCAGCACCCAAAATCAAATCAATTTTTATGCTATAATTTATCCCATTTTTAGACGATTTATGATTTGAAATTGCTATACTAGCCAGCCAACCACACGCCAACCATCAACGGTCGTAGGCCAAAACACTCTAAATGCGTCGTAATCGCGTTGGAAAACGAAACGCAATCACTGTCCGACAAAATGCAGGGATTGTCACAGTCTGGTGCGGATGCAGTCAGTATTTAGTTGACTATCGTGTCAACAGGTTGGGGTTGATTCTGCAAAGTCAAGTTGGTGGCCGGAAAAGGCAAGAGTCGAGGGTATTTCCGGAAACTGGATTGAATTTGGACTTGGGGGAGGCAATTGGGCGAGTAAATAGGCAACTTGTTGAGGCTGTTAAGTTTGAAGTGGTTCACTGAGGGCAACTAAATGCCTGTGATGTCATTTTGGGTGGGTGTAATTAGCATATAGGGTTACAGTACACGCATGAGTGGAGCAATATGGTCACATTAGATGGAGGTGTACTCTGGGCATGGTGCGCTTGTTCGATAATGCCATGCCGCTCGGATTTGACTGCTTTGTTTATAGCCATTGAAGCGGGGACAATGTTTTACGTGTTACGGGGGAGCTAATCCCGACGCTGACTCCTCGAGATCGACACAATGGGGACGAGATTGACTTCCGCTTGAAAGGTATTCGTTACGAGTTACGAAAGTCTGACTTTTGCCGGCCAAAGGGTACTTTTGAGATGCTACATATCAAAATACACACGTAGAACGGCACCAAACAGCCAGCTTTACCTAACATCATCGCCTTCTGGCTGGCGGTGTTCTGAAAAGCCATCTAATTGCGACCATTCTCGAGACTGCCGACGAAAAGGTACCTCAAGTGCACCTTTTAGCGCCAAGTACATCCATGCCATCCACGCAGATGTCTCACCTCTATGAATTCCAGACACCTTTTCCGACATTACATCAGTTTTTACAAGTGTCAAGCACCCATCCACAAACTGCGTGTTGCGCCAGACTCTGCCCGCTTGCCTAATCTACAGTATGTTCGGTGGTCTCGCCCTTGAGTCACGCATAGCAATGCTACGTTCTCCCTGCCTAATTGTTAGTGTTGTTCAGCACCACCTGAGCGAGAGGAAGTCGGGATAGAGGTAGTTACAAATTGTCGGCACAGCTGGATGTTTTGGCACGCGTGCGTGTGCCAGTCTCGACCTGCAACTCTCGAGGCTGGGCGGATACAGTAAAGGATTGGCAGTTGGCAGCCACGAAGGGCCCAAATTGAAGCGCGTGTCGCGCGACTTGTAGATTATCGCCACAGGAGGCACATAGAAGCGTGTAGATCCAATTTGGAAGGGGCGCAACATGGATAAACCACGGATCAGCGTGACGGATTTTGACAGATTAGGGTGATGGGATTTGGAGTCGGGTTGACCCACAACAAATTTTCGAGATTGGTCTGACCTTATAGTTTTATACTTTTTCAGCTTTAAAGGTTTCAATTCGCTTTGAATCCGTTTTGAAGCATTTCCAACAGGTTGTCAATACCGACCCATCTTTCTTCATACCATCGCTAAAGAAAGAATCCAATTGCAAAGCATGTCGCCGATGTCTCAACACACATAAATACATACATACCTCGCTCATTGACAGAGATAATTAGACCTCGACTTCGCCGTGTCTTTGCGCCTGTTTGCCCTTTTTGGTCGTGAACAATGCGAAACAGCGAAACATATTGGGACACGACACCCTGCCGCGGGGGTCATCTCCGGTCACGATGCCTCACCTGTGTCACCGCCACCACCGTAGCCCGGTCCGTGCCGTAGGGGCCAGCTCAACATGGAAACCAGGGACTGGCTGGTTAATTGTGCGTGGACTGATGTGCAAATGACACAGCAAGAGGTCGCGCAATCGGAAGCTAATCCCGAGACTGTCGCCCTTTCTCCCGAGCCGCTGACCGGAACTGCTTCAACTTTCGGGTCGCTAAAGTGGTAGTTGCAGGAACTTACGATGTGCAATGACACCATCAACGTAAACTACCTGGATCTGGGGAGCAGTAGTTCAAATGGCATTGATTGTTACGCTTTTGAAACTGATCTGATATCTCAAGCTTTGTTTATAGCGATAAAGTCAACTGATTGCACAAGCTCCGTCAACTCTAAAACAGCTTCAGAAACAGCGTAAATTGGCACCAGTTCATCTTCTATGGTACAACTGATCCGAAGTTTGTAAATCCCATAAGCAATGTGTAGTTTTTCTGATGTCCTCCAAAACAAACCATTCAATTCAATGCTTCGAATAGCTTTTTCAATGTCCTCAATGCTCGTAGTCGCTTCGAGCGGTTTCACGTCAACTATCACATTTGACTTTGCCACAGGGTCGAAACAATCGTAATCGTAATCACTTGGGGCAAAGGTCATAGCTACATGCTTTGTATTCGCCTGCAAAAACTTGAAATCATACATAAAACAAAGCACGGAAGAATACAATGAAACGGAATTGTATTCAAGCACGAAGGAAGTCCAAAAAGCCTTTAAGGTGAAAGAACGCAACTACAACTTATTAAATTTATTTATAAACATTTCCAAAAAAACAACAGTTGAACCAGGTTTGAAAATGATAGCGACGAAAGCTACGATCACAGAGCTTAAACCTTGTTGAAGGCAACAACATCAACAGATTGGACAAGGTCTTCGAAGCCGGTGATGGCCTCTTCGAGGGCATCGGAGGAGACCTTTTCGTCTTCAACGACGCAGCAGATCTGCAAAGAAAGGGGCATAAGTCAAAATAAACAGAAAGAAGTAAGGAAAGGGCGCACCTGGAGCTTGACAATACCGAAGGCAACTGGGACCTTCTTGGCGGCACCCCAGACGAGACCTTCCATCTGGATACTGCGAACAGCAGCCTCAATATCGTCGGTGTTGATGGTGTCATCCCAAGGCTTCACATCGTAGATGATGTTTGACTTGGCGATCGGACCGGGCTTCTTGGACTTCTTCTCGGCGTACGCCTTCAGACGTTCCTCAGTGAGGCGCAGCTTCTCGGCATCGTCTTCTTCATCATCCGAACCGAAGAGATCAAAGTCGTCGTCGGCAGCAGGAGCGGCGGGAGCTGGAGCAGGGGCAGCAGCAGGAGCGGGTTGCGCGGCAGCCGGAGCGGAAGCACCACCAATGTTAGCCTGTAAACACGTTAAATTGTACCGACACTAATCGACGCATGGATCAAACGCAGCTTTTATGACACAAAACCAAACAAAAACATAACAGTCGTGCTAAATTATGCAATCGAGAGCGGGCCGCCATATTGCGAGACTAAAAGGACCCGCAAAAGGCCAAAGATATGTGCGCGCGCTTCTTGAGAAAGAAACACGGAAATGACATCGGCAAGGGTGACAACAAACAAAAGAAGCTAGGTGAGGACAAAAGGTAGCCGGCGGTCGGAGAACAGTGACGACAAATGGGAACGGAATTCATCTTGTAATGCGTTGCATCGCTTTCTGCTCAAAGCAAAACAACACGGTTGCCATACAAGACGGAAGATACGGTTTGGAAGGTCATGAGCGGGGGAAATGCAAGCTAGAGATTCGACTTCGTGGAAATCGACAAAAGCAGGGGGCGACAATTCTTCCAAAAGGTCGAGGAAAGTGAGATAGTCTTCTTCGAGGGTCGACGGAGAGGTGAAAACAATGGAAATGTCTTGATAGAAGATGGGTCTGTAGAGGTGATAGAGGGATTTTGGTTGGCGGATAGGAAGATCAGAAAACGATGGATTGATGGAATTGGGAATAAAGATAATCTTAATTGGATTGTTTTCATTGTGGAAAGTCATGTCTTTGCTACCGTAACCCGCGGAAACATAACCCGGAAAGAGGCAGGGAAAGAACTCCTGAACTTCGTCGATGATCAAATCGAATTCCGCTCCGAGATAGGCGATTTGCCAGCTATCTTTGGCATGATCCGGAGGCGCCAATGACCAAGTCCTTCCCAATTTGATGGATGTAAAATCAAGCCCGGATTGCTTTCGCATCAAACAAAGATGGAACCGAGTATCTGTGCCGTGCAAAAACCACGAAACACATTCAAGAATCTCACGCATAAGGGCCCTACTTTTGCGAAGGTTCGTTTTACCGCCCTGGTGAGGGAAATTCATCAAAACTTCGGAGTAGCGTCCTTTCCAGTCTTCCGGCAGCTTTCGCGCATCGACTGCAAAAACAATCTCGACATTCGGCAACTTCCGCAGCTCCTCGACGTGACGGACTCCAGACGGATAAGTGACATAAAAATCATCCTCATTTTCAAGGACCGTCGCAGTAAACGATAAATGAGGCATTAGACGGGCTATGGACATCGAAAAAGACAGATTGCCGTCGCCTAATATAAGAACCGGACTATCACGGATGCGTAAAAATGGCTGCAACGCTGATGGGCAGGTCTGGAGAAAGAAGCAGGCGGTTGGCACGAACACAGAAGAAGAAAAATATATAAAAACTGGTAGGACTCACCTTCAGGACAAGCTGAAGAAGCTCATCGACCTTCTTGTGCAGGGCAGCGTTGTCAAGCTTGATGGCATCAATCTCGTGACGAAGAGCAGCGACTTCACCGGATTCGGACTTGTGCGAGGCACGGCTCTGGCGGTGATTGCGACGGCCATGGGTAGCGGCCTTCTTGGCTTCATCGATGGCGGCGGTGACCTTGTCCTTGTCTTGGCTGCCACCACGGTTGTTCTTGTGATGACCACCTGAAGATGGTGGGTTTAAAGATGGTCTGAGGGATAAAAGGTGGAAATAAACAAACCTTCGTGCTTGGCGCCACCGGCGTGGCTAGTCTGTGGCTTCACATCGGAGTAGATCGGGCGCTCGTTGAGAAGGATGGCTTCAGCGGCCTCCAAAATGGTGGTAAGACCAGTGGTGGGATGGACCTCAGCGAGAAGAGCTTCGACGGACATTCTGCAAGAAAAATAATATAAAAATATGCGTGGAAATGACGTGAAAATCGTCAAAACGTGGCCAAAACGTTGAAAGAACGGGAAAAGGATGACAAGCAAATTTGGGATTGAAAAAGCTTGGTTTTCGTTACAAGAGCACTTTTGGGGGTAAAAAGTGTGACGTTTTCGCTATCTCTCGGGGCCCGCGCGACGCGTGAAAACACGCTTCGAAAATCACATTGTTGTCTTCAATCATGTCGATCCGGCATCCGATATCGTCATGGCAGCCGTGGAGCACAACTTGGATGATTCTGGTGGGTTTTTGATTCAGTTTTTGATGTTTTTATTCGGTTTTTCATGCGCAAACAATTGTCATAATTTCCGCGTGTAATCTCATTAAATCCCGTTCCAGATGCCTCCAATCACCCCCTCGAGGACTCCTTCGCCTTCCTGAACACTACCAGCAGCGATGACAGTGCCGTCGGCAGTAGCCACTACTCGAGCAGTGGTGGAAGTGGATCTCCAAATCGGTCAACGGCATCCTCGAGGAAGATTGTAAGTTTTTTGATGGACTTTATATATAAATTTTGCTTAGAACTCTATTCAGGATGTCAATGAACTCCTTGCCAGACTCCGGGTCGAAGAGGAGATTAGGCAGCGATCTCAGAATGCTTCCATCGCGACTGCCATTGGCTCGGATGAGGATCTCGACGATGACAGCCAGAGGCTGGTCTGCCCACCGCCGTCGGCGAATACCTCGATGTTGGATCCCATTGTGAACGCCTTTAGCTGTCTTCGGCAAAAGTTCAGCGCCATCCAGTCCTACTTCTTCAAGGAACATGCCATCAAGGACGATACATTGGGTTTCCTTGATGGAAAGGCGCCGAATCCGTCTCCAAGTGCCACCATTAACCACGTCGAAGACACCCTCGCCCGTTTGGCTCCTGTCAGTGAAGACAGCACCATTGGCAGTTATTGGAACACATCATCGAGTAGTGATGACAGCGTTTCGGCGAATCGGACGACGAAATCCCAGAAAATTGTAAGTTTTGTCGAAAATTTGTACATTTTATATATAAATTTATGCAAATTTTGTCCAGAACTCCATCCAAGACGTCCAACAACTCCTCGCCAAGCTCCGTGCCGAAGATAAAGCCTGTTCCCGACGACTTCTGCTCGAGAACGACGAATCCACCGCGACAGCCATTGACTCCGACGACGATCTCGACGACCTTGCCTACTGTGACCGTCTTCGCGATAAGTTTGCCACCCTTGAAGCTCGTGCTCCATCTTACTATCATCTCTATTTCCTCACCAAAGACTAGCCACCGTTTTAACTTTATTTGTAAACCTATCACTTAAATTAGATCTCATTTTGCCATAAGAGACCATTGTAGACCTATACATGTAATTAATCACTGACTTTCCTGAATATATTTCACCGTTTGAACAATGTTCATGGCCTGCAGAATCACCGGACGATCCACCATCGACCCACGGAAGGTCAGGACGGTATTTCGTTGCTCGTTTTCGTGCTTGATGTATTCGTCGATGAGAGCTTTGGCCCATTCGATCTTGTCTGGAGGCGGGAGGAAGGATTCCTGGATCACCGGGATCTGCGTCGGATGGATGCACTGCTTTCCGTCGAAGCCCCAGGCTTTGCCTTCGATGGATTGACGTCGGAGGCCGTCGAGATCCTTGATGTCGATGTAGACGGAGTCGATCGCCTGGAGGCTGAAGGCTTTGCAGCAGGTGACGAAGCGCTGTCGAGCGTAGAGGGTTTCAGTGCCTTCGTTGGAGCGGCTCATCCCGAGATCGGCACAGAAGTCATCTGATCCGAAAACGACGCCATCAAGCTTGAAGAAACCGGCATTCTTGTGGAGATTCAGGGTCGTGGCAAGGAGGCGGGGCATGTCGAGGAGAGCTCGGGCGGATTCGATGTAGATTATGAGGCGGGATTTCTGTAATTTCGACTTTTAGAAGGTCAAAAGTTGAAGAGAAAGAAAGTTTACCGAGTTCTGAATCCGTTCAGCCCCATAATTAGTCTTAAAAATGTCCCAAATCGCAGCCAACTCATCGGGATCGTCGACTTTCGGCACCAAAAAGACCTGTGGAAGATGTTTAGCCTTTGATAGCTCCTTGACATCGTCGGCCAGCAGTCCAGAAGAGACAGAATTGACACGAACGCCGAGCTCAAAGCAGGCATGATCGCCTTTGGAGGGGAGATCGTCCAAATAGGCCGCGATGTTGGTCCGGGCTTGGGCTTTTGAGGCGAGAGGGCAGCCGTCTTCGAGTTCTAGCACCAAGCTATCCACCTGAAATCGACAAAGTTCAACTTAAAACTGCCAAAAATCAACCAAAAAGACCGACCTTTATCTTCGGCACCTTGGCAAGCACCTTCTCACTGCTCCCGGGCACGTAAAGCAATGCCCTTCGAGGCACGAAGCCCTTCCGATCCGTTTTTGTGACATTGGTGGAGAAGGCTCGGATGGCACTCCTCATGGCAGTGCTACTGTAGGCTTACAGGAGCTCAAAAACACGAAATCGGAGATTAAAATATATAAACAGTCCATCAACTGTCAAGTCCAACAAAAATCAGATATAAAAGTTGTCAATTTATATATAACATTATGTATGTACAATCTGTAAAAGTCCCAGAGACACGTAAAACAGAGATCAAAAGTTGAAAACATAAAAAATGAATGAGTTAATCCGTCTTGTTATGGGTTTCGAGGATCTTTTTGAACAGATACCCCGTTGAAACCGAGGCAAATATCCAGAACGGCACGAATACCCATATTAGCGGAATCGAAACGCCGCGGAGCCTGAGGCAAAGGAGGATTTCAAAGGTGGCAATGGACAGAATCAATACTGAAATAGTCAAAATTTAGATAAAATTCGCTCGAAATGTAGGTAAACTTACAAAGAGCAAATGCCAATGCAAACCCGGAGATTCCTTCAACCCGTCTCGTCGGGTGAACCGTCACCAATCCACGGGTGACAGCATACTTAAAGCTGTAGTAGCCGATCAGGAGGAAGTTGAACAACATGGGCACGACCATGGGGTAGATGGGTTCATTGGCGATGTCATTGTCCTGAAGGGGGATTGTTAGCTGATCAAATAGGTTGATATATAGGTAAAGGCAACTTACGAGATACATGACAAGAATGACGAGACCGGTCAACAACAATAGGAAGCAAACTGTGATCCGATGCGGTGTTCCGATCCGCCAAACCCGGTCCACCATGCCTGGGTGGGGTCCCATATTGTGGGGGCCTCGATCGGCTGCGACGTAGCTGTTTACCCTGTTGAGAAGCTCATCCTGATCAATCGGCGGGCGAAGGTTGACCATCGGCGATGACGTCGATCCGAACATGCTCGAAGACATGTTTTTGTTGACAAAATGTGGAGCTGCGGTCAGCTGGAACGAGCAATGCTTGCGTGTCGACGGGTTTTTGCTTTACTGCACTTTGTTTTTTGATTTTGCAAATACGCACTGAATATTTATACACGTTTAACGATTTTGCAAATGGTCCAAACTGTCATCCCGTTATACATTTTTCATAATAAAACCATAACAGAATTGTGATATTGGATATTTTTTTATATAAAATGTTGGAAATGCAAAAGGAAACAACTTTCCCGATAGTCGGTTCAGAACACTTTGCCAAGCCATTTAAAACCAAAATCGCAGCCATTTTTTACTTTCCATTTTTTATCACCCAATTTTGATTAATGTCCTCCGTTTAACCCTTTTCCACCATATCCAACCCGTACATATACCTTTCATTCCCTCAGGTACACCAACCCCAAACCATGGATGAGCTGCTGCAGGGCGCAACGGCGGCCAAAGTCGCGTATTCGGACTATAGTGCCCGCCTCAAGGAATCCTTCAGCACGCCCGCCACGCCTCGACTCATTGAATCTCTCACCGATGAATATCTCGACGCCATTGATAGTGATATTGTGCCGCCGGGTGTTGAGAAAGCGTTGTATATTGGCGAGTACGTTGGATTTTGTTCACTTTTTGTAATTACATATTTGATTTTCGTCGTTTAGGCGCAGTTTTGCCATCCCCGATGACCCCACCGCCCTCCAACAGATCATCGCTAATGAATCCAACCGGTTGATCCGTGTCGAACTTGCTGAATTGGCACAGGATCCGGAGATTTTGAAGAAAGTCGAGAAGATCAGCGATCCATTGGCGGATATATACTTCACCGATGAAGACGCGAAGAAGCTCGCCTATATCGAGGCTGAAATCGCTTTTGGCATCAAAATGGAGATAGCCAAGGAAGATCCGGAGAAGGCAGCTACGATTGATGAATTGGAGTTGGTCGAGCCCAAGGATGAGGCGCGCATAGCGAAGAACAGTGCCATTGTTGATGCCTTTTTGGATGATGTCGCCGCGCAGCCGACTGTTACCACCAATTTGGACACGGCCGAGACTTATCAGTGAGTTGCTACTTCTTTTTCCATTGTTTTGAACCTATTCGATGCATTCCAGGACTCCCTTCAAGCCTACCCACGACGTCCTATCCTTCGTGCCATCCCTCATCAACGGCAACCTCTACGCCGTCCACATGAGGCCCGTTATCAATGAACAGGCCGAAATTGAAGATGCGAAGGAGGTCTGGGAGAAAGCTGTTGACTCCAAAACTGCGGCAAAGGCTATGAAGTATGATCGGTTCGCTGATAATTCGATCGGGCCTGGGAATTTGACTGGAACTGGGCTTCAGGTTTCGCTTGATATCGGTTAGTTTGCTCTATTTCCGCCTTATAAACCATCAATTTGTTTCAGACAAGCTTTCCCAGTCATCCAAGCCCGTTAAACCTGAGGAAATACTTGATGAATCCAAGTTTGCTGATATCAAAGGTTGTTTTTGACATTCAAAATTGAGTTTTATCAACGTTTTGTTACAGTCCTTCTCACAATCACACCAGACCCCAACGCCCGATGGCCCAAAATCATCGAACTCGAGTCAACATCTCCTGCTGCGTCGCCTGATCCGATTGCAGTGGCAACAATTGCCGTCGATACCGTTGGAGTTTTCGATTTGATGGACTTTTTGAGCAATCAAACTCCGACACCTGTGCCATTGGATGCTGTTGAGAGTTCGCCAGACGTTTCGAGCTTTGTCAAGAAGAAGGTGAGATTTCATTGATTTTGGCGCTTTTACAAATGAGTGTTTTTAGAAGCGAAAGAAGCAAACAATCGAAGAAGTCATTACCCCCGAAGTCGAAGCAACCGCGAAAATCTTTGAAAAGGCCGCTGCCGATGAAGCCCCGAAGAAGCCCGTCTTTCTGGAGAAGTTCGAATTCGCAAAGACGTTGGACATTTCGAAGGATTCGGCCGAGTATTTGAAGATGAAGCACAATTTGGCTCGGGATGTAAGTTTACGCCACTTTTTTTGAAAGTTTTCTAGCAATGTGTTACAGTACCCGTTCACTCTTGACCCCTTCCAACAACAAGCCATCGTCGCCATGGAAAACGGCAACAGCGTCTTCGTCGCCGCCCACACCTCTGCCGGTAAGACTGTCGTCGCTGAATATGCCATCGCCCTCAGCCGGAAGCACCGTTCCCGCGTCGTTTACACGTCTCCGATCAAAGCCCTGTCGAACCAAAAGTTCCGCGATTTCAAGAACGAATTCGACGATGTCGGCCTCATCACCGGCGACATCCAACTCAACACTGAAGCCTCCTGTCTTGTCATGACGACCGAAATCCTCAAATCGATGCTCTACAATGGCCGTGTTTCCCCCGACGAGCTCGAATGGGTCATCTTCGACGAAGTCCATTACATCAATGACGCCGAGCGTGGTCACGTCTGGGAAGAGGTCCTCATCATGTTGCCGACCCAGGTCAACATTGTCATGTTGAGTGCAACCGTGCCGAATTGCTTGGAATTCGCGGATTGGGTGGGTCGGATCAAGAATCGCACGATCTACGTCGTCCAAACCTTGATGCGACCTGTGCCATTGGCCCATCACCTCTATTGCGGCAAGGACAAAAAGACCCAGAATGAGTTCTTCGAAATCATGGGCCGAAGTGGTGAATTCAACATGCCTAACTTCAAGAAAGCCTTGGCTGCTCAGAATGACCAACGCTCGAAGAAGCAGGGCCCTGGACGCGGCGGTGCCAAAGGCGGTCGAAGTTTCAATAACATTGCTGTTGAACGGTGCCATTACACGACCCTGATCAACTTTTTGAAGGATCGCAACTTGCTGCCGGTAGTGAACTTCATTTTTTCCCGAAATCGGTGCAATCAGTACGCGCAGATGCTTTACAAACTCGATTTGACGACAAAGGATGAGAAGGCTGCTGTGAAGCGACTGTTTACGAAGTATTTGGATTCTTTCAAGGGGTCGGATCGCAATTTGCCGCAGGTTGGTTACTTTTTTGAGGGTTTTTTTGTTCATTTTGTTGAGCTTTAGGTCCGTCAAATGTACCTCTTCTGCGTCCACGGCTTCGCAATCCATCACAGCGGCATCCTACCCATCTTGAAAGAGTTGGTTGAAATCCTCTTCCAAAAAGGGTACGTCAAGTTCCTGTTTGCGACGGAGACCTTTGCCATGGGTGTCAACATGCCTGCAAGGACTGTCGTTTTTGATACGCTTGAAAAGTTTGATGGAACTCAGCGTCGTCCTTTGAACTGTACCGAGTATATCCAGGTCTGTCTTGCTAATTTGTCAACTTTCCTTTCAAAAAAGTGGTTTCCAGATGGCCGGCCGCGCTGGTCGTCGTGGCATCGATGACACTGGCCTTGTCATCATCATGGCCAAAGGCCCTCAACCCTATGAAATCACGACGCTGCAGCTGATGCTCCGAGGAAAGCCGGTCTCCTTGGAATCCAAGTTCCGAATCACCTACAACATGTTGCTCAACATTCTCCGTGCCGAACAACTCAACATTGAAGACATGCTTCAGCGGTCCTATGTCGAACGTGTTTCTCTGCGATCGCTGGCCAGCAAACAGACGGAAATGAGCAGCATTGTGGAGCAGATTGCTGCGGTCCCTGAGCTTCATTGCCGTGATTGTCAGCCACAGGAGGAGAGTCTTGGTTCCGTCGAGGCCTATCACGATCAGCTGCTTCAATACATCCGGGAGCGGTCCTTCTTGCTACCGACACTGATCAGAGTACATGGGGCCGCGCAGTTGCTGGTACCCGGCCGATACGTCCTGTTGACGCACCCAGCCCGTGGAATTTCTGCCTTCATCGGGGTCGTTCTCAGCTTCAAGATCGCAGCAGAAGGTCAGGTAGAGTTGAACGTCGTCACATTGGCTTTGGATTCCGCTACAAACTCCAATGAAGACGATTTCAAAGCGAAGTCCGACACCGAAAAGACGTACTTCACCGAGAACTTCCTCTTCGAAAGCGCAGCGGTCAATGGTCTGGAAGTCGTTGTTGATGTTGGTCAAAGCAGTGGGAAGCTGGAACTTTTGAAGAACGTTCCATTGGAGTGGCTTCTGGCTATTACGAAGCGCCGCAGCAAACACGTCATGGAGAAGGATTTGCTTGAGTACTTCCAGCAACAGGCTGTCACTACGTAAGTCTACGAATACCTAATTATGATTCGTTTCATGAATTTCTATCATTTTCAGTGGCCGCCGCCGATCCCCAGCTCGATCCGTCGACAATCTCATGACCGAGATGGACTCCCTGATTCGAAGCAATTCCCAACAGCATGACGATAGCTTCTTCTGCAAAATTGGCGAAGACATTGCGCCGCGAGAGCTCGGAATCCATGAGCAGGTTGCAGACTTTGTCAAGCTTCGGAACAAGCTGCTGGACGACAATGAATTCAGTTGTCGACGGTGCATCGAGTTTTCCGATCATGTGAGTTTGTATTTATAATGAGTCGTTTTTAAAAGTTTGGTTTTAGCTGCGTTTAACCCGCCACCTCCAAGTCCTGCGCCAAAAACGCGACGAACTCAGCTACCAGACAAGCGCCCAGGCATTGTTGCTCTCCGAGGACTACGGTAATTGTCTGAAGGTCCTGCGGGAGTTGAATTTTATCGATAAGGACAATTTGATCACCATCAAGGGCAGGGTTGCGGCTCAAATCAATGAAGACGTGAGTTGTTCGGATGTATCGATTGAAATTGATTGAATTTCGATTTCAGACGCTCCTCCTGACCGAGCTCATCTTCGAAAACAAGCTCCAACAGCGCGGATGCTCCGAAATTGCGGCGATGCTGTGCCCGTTGACGGCCCAACACAATGCGACGAAGGACAAATCGAATGAGCGTGATTGCTACATTTCGACGACCGTTGCTAATGGCGATGTTATCAATACTGTGGGTTTTGTTACTCGACATGGAAAGACTGTTATCGACACCTGTATTTCAGCTCAAAGCGGAAGTCGCCAACATGGCAAACAGGATCGACTCGATCGAACGCAGATACGGTGTCTCCGATGCGCGTCGCGGCCAAGATCCCACTTTCGGATTGATGGAAGCCGTTTATCAGTGGGCCGAAGGCATGTCGTTTGAGCAGATCACCCATTTGACGGATGCGCATGAGGGTATCATTGTGCGGTGTATCCAGCGATTAGACGAGGTTCTCAAGGATATCCGCAATGCCGGGAGGATTATCGGCGACAACACGCTCGTGCAGAAGATGATCGATACGAGTGCTGCCATTCGAAGGGATATCGTTTTCGCGGCGAGTTTGTACACGACTGAAGAGGAATAGGGTAGCGCTTCTTTCTTGTGCCTTATTGGCGGGTATGAGTTTATTATTTGCCAATGTTTTATAAACTGTTTAATTGTTGGTTGGGTGTTCAAGTGTCGTTATTTTCTCAGGTAGCAGGGCTTTATTACGTAGTATGTATGTTATAAAAATTCAAGATTTATGACAAATGTAATGTTTTAGAATCGTCGGAACAGCCACCGGTCTTTGTCATCACGCTCAAAATAGCAATCTCCTTCCTTTTTGTCCAAGTTCATCCATACT
>KB455160.1:568198-585116 GCA_000341325.1 Panagrellus redivivus | reverse complement strand
CTAACTATTGATCCAGTCAGAATTTCAGTAACATTTCTGAAATCAGCATGTTCTAGCGGTTTGGAAACACTTATTCAAAGTGGTCTTGCTCACACTTTTTGCATCTACCAGAACTCAGTGTCAAAAGCCGTCAAAAAATACTTCTGGTAGTTTTGCTATCTGCCTAACTACGCATCCCAGCGCCATTTGAGTGGTATTTTTGAATTCGCCATGTTTCAGAAGTGTTAAAACACTAATTCAAAGCGATATAGCCTGAAGTCTTTGTACCTTCCATGGCCAAAAACCTCCAAAAATGACCAAAAATTGCACTTATCGGGTGATAACTCACTAACTATTGATCCATTCAGAATTTCAGTAGCATTTCTGAAATCAGCATGTTCTAGCGGTTTAAAAACACTTTATCAAAGTGGTCTAGCTCACACTTTTTGCATCTACCAGAACTCAATTTTGGCAAAAGTCGTCAAAAAATACTTCTGGTAGTTTTGCTTTCTGCCTAACTACGCATCCCAGCGCCATTTGAGTGGTATTTTTGAATTCGCCATGTTTCAGAAGTGTTAAAACACTAATTCAAAGCGATATAGCCTGAAGTCTTTGTACCTTCCATGGCCAAAAACCTCCAAAAATGACCAAAAATTGCACTTATCGGGTGATAACTCACTAACTATTGATCCATTCAGAATTTCAGTAGCATTTCTGAAATCAGCATGTTCTAGCGGTTCAGAAACACCTTATCAAAGTGGTCTAGCTCACACTTTTTGCATCTACCAGAACTCAATGGCAAAAGTCGTCAAAAAATACTTCTGGTAGTTTTGCTATCTGCCTAACTACGCATCCCAGCGCCATTTGAGTGGTATTTTTGAATTCGCCATGTTTCAGAAGTGTTAAAACACTAATTCAAAGCGATATAGCCTGAAGTCTTTGTACCTTCCATGGCCAAAAACCCCCAAAAATGAGCAAAAACCGCACTAATCGGGTGATAACTCACTAACTATTGATCCAGTCAGAATTTCAGTAACATTTCTGAAATCAGCATGTTCTAGCGGTTTAGAAACACTCATTCAAAGTGGTCTAGCTCGAAAAGCAAGTTACGGCTAAAACAGGCGAAGGAACAAACGGTGTTGAAAAACCTACCAGAACCATTTATCTGCAACTGTTGCAAGAAAATTGATCTGGTAGGAATTTTTAACACTGTTTTGAACTTTGCCGTTTTCAGTGCTTTCTGAACGGTTGGACAATATTGTGGTCGAAAACCGCAATTTTTTGGACTGTACTTGGAAAACTCAGAATCCGTGCTCCAGAATCCTCAGAATCCTGTAAATTGTGTCCAAATTGATGTTTCCTGATTAATCGTATCTGACGTACTATATTTAATTGAAAAACCCCGGGAAATGAGCTAATTACGGCTAAAACAGTCAAAGGAACAAACGGTGTTGAAAAACTTACCAGAACCAATTATCTGCAACTGTTGCAAGAAAATGGTTCTGGTAGGATTTTCAATACTGTTTTGATCTTTGCCGTTTTCAGCGCTTTCTTGACCTTTTTGACCATTCCAATGGTACTGCTTTCAAGAATAGGTCAATGCCGATACGTGACATCAATCAGGATTCATTTTCAATGATTCCTCGGACGATTTTTGCAAGAAGTCGTTGTATTAATCTTTTTGACTTGTTGAATTGTGTAGAGAGAACTAAATTTGAAAATCCTTTCCACCTTAGAAAACAAGAAATGAAAAAAGGAATGTCACATCCAGATTACATCCTTGATTAAAGTTCCACGCTTGTGTCGGCTGCTGGATTTTTGTCATTGCGCAAGGGCGTCGATCCATTTCAGTTTTGTCTGCAATAAAATGAGCTGATTTACTTTCTACCTTCGTCAATGAATCCGTATTCGCATATTCGACAACCTCGATCATTGCGAAAGCGACTGTTAAATTTCATTTATTTTAGTATAGTAATATGGTTATGCTTTAGTATTTTTAAGTGGTTTCGCAAAGAACGATTTGCTGATGTCGAATATGGTAATACTTAAGTTAAAGTTAGTATTACATGACTTTGTTTTTAGGTCAGCGGCTTTTAGCGAAACTCAACGCTACAGCGGAAGAGTTTTATTATTCAAATCAAACATGCCGTTTTCCAATTTTGAATCCGTATGATTCATCAATACTAAAGTTTACGAGACATCCCCGATCATTGAAATGCGATTTTATTCAACCCGATTTTACATTTGCTTTGCTGAATAAGGTACTGGATTTACTAATTTACCAGTTTTGCACATAAGATTCTATAGGTTTATCTGAACACAACGGTTGCTGCACAATACAACTTGCACAACTTACAATACCGACACTTTACTCGCGCCAATGGCACTGATTCTTCGGTATTTTATCACAAATGGAAACCTTTTCCATCTGACAATGAACTGTCTTTAAGTGGTTACAGTGGGGCCACACTTAAAGGAAGCTACAATGAGAGCAATCAGTATTCTTTCATCTATGCTTCTGTTGAGCCCCTTTACGGAATGAAAAAACAATCTTCATACTCGAAATATCGACCTAATGTGCTTATCATTGGAATTGACTCAGTTTCACGCAGCAATGTTATTCGCAATTTGCCACTTACTTACAAGTTCGTTTGTTTGACAAAACAAAATTACTTTTAAAATGGTTTTAGGTATTTGACTGAAATCACTGGCGGGTGGGACTTTCGCGGCTATGCCAAGATTGAAGATAACACATTCCCAAATATGAATGCAGTTTTAACTGGCTACAAAGCTGCAACGCAGACATCTGAACTTCCTGAAGATCCTGCGCATGAGTTCGTTGATCAGTGGCCGTTTATTTGGAAGAACTATAGCGAAATAGGTTATACGACGCTACTTGCGGAGGAGCAGCCTGGTATTTTTAGCTACAAAGCTCCGGGTTTCAAAAAACAACCCACTGATGTTTATTTACGAAGTTTTGGACGCTTGATGAATGATGATTCACTGTACAAGTCATCGTCGCCTTATTGTTATTCAAATTTGCCTGAAGCAGTTCAAGTTTTAAATACCATTGAACGGTGAGTATTACTGTTTGTAAAATAAGACAGAAGATTTTTTCCGCTTATCACTGTCGACATTTATGTAGCATATTAAAAGCGATTGTGATTTTCAAAACTGATACACATTAAGCTACTTTTTCAGTTTTATGGCAGTCCACGATTCTTATCAAACACCATATTTCGCGTTTTCCTTTCTTTGGAAGCTCAGTCATGACTCGACTTCTGAAATTGAACGCCTTGACACACATTTAGCAAGCTGGATTGAACGCATCCATCGACAAGGCTTGCTCCGGAACACTCTTTTTTTCGTGACCAGTGACCACGGGAACCGTTTCGATGACATCAGGCGAGTTAATGATCACTTTTCAGCGAATTGAAAAAAAGCTGTTGTATTGCATTGTTTTTCTGTTTCAATGATACATTTTACAGGTCAACACTTATCGGACGCTACGAAGAACGTATGCCGTTTTTGTTTCTCCGACCACCTGAAGCGATGCTACGAAATTATGCACAGATTGAAGTGAGTTCAAAAATTATTTTACTGTACCACTTAATTCGACGCTACAATTGAAGTCCTTGAACACAATCGTTTTTTAGAAAGCGTTGACACGTAATTTGTACCGCTTGAGTTGTCATTTTGATTTTTATGAAACACTGGTTGACGTTGTACTCGGCGAATTTGGAGACGAAAGTCGCCCACGGTTCAAGAATCGAGGTCGAAGTTTGTTTACCGAAATCCCGGAAAGTCGAACATGTGAGGATGTCGACATTGAGGAACACTTTTGTGTTTGTCAGGTTGGTAAATGTTTCACACTATTTTGATTGACTCAACTTATGAAAAACATTATAGGAAGAAACTGTTCTCCCACTTAATGATTCACTCGTCACAAAAAGTTTGGAAGCCATTATTCAGCAAATCAATACCGAGTTAAAAAATGCGTCACAACTTTGTATGGAAGTTGCCTTGAAAGAAGTTTTGGCAGCAGAAAAACTGTCCGCGAATGAAAAGGTTTGTGTCTTGTTTGCAACATTACAATGGACAAAGCCCACAAACCCACAAAAAGCATTCTTATTTTGGGCTAACATTTGACTCGCATAAAACGCCTACGCCTTTTTTTTAAGGTTAAAAACAACAACCGCTACGATTTCGACAAATTGCTATCAGAAACGAAGGTCGCCAACGTCATCAGCTTTGTGCGAGTGACATTAAAAGCAACGCCGAATGATGCAATTTTTGAGGGAGTCGTTCAGATTACACAAACGTCTGCTGACGACCCAACCATTATCAGTGCCACTACGAGTATCAACAGTATCAGTCGTATTAATGCATATGGTCAGGCTGCGAACTGTGTTTCTTTGACTCACCGCTATCTTGAGAAGTTTTGCACGTGTATTGAACCCCTAGTTTAAACACAATAACAGTCTTAATTTATATCTATAATGTCTCTAATATTAATATTTTAACAAATTATCTTAGCTTTGAACAAATTTGGAATTGTTTAGAACCAACGGTAATGTAACAGGAAACTTGGAACAGCAATAAGTCTGACAGTCTCAGATGGAAATGCCTGGAGCAGGGTTAAGGCCCTGAGAATGCTTGCCAAAAAACGACTAGATAGAAATGACGAGTAACAAGAATGAATTGAGTTAGATGTAATACTTAAATGATCAAAAACGATTGTGTTTAACAGGAAAAAGTAACCGAGGAAATACAACAAATTAACCCGTAAATCTAATTCACAACGACAAGTTAGAGCCATCATTGGAAGCCGAAGAAGCGCGATCATACGCATTGTGAGGTGCGGGGGCGCCACTCATTCGCCGGGATTTCTGTTTTGCATGCACTTTAGTATGTCGTTTCCGCTCGTCGGACCGAGCGAATTTTCGGCCACAGAATTCACAGCTGAATGGTTTTTCACCTGTATGGGTTCGAACGTGGGTGGTGAGGTGGTCACTACGAGAGAATGCTCGTAGACAGATTCGGCACTGAAAAAAGCACATAAACGTTAAGTGTTCACGACTGAATTGAAATCAAAGAGATACAAATGATAATGGACTATAAGATTACTGTAGAAAACATAAAAGTGACGTACTTGGAAAGGTTTTTGACCAGTATGAATACGAATATGACGCGTAAGTTCATCTGATCGACTAAATCGCCGATCACAATCATCAATAGGGCACTTATGAGGTCGTTCTTGCAAAGGCGTCTTTGAAAGTCTATTCAGCAACCTATTTCGGTGCTGAATACTGTTGCGATGCTTACCACCGGAACCCGGTGTACTTGAGGCACTTGGAGGATTGCTGAAGGGGCTGGGAGAGTCGAACGAGAAGCTGTTGTCTGAAAAAGTTCATTTTTGAAGACTAAATGTTGCTTCTAAAATATAACTCACCACTACCAGGAAACATGCTACCACCAGGTTGAAAGTTCATATTACCCTGATAATAATCATCAAGAGGTTCTAATTTCGGCTGTAATGGAGCCGCATTCGACGCCGTCGTAGTTAAAGTATTATGTGAACAGTTACTGAAGGTAGCTGATGTATAGGCAGTCATTTGTGAGCTGTTAGTAGACGCGTTGTTTCGCATAAAGTGATTAGATGAAGGTATAGGCGGATGAAGCGTCTGAAACAGTCATTAAAGTAGACAAAATCCCCAAAGCTCAATGGACATACCTGATACCGAGACGCCACGCCTTCAATATTACTCGACGAATTTGAATTTGGCTCCATTTTGACTTGAACCCTGTCGCCAAAGTTAGTGTTTTGACTCGGACACCGTCCAGGTGCGTGTTGTTGTGCACAGCAAAACGAAGCAGAATCCGATCTGAGTGTCGATGTAGCGCTCGCGACAGCCTCAGCGGCAATGGCACTCGCGGCTTTTGTCGCAGCACACTGATGCTCGGATTCCTTTTTGTTCTGTGAGTGAGCACTCACGACCTAAAAAACAGTTTTTTAGAAGCACTTTGAAACCACAAGTAATTTTCAAACGTCAAAAGGGTCACAAAATGAATCAAAATCGGACATGAAAACACACCTTGAGGTCATTGTCGTTTTTTGGTTCCCCGTTGAGTTGAGGTAATGCACCTTGAGTCCAAGAATTCAAGAAATGCTCGACGATAGGTGAAAATTGGAAGATTGCCGAATTCAGACCTATAATATTACACCATTAATGCATGCATGACGCGCACTAAAATTAGATGCATTCAGACGTTTCACAGGACAATTACCAAGAGACTGTCTCAAACAAAAACATCGAACTTCCCCCTCACTTTTATTAGAAAAAACCACCCTTTTTGCATGCACTCTTTTATGAACATTGGTGCGACCCTAATGTTAGCACCTGTTATGACGTCATATCGCGCAGTTGAATGTTGTCAAAAGGAAAATTTCAAGGACGATATGCATCGTGTTTGTGTACTTATTTCCATTTGGGTACAAAAAGTTTGATCGATATTTGAGGAAATACCGACCGAATACAGAAATTATGGTTTGTAGGTGGTCCAAGATCGGTCAAAAAGAGTCTTACCTGGTGAGTTCATAGTAGGAGTAAAGCCACTTTTAGAGGATAACAACGGGAACGCTTTTTCACGTAACGATGATGTTGCGTCCGTGAGTGACGTTGATGTGGCAGCACCGGATGCTGGGACTGAAAAGGGATTGTTGAATGACTTTCAACAGTACAAAAATCGGCATCATGCAATGATACACATTGTTGTGATCTAACAAAATTGGTAGTACCGTAAGTTGCCGGGTGCTTTTGTTAATGGGGGTTATTTGAGTGGGTGTGTTGTGTTGACCGAATGCAATAAAAATTGGTAAGCGCCACACATAATTAAGGTAAAACTAAGTTAGCGTAAAAATATGTAATATTCAAATTGCGTAAAAATATTATAAAAGCACTTAAAAATTAAAATTAGTTAATTTTAAATGATTTAAAGCGTTAGTCCGATTGTGTTAAACTGTCTGAACTAGCAGACATGTCAAAAATCGAGACTCAACTCTTCATGAAATATATAAACCCGGAAACTATCCGGTTCGGTCATTCTGGAAGGTCTTTATATAATTCGGCCAGCTCTCACACCCTGATTCGTATGATAATTCTCGAAAAATTAAGGGAACCTATGAACGGAATGTCACTGGAAATAGACATTAGTCTAGTAAGCACGGCTTTGGGAAATCTTCTGTTAGCTATTAGATTGTGTCTGGTTAATATACACTCACCAGTAAGCAAGGCATCATGGTCACCAAAAAAAGCTTGAGCATGATTTTTTGACTGACATTGATTAAGAAAACTGCTTGGCGTGTGTAAATCATCTGCAGATCCGCTGAGAAAGTTCGACTTGGTAGGCGAAATGGTGACCGTAGGCGTTTTGAGCAATTCAGGTACGGTAGGCGTTTTGAGGCAGTCATTTCCATCGAGTATGGAGAGACATTGCATTTGATGATTGTTCTTGAGCGTGATCTTGTTTTTATTCGAAGATCCTTGGGTCTTCATTGTCATGGTCGCTGTGTGCGAACCGGTCGAGGCCGACGGCATAAATGCCGAAGCGCCGTTGGGTGAAATTGCGTTGGCTACCGTTGTGACGGGTGGTTTTTCCCCACGTCGCGCGGCGAGGTTAGAATTTGAGACGGAGGTAGGACATGCAATCAGGCTGTTGCAGTCGTTCTGTGAGCAATGCCCGGGATTAGTGTTGGATTCGGTCGGCACGTGCAATGATGGCGAAGTGGAGGAGCCCGTAAATAAGGCACTACCGACTGTAAAGGAAAAGTGATCTTCAAAACGTGTCTTTTTTGAAACTGCTCAATAATACAAAAAGGGACAAAGGAATTCACGAAGCTATAATTTCATTTTGGGATGGGTCACAGAATTCAAAAGGACAAAAAAAACAAATGTATTCCTTGAACGACGTACACATGTGAGAAAATAATTTCAATTTCACTGCCCTAAAAGTAAAAGTAAGAAACGCGAACTCATTGATTGGTTGAAAAGTGATACACAAAAAAGTGTTCACAGCCGAGTAAAAAAGAACAAACAACCGCCACAAAACGGCGAATGCCATCTACAACATCCTGTCGCCTTAGGCATTACCGTGCAGAAAGACAGATTATCCATGGAGTTTTGAAACGTTACAACATGGTGACACTGTCACACTCGATAACCAACTACAAGATAGAGATGCCAATTTAGGGAACGTCTGAAGAAAGATAGACATAAGTGCAAAAAAAACGAAACCAATTCCAACCGCAAGAGGACAACGAGACCCCATTATAGGATGATGGCCTGGCCCCGAAGCGAAGAGGAACGAAAGCAATAATTGCGGTGTCGCATTTAGAGCGCTAATGAGACTGAAATTCAAGCCACATTAAAGCACAAACAAAGAATTGTGTGGATCAAAGAAATACGCAAATATGGACAAACATTGAAATGCTCTTGGTTAGTGCACTTTTTGAAGAAAAAAAGCAAAATAACATAATCTGACGATGTCAGCTTAGCAGAGATACCTTAGTTAATACTTAACTGGAGTCCAATTACGTAATCAAATTGCTGTATACAAGATGAAATAAAAGGTAAACGCTACAAAATCGGATGAAACAGTTTAGGAAGTCTCTTTTAAGCTTCCTGGGAAAACATTTCACGTAGCACTTGATAAAAAGAAATCGATTAACTTTTCCTTATTTCATGCAGATGTCATATTGACTTAAAAATAAAGAAAAATGGAATCCGTTAAAAGCGCTTTCTCGCCGCAAAAGCAAAAAATGCAACGACAAAATAAGGATAGCGTCGTTCCAAGAGAGTAATGTGATGCATACAAACAATCGAGAAGACAGAGAGTGATACAAAGTGAAACTCAAATGTTAAATGAAATTTTAAGATCAACTTCAAGGTGATTCATAACGTTGTCCCACTATCTTTCAGGACAAACGTTCAGCCAGATAGCACAGAACTTTTTTATGTGTGTTCCGTGGAAACGTCCTCAGCGACACGAGCCTCATTTCATTGTACACAGGGGCCCAGGCAAGCGTGCTCTGACGGAGGGGTCATGCGGAAGGAGGGTCGTCGTGATAACAAGGCAATGGGATGTGTAGCGACCAAAACCGAAGACGACTCGGAAACACGCTCGTTTTCTTGAGTCAAACGGCTTCTGGGGCAATTGTTTCGGATTCCCGCACCTTTTGAAAAGCCTTTGTAGGCCACAAATGAGCGCATAAGTGCCACAACGAGTTTGATAACAAATGCTCGCTCGCTCACGAAACATTTATAGCAGAAGTCGCAGTAGTAAAATTAAATTTAGTAGTCTTACATGGCGCGAAACAAAAAAGGTCTGACTCGGAAAGGCAGTGCCGAGGGACAGGCGACAAGTGCAAGGTTTTGTGAAGGCTAACGGCAGCTGGGTAACGTGAAAAAAAACCGGTCATGGAGCGGGATGGGGCGTGTGTCACAATGGAGACCTCTCTCGTCCTCCTTTTTGTCACTGGACCTCACTGTGAGTGCCACTAGGGCATGAAAGCCCTTTTTTTCGGCAACTCATTTGTGTAGGTTTCAGACAGCACACAAAAAAGCGAAACGCTGTTCTTAGACCGCTGCTGTCGCCAATGTTAACACGTCAAAAAATTTGAAAAAGGCAACAGTGGGGGTAGCGTCAATTGATAATAATTTCCAGGATAGTGCGGAAAAGAGCGACCAAGGCGCTGGAAAAAACAGAGCATTGACTGCGGCGGGAAAAAGGTGAATAACGCTAATCACAAATGTAAAAAGGCAACATTAATATACACGTTTGCCTTCCAGAGAAAAATTATGAAAGTGCAAGTCGATGGTTTCAAACAAATGAGTCAACAACGTTCTGGAGAAAGTGTTAAATCAATTTGTGGTGTTATTTTTGACGCTGGAGATAAGCAAGTCTTGAGCTATGAACACATTTATAAGACCCTACGGAACTTGAAACTGTCGCTGTCGTTGCCTACTTCAGTCCATTTAATGCAAGCGTCAAAAGTCGGGAAAAACATGCAACTGCGTTTCTTAAAATTCGAAAAAAAAGCGTCAGAAAACCCAGTTGACTTTTATTTCTATTTCTTTTCAGTCTTTTTTTCTGCGTTCACGGAGTAGTGTCACTTTGTTGACATTCCCGGCAGCTTGGGAGCATAGCGGACCTGAGAGGTTTTGAGTCAACTAGGCCATGCACTCCACTAAGAAGACATTTTCTTGCGTGTGACGACAGGAAGCGAGTCCAAGCTACTTCTTTGACTTCCCTCACCATGGTGCGCGGAAATGAATTCTTGCCGCCAGGAGGCCCTCCAAAACGACACCCCAGCCCGGGGTAAGACCTACTGGACGACCAATTTTTTGTATGTAACCCCGAGGTTGTTGCAGACATACAATAAATCACGATGATGGCGGCGGAAAGGGAGGTAAAGGAATCGGAACCGCGCTTCCGATACTATGTTGTACAACCTGGGCATTTTCAAGATTAATTGGCCGAGACAGGTCGAAATAATCTTCGTCGAATAAAACGAAAATATGATGAAAAATGGTAAGTGTAAGACTTAGATCCCTACAAGGCGTATATAATGAGGGAGGCTTAAGCTTATAATTTCTTTTCTGTTAAACTGAGATAATTGCATGTATTTTCATAGCGTATTTATTTTAAAGATGCTTAAAAAGGGAATTTATGGTACGTGGAGGCGAATACATTTGTAAATTAAGTAGATAAAGTTCATCCCACGCAAAAAATACGCAGCTTAGCTCAAGTTCGTATGTAATGTATGAGAAAAAAGTTTGTCATCAGCAAACAGATAGGCATGTGCAATCTGAGATGATTCGCATGGTGTACGTAGTTATAGTGCCATGAATAAACTAAAAATCATCGGAAAAACGTAGTTTAAATTTCGTTAGCGAGTTTAAAAATTTAAAGATGAATAAATAAACTGTTTGAACATAGTTACGAGGGGGCATAAGGTGGGGGTAAGAAATTTTTAATGAAGCTAGAGATGTCATTTCGTTGCCAGATCGGCATATCTTCCGCTTCATCGACTTTGTTGTTTATTTGTTTTGCCTCGGGATTTCTTGGCCGTTCTGTGGTGGCAGTATAAATAGACGAAAAAACAGAAAGTGAAGAGGATAGTATAGACCTTTTTCGCAGCTTGATAAAAGATGAAAAGGAAGTTTTGCACAATGTACATAAATGGATGGTGGTAGTCAAAATTATTGGTTTCAAAGTTAAACATGCTTAAATGGTGCGAAAAAAACAGGTGAAAAAAGGTTAATAGGCGTAAACTGAGTGAGGGATTTCTTCAAGGATTTACGTGGGCGTCGTTGCGACTACTGGGATGAAAAGTTTAACGCTTCCTGCAGGATGCCCTGCAGAACATGGCCTACGGCGTGCGTCCAGGCAACCAACGAACACGAGCAAGGTGCCGCCTATCGTCAGTCAGAGGGTCTATTCGACCCGACGGCTTTTCAAGATCGAGATTGTGCAGTGTGCGACATTACAGGAAATAGCACTTTTCTATTGGAGACGCGAGAAAAAGTCCCGGATGCATAAGATAAGCACAAGCACCCCGGGGCCGGCGAACATTCCTATGGCTGTTCTGTTGCCCAGTCAGTCGGTTGACTCCTCGAGGAACTTCGCTCGAAACGTACGCCGTAAGTCTCTTCAGGCGGGAATTGCGAATTAAAAGGCACAACGCAGATACCCGGCCGTATCGGCTGTCGAGGGGGGTGACGACTCCGTTACCTAGAGGCAAGCCCCACAGCCTGCCCCATGGGTGAACTGCCGACAGCCATCCCTTCCCGGTGATGGCCCGTGGTTCGACCGACCTAAGTGTTGAGGTTGTCTCTCCTTCTATCTCCCTCATTCTGGTGGTACACATTGTGTCTCTCCCCTCTCTCTCGTCCACGTCCTTTATTTCCCACGTTTTTTTTGGGAGAAAAGAGAAAAGTCTCTATCACAGCCAACTGTTGTTCTGGTCAGGAATGATGCAGCCCATCGCCTACAGCAGAAATCAAATTTTAAACAAGGAAAGGTTACGCACGCAGCTCCGGCGGCTCCGAGTTCGATGACAATCGTGCAGGAAGTGAGGATTGTTCTTTTTAATGCGAGTTTTTGCGCAAATACCTGCTGTGAAAAAAAGCGATCTATTGCGACTAAAAGTTGATGCAAACATGTATTTGATCGTGCCTTGCATAAATAGGCTTAAAACAGTGATTTTTATCCGATCGAAAAACGCATAACTGAAACTAATATTCTAATAAGTGCACTATTGACGCTGAAAAATGACCAAACTACCTGAGAATTTTTTACTACTTTCTTAAACTAACTCCAACACAATACTAACCCCTGGACCAGTTGATCTCCGAAGAATAGACCCAATTAAAAATGGAACTTAGAACACTAAAAACAGTTAAAATGTATCAACTCAAACTAAAAGGTCCTATGATGAGTAGTTGTAGCCAAAATTCTCAGCATAAGTAAGCGAAAAAGACTTTCTAACCACTTATAGAAATTGTAGAGCCATGCGGAAATAGTCTATTGCGTGGTTTTCAAAGCTTTCCCATGTACTTTTGCAAAAAATAAAACGTCATAAAAATTGGCATTTGCAAGCATAAAAGATACATGAAAACTTTTCTTCATGCTTTGTCGATCTCATCAATAAAATAAATTTTATCTTTTTGTTTGACTCTCCCACGATCTAACGGTGGCCGGCCTTCCTTACCCCCCGTCCAATGATCAGATATTTTTTGCACAAATCACGCACAAGATGAAATAGGTAGAATTTGGTGATCTGAAGTGACTACAACTCCTGAACGTCTAATTGTAAAGAAGTTCGCTAAAGACATCATTCGTCCTTGAGGCGATGACCGTGTTACACATAATTCAAATCAAATACCGGGTTGTGCAAGTAGTCGTTAATTGACAAGTCAAGACCCGTAATTTGATTCAAAAGTGATCTGTTTTTTATGCATAGAAAACGGGTGAAACCGGTCGTATTGAGCGAACTCGAGAAGAAAGTGCATGGCTGACGCCAGTAGAAGGAGTCTGTTAACCGTTTTTGTTCTTTGCGCATCGGAGAAGCAATGATGTTTGAAAGTGGACCGAGAATGCATGAATCTGTGACGTAGAGGTTAAAAACTAGACAAGCGTAATCGGTAAAATAGAAATACATTTGTTGCAAGGAATAAGACATATCGAAACGGTCCAAATGAAGTATCATTCGTCGGAAGTGCGACTTAAATAACCGTTTTTCCAAGATAAAGGAGGTTTATACCATACAAACCTACGCAATATACTTCCGCCCGCAAAAAAAAACCAAAGTTAGGCCGAAGTACGGTTTGTTAAAATAAAAAAAAGCGATAAGAAAACAAAATGAAGCGTTTATCTAACTGAACTCCACTTAAAGCGAATTCTCCTCTCATAGATTACTCCAAATAAGACCCACCTCCGTCATTCGAGCCACTAGATTGATGATAGTCACCGTACATTTCACTCATACGGTACCGATCTATTTCTGCAAACACAGCGTCGCGCTGGCGTGTAGCGCGCGATGCACTGGTGGATGTTGTTGACGACGAATAGGCGACGTTTTCCGCGCTTGAATAGATTGGATAGCTGCTTCCACCAAAACTGTAAAATGTAAGTAACGTTAATTTAAATAAGCGTTTCAAATGTTTTTGAAAAGAAAGAAGGCTCGCGAAAGTGCAAAATTCTCCCACGCATAAGATTTTATGCGTCTGGGCTGTGAGGGGGCTTTGTTTTAAATAAGTAGCGTAAATCATGCAAAAAGTTGTTGTTCAGTACATGGAACTTTATTATCCTTTGTACCATCTAAGGTGTAATTTAAACCGAAAGAGGAGTGTCAGTTTCGCCTACTGCAATTGGCACTCTGACTGGCGGCGAGAAAAAGATGAAGTACATCACCGTTTCGTAAATTTCAGCTAACCGCATACACATTATGATTATCAAAATGCCTACCTTGAAATATTTGTAGCGCAAGGTTGTGAAAGTGATTGTTGGTTATACGGCGGCGAAAAAAGCATTTCGTTAGCGTGCGCCGACGAACTTAATTGAGGCAGTCCCGGTGTTGGTGTACTTACGGTAGACGACTGATTATGAGGGCTTGTTGAGTGTAAATCGAGACGGTTCAGAATGGCGTAGGGAAAATCTTCACTGTTACTGCTTTCAAGCGATGATGCGCGATCCATGCTGTCTGTTGATGCTCAACATTACAGCGACCCGTTTCCGTTCGTATTGGCACCGCGCAGCTTGAAGTTACTGAAAATAACCGCAACTTTTGTTTTTGTCTTTGCAGGTTGTAGTTCCAGATTCGCGCACTTCTTGTCGTCATAAACATTTGAACGCGAATAGGACACAACCATAAAATCACGGAAGTTGACTATAAAACAAGTCGAACGAAAAAGGAAGTAAAAACAGTGGTCAACTGCACCGTTCACCGTTTGGCAAACAATAAAGATCATTAACGAATTCACGGCTTTCGTTTAATTTGGAAGGCACACGGAGGTGTCGCCACTACATGAATACAAATGTCCTCAATGGCTTATCCCTTATTTTTATCTCGTAGACTAAAAAAGGCTGGATGTAATGAGGCTCCAAAAATGGCCAGCGAGGCGTTATTCGAGAGACTCAAGGGAGTTAGTTCGAGCCGACTCTCGAGAACACTTGCCGAAGAAAATCGCGTCACTTGCGAGAGTGGTTTTTTTACCTAGTTGTTCCGGATAGAGATAGACGTTTTTGAAGCGGTATCGGAGAAAGTCAGAAACTAGGGTGATGCTCGAATCGTATACAAAAGTGTCCGCAAAGGCAGTAGTATGCCAGGTGTAGAGATTGACATGAGTTGACAGATACACTCTTATCTCACGCTTTCGGCGGTAACTGTGGCGTGTCAAGGTAAAGGTAGAGGGATACTGTATGCTTAAAACAGATTAAAGCTGTAACACAACTTCTTTGGCTGATCACTTGGTTTTTGCTGTGCTTGGAAAAATTCGATTACATTATCGGGGACATAGACTCATAAAACATGTGATTATTGTAGTAGCAGACAGAAGGTCGATTCAAATTGGGCATACAAAAGTTATAAGTAAGTAAAAAGATAGACTTTTTTGTTCAACAATAACCATTCCGAACATAATATGTCAGCACAAAAGTTTGCAACCTCCGGGTAATCACCAGACATTTAGCGAAAAACGTTCAAAAAATGTGATCTGGTCGACACGTTGATCTAAAGACGCAACCCGTTGATTCAAAATAAGATCCCCTGCGCATGCAACGGAAGAGGAGGGGCCTATTTGGGTCCAGCGGGACATCAACGGAACAAAATTACCTGAATGACTAAGTCACAACCTATTTACAGTGATGGCGACATTGTTAATCGACGTCACACTGATGTATTACACCAATGCGGTACAAAAACATGAAATGCAATAAAAATGTTAAACTAAATAAGGGACAAAAACAGAATTGCGTTACAATATTAGTAAGAGTGTATCTACATGCTTTTGGCAAGGTAAAAAATAGCCCGGCCACGCACAGTCTGTTAATAATGAAACTTTTATTGCAAAAAAGTTCATTACGATCGTAAATGGTGCAAAAATTCGAGGGACAGTAGTCTGAACAGCAGGGGTGTCACTAATTGACGCGAAACACGAAACTAATCGAAATAACTGGTACTACTTGGCGAATGATAAAAAGATCAGCAACGAATTCGTCGTCTGCACGTTAGAGATCGCTACGATATAAGACGCAGAAAATGAGTTCCTCTAATCTTTTTTGAAAAATCGAGCGTTTTTTGCGATTTGGGTGTTCTTCAAGCTGAAAATTCAAGTTTTTTGGCTCCCAGGTTAGATGACGTCTGTTTTTTGCATTTGTCTGTTTTCATTTCGTATCATGTGCATTTTCCCTTGTCGACGCACCTACACACGAATTCACTTGTGTGCGCGCTCGAACCCGTCGAAGCCCCTTTTCGCGGGTGCACCCGCATGAGGCCCTTTTCGCGGGTGTCAAGCTCGTCTCCGCTTCCTCCGAATATTCCACAAGGCAAGATTCTGGATTCTTGTGTCCGAGCCGGACCCGACTGATACTGGATTCACCCGCTTCAAGCATCGCCAACGGCGCAAAGTCAAAATCATGAGCTTTGACTTGATGAGTTGCTAGGGGCGCGTTTTTGCCATCATTTGTCGCGGTTTGAAGACAAAAACCGAATGTGCAGGTCTGCCCCGATCAAACACGTCATTGGGTACGCAGTGAGAAGCTTCAACGCCCGTAGCATCGTCGGGAAGAAGCGCTGATGACAAGAGCATTCATGAGCCTCTCTAGAACGCGCGCGCGTTGAAGCGCACAAACCATCTCCTGTCACGATTACGAGCGGACGACGGAAAGCGTATTTTGCACGTTCGCGTCTTGCGCTGTTTTTCCATCGATCGCTTGAAAGTTTTCCTGTGGCATTACAGGTGACATCCACCACGACTAGAGCGATGTAATAAATATCTCGAGAATCCCGTGTTTTCTCGTTTTACACGGTCAAAGAAGGACATGATGGCAAAAACGCGCCCCTAGCAACTCATCAAGTCAAAGCTCATAATTTTGACTTTGCGCCGTTGGCGATGCTTGAAGCGGGTGAATCCAGTATCAGTCGGGTCCGGCTCGGACACAAGAATCCAGAATCTTGCCTTGTGGAATATTCGGAGGAAGCGGAGACGAGCTTGACACCCGCGAAAGGGCCTCACGCGGGTGCACCCGCGAAAAGGGCCTCATGCGGGTGCACCCGCGAAAAGGGCCTCACGCGGGTGCACCCGCGAAAAGGGCCTCATGCGGGTGCACCCGCGAAAAGGGGCTTCGACGGGTTCGAGCGCGCACCTGAATGCGCTTT
>KB455160.1:531639-561913 GCA_000341325.1 Panagrellus redivivus | reverse complement strand
CGTGAACGCCTCAGCTCAGTCGTTTTCGACTGACGTCCGACGTTTATAGTTCGGACCACAGTGGAACAAGTCGTAATCACAACGTCATTGTTCAAAAAAGAATAAGTGAAGGAGCACGAGTGCGCGTGGTAAGAAACGGTAAATAACTAATAAAAGTGCAGAAAATGTCTGAGGTTGACAGAATCTGATACACGCCAAGTCACATTTTTCTTTCGTCTTTTTATATCATAAAGCACTCAAGCAATACACGATTTGAATAATTTAGGGGGTACCAATTGCGGGTTTCCAATGCAGTAAACCTTTACAAATACACAATTACTTGGAATTCGGTCAAATAAATCAAGTCGTATAGGAGTATGAGCAACGCTAATTAAGGCAAATAAAACAACACAATTTAGTGGAATGTAAAAGACTACAGGGGAAAGTAAAAATAGCTCGCAGTCCAATTATTATAGACCCGTGACGCAACACTCATAATCATGGATACGCCTGGAGGAAGGAAGCCTAGAGGCCTGACTCAACCTCGGCATCATTAGTACTCAAACGCCGATAACGTGCATTGCCACCACGCCGACTGGTGCCGCGTCCGGCTCGACCCTCGACAATTAGCCCTGTAACGGCATTAGAAGCAACGATCAATCTAAATAATGGATAAACATACCCAGAATTTTGGACTTGTTATGGACGCAAAGATAACATCCAATAACAGCCACGACCACGATGAGCAGGGTCAGATTGTGTGAGGAGGCTGGAGCAGGCGGAGCGGGCTGAAAGCGAAATTAGTCAGAAATCATAGATGTATATCAAAAATCAGTTTTTCCCCAAGCTTTGCTTACTCGACATGCACTAAAAAGTGCATATTCTTGGTAGCATTGCGTGACGCATTGAGAAAAAACAACATTAAAAATTTTTGCAACATTAAAGAATGATTTCAATGTTTGTGGAAAGCGTAGACACCTGTTCTCGACGGCTGCGTAAAACTTTTGAAACTTACGTTAATTTCTTCGGGTATGGGCAGGTTGACCACTTCGGGCTTTTGAATCTGTTCCTCTTTGGGCTTGCTTGCCACCGGCACTGGGGCGGGCGCTTTTGGTTTCGGCTGTGGCTTCGTCTGTGGCGCTTTGGTGGTCAACTCTGTTGCCTCTTGCACCTCGATCTTTTCGGTCGTGATGATGGATTCATTCGAAGTGTTGATGGCTTTCTCAATCGCTGGTGGAAGCGTGAGCTAAAAAGACAAATATTACAAAATTATATATAAAATATATATATAAAATCCAACGAACTTCCTCTGTGGTCGCTTTTGAATCCTCGTGAATGGTAGTCGTCGTCACATTTGTATTTGGAGCAGGAGGCTTAGCTGAAACATTATATTGTGAAAGTTTGTTAACAGTTCTGACGCGTTAAACGTGGAAAACGTACCAGGAGGCTCTGCACATAGGGAACAAACGAAAACTGCTGCAAGAAAAACCACTTTGAGGTTAACAGTCGGCGAGAAACGCATCGTGGAAAACTGCAAGTGGCTAGATACGGAGGATACAACGCTAATCTCGATCCAACCACAGTTGAGGCAATTTCGAAAAGAATAGCGTTGGCATTCGTCCCACAACGCAGAGGATCACTCGTCGAAAAGCGAGAAACAAGAGTCGTGCGTCAGATAAGTCGGGTGTCGCTCATTCATCGTAAAATTTGACACTTTTAATCGTTCTACCATTACAAATTTGTACTCAGTATTGTGACTTTATGAAACTTAATTTTCAAAATTCATTTGTTCTACAGCGATCTTGTTAGTTCGTAAATTTGGAAGACTTAATAATACGCTTCATTCGTGAAGTTATAAATTCATTGCGCAAACATCGAAACAAAAGTGTCGCACCGGAGCAACACAGTGCGTCCGGAGTTCAAAAGCGACGTTCGTCCCGGTTGTTTGCTCAGTCGCCGCTGGCGGCCATGACGTAGATCAACAACGAGACAGGTGTAGCAAAACATGAATCTGTTATTCATTAATGTTGATATTTTATAAATGACAAACTCATTTGAGGTCATAAATTTATATAATCAAAGAAAATCGTATAGTTTGAAACATATTTTTGGAACCCTGTCTGCAGCCGTTTCGTGCCAAAACTAAACATGCCAATATGAAACACTTCTGGGATTTTAGAGATCGTTTATGGTAAAATAACAGCAACAAAACAAAAACAATCAAACAATAAATAAGCTCATAACTACCTAGGATTCCTTCGCTGGCGTTGCAACCGTCTCACTCTGATTCAAGCATTGTCGGGGGTTTCGGCGGCCTCGAGGATGGTTGCAAGCTTGTTGCTGGTGGTCTGGTCAGCGAGCTGTAAATCGCAATAGTTAAATATAAAAAAACACTTGTAAAAACTTACCAACTTCAGATACTCCCGTTTTTTGTTCCGAAGACGCAAGACCTGTTCGGCCATCGCGCGGCATACACGCAAGTAGAGCCTGGATTTCTGCTCCGTAACCTCCATCGTCAAGAAAAAAAGCGCCCAAATCATTTTTCCATACGTCTCCAGAAGCTGTTCATCCAACGGCGTGAAGAGATGGTATTCCTTTACAGTCATGTAGAAATACGCCTTACACTTCAAGGCAGATGTCTTCGGGTCAACCTCGCGGATGGCCGAAACGATTTCTGCGCGTGAAGGTTTGTTCGGATAATTGCGAAGAATAAGGTCAATGATGGCTAGAACAACAGCATCGGACGGATTCATGATCAGAAATCAGACAAGACGCAAGGATCACAAAAGGAGATAAACCAAAACTGTCGAAAATGCGATCAGTGCAATGTGTGTGGCGATCGCGATAGGACCGAAAAGTCGCGCACGCGCTCAAGAAACAGGGTGCTTCCGCATTTTACGTAAAACTCTATGGAACGTCATTATTTTGCAATTTTGTTTTTAAAGTGAGATGCTTCTGCTATTAACTCCGAAGAAGAAAATCTTTATTTAGTATTAAAAAAACTTGAAATTTAAAATCACACGCTGAACTGGTAATCAAAGACTCCATTGCCACTTTTTGGCACTTTATTTAATATTCATTCCTCATTCGTTGACAATGGTACGGTAGCCGAAGCCAGCGTCGCTATTTGTGTTCCGGTAGTGTCAATTGTTCAATTTTTTAACTTTGTTAGTCTGTCAACTTTAAAGATGACATCACTATGTCTGCTTTCACTATCAGCCAGTTATAACAACACTTTATTTCACATAACTAATTAACACTCAAAGTTGCAACAATAAATGACCAAAACACACGCCTGTTTCACTACAACAGCAACTAATTAATCATAAACAACAAACAAATTTGATATCATCTATGCATTGGCAGCGGCCTGCTGCTCTTGTTCATGCAACCGTTGCACTGT
This sequence comes from Panagrellus redivivus, assembly GCA_000341325.1. Lineage (NCBI taxonomy): Eukaryota > Metazoa > Nematoda > Chromadorea > Rhabditida > Panagrolaimidae > Panagrellus > Panagrellus redivivus. The sequence continues at coordinate 558,531 of KB455160.1, read as the reverse complement.
CTTCACGTATTCTGGGTTGAAGTACTTTGCAAATGAATCGAGATGCTCGTGCTTCTTCTTGACAGTCATGTAAGGGTTCTTTGAGAGACCAACGCAGACCAGCTCCATAAAATGAGCGACTGGACCCGTTTTGGGCAGATTATGTTGAGCCAGATAGCCCTCGAGGAAGATGTGATCCATGAAACTGACGTTCTCCTCTTCGCCGATCATGTACTCATTGTTGATGGGATACGGCCACATGCGTCCTTTTTCCGTCCATAAAATCTGTTCTTCGAGGGCGTTCTTTGGGCCCATTGACAAGTTGGTGACCCTGCAAAGTGTTGGAGTAATGGTTAAAGCTCAAAGAACGATCAGAGGTACACACCGTGCTTTGTCGTCGTCGAGTTGCTTCCAAAACGCGAGCGATTTTGGTTTGAGTCCCTTGGAGAAGAGATTCAATCTGATTGAGTCGTCGTTGAACACGCTTGGGGCATCCTTATTAGGCTGCACAGTCGGGCGCGATTCGGTTGAAGCCGCTAGAAGCAACTCTTCGTCGCTGTAGAAGACGTTACTGAAAAGGTTCAATTATTGAAGTAAAATGTAATGTAATATGAAATAAACATACTCCCGCTTTGTAATGACACTCTCGATGATCTGTTTATCGAGAACAGTCAAAGCCTCATCAGCCTTTTCCTGTTTCTCGATCTCCGCCTCAATGCTGCTCAACTTCTCCTGGCGACGCAGCATAATCATTTTCTCGATGACGGGAAGGATGTTTTCGGCAGACTTCTTGGCTTCATCGGGAGTAGCACCCTTCTGCACGGCTTCATGGAAGATTTCACGTCGAAGAGCGACCCGAATTTGACTGGCTTCGCGAAGATCCTTCGAATAGGAAGGCATCGTGGGTCGCTGGATTTGAAGGCTTTGGAGGTTGTTCAACAACGTGTCAGTCATGAGGTCGGTAGTTTGGGCAGTCGTCGCTGATTGGAATGAATCGAACTCAATCTCAGTGAGCTTCTTGATGGCAGCGCCGGCAAGTCTACAAAACACAGTATAGAACCTTCCCAGGAATCAAATATAAATGCTTACTTGGAACGAGCCTCGGTATTGGTCGGATGAACAGAAGCCGTAGCATCCTTCAGCGCTTGAAGAACCTTGTCATCGATGACATCCTTTGTAGGTACCTGCTTATCCTTCGGGTCGGGGTTATCGCTCGAGAACAACCGCACCAAGCGCAGAGAACAAGGCAATCTCGTGCTCGCACGCGCCAACATACTGCCTATCAACACAATTATCAGTTTGTTTTCCCCAAATCTCTAGCAGTATCAGTGAGAACAATCAACTCGAACCTCCTTTGCATCACATTCGCATTGATGAGAAGCTTTATGGGATAAAATAAACCAGGTTATACAGACGCCTAGAGCAATACATACTAATTATACTAATTAACCCTTGATGAACTTGACGCCCTTGGCAATGTTCTTCTGGAGCTCAGGGACGGCAGCTTGGACGAGGCTCTCTTCGTAGGCGGACAGCTTGCCGTAGCCGAGGATCTTCTCAACACCGTTGGGGCCGAGTTCGAGGGGAGTGGAGAAGTATTCGACGCCCTTGACGACATCGGACTGGACGTACGAGCATTGGACGTTCTTGCGGCCCTGGAGACCATCGATGAGGGCCTGGACGAAGCGAGCACCAGCGAAAGCCATGGAAAGGGTGGCGGAACCAGCGCCAGCCTTGGCCTTGACGACTTCGGTACCGGCATCCTGGATACGGGCGGTCAGGGCTTCGATTTCGGCCTTGCTGAACTGGGCGCTGGGCTGAACCTGGGAGAGGAGGGGAATGATGGTGACACCGGAGTGACCGCCGATGACTGGGACAACGGTCTTGTTGACATCAAGACCCTAAAAATAGACAAATAATGCGAAATCCGAAAGAAAATATATATAAACAAACCTTAAGTTCGGCAACAAAGGCCTGAGAACGGACAACATCCAAGGTGGTGACACCGAAGATACGTGCGGGGTCGAAAACACCGTTGTTCTTGTAAACCTCAGCAGCGATGGGGACGGTCGAGTTGACGGGGTTGGTGATGATGGCGACGAAGGCCTTGGGGACGATCTTGGCGGCGGCTTCAGCGAGATCGCGGACGATGCCAGCGTTGACGTTGAAAAGGTCATCACGGGTCATGCCCGGCTTGCGGGGGACACCTGCGGGGATGACAATGACGTCAGCGCCCTCGAGGGCGGCATGAAGCTCATTGGGGCCGGTGTGCGAGGTAACCTTAGCCTTGGAGTCGATGTGAGACAGGTCAGCGGCGACGCCGGGGGTGTTGGCGATATCGTAAAGAGCGAGGGAAGCAACATTGGGGTTGGTCTTGAGGAGCAGGCCAAGAGGCTGTCCAATGCCGCCGCTAGCGCCGAGGAGGGCGACCTAGAAAGTTATGATAAGATACACAGACTATTAGATATGCGGTTATGTCAACAAAATCAAGCTAAAGAAGGCGAAAAAACTCACCTTCGGGGCGCTGCTGGTGTTGCGGCTGCTGACGCGGGTGATGCCGGAGGCGGCCTTGAAGACAGTCTTGGATGCGAATGCCATTGCTAAAATGTAAATAGTCAATCAATACGACTCCGGAAAATCATCGACTGCACGGGGACACGGGAAAGCGTTGAACCTGAGCGCACCTGTCGAGGAAAACTCGAAAGAAAGTTCGATATACGTGCAAAACACGCCGAGTGCTTTTTTTTGCGGACAGCGAGACACAGCCAGCAGGCTATCGTACGCACAGGCAGCCCCGCCCCTTGCCTCGCCGCTCTCGACGCGAAAGACTCTCGCTGCTGCTTTCGATTTCCAATAGCCGAGCGCCAACGGCTGTGCGTTGTCTCGGTGGCTGTGCAACGCTGTGGATATCCTTTCTTCCCAGACAACGTGATTCACTCCTTTTTCGCGTCTAACTCCACGTTTTTAGCGAAGACGATCATCGCTCATTTCTTGAGGCGTTCACCAGCGCGATGGACGCTATTCATCGAAGCGAGGAAATCTCGTTAGCTCAGATATATCTCCAAAATGAAGCGGCTTACAACTGTGTTGCCGAGATGGGCGAACTTGGACTTGTCCAGTTCCGAGATGTAAGTGTTTTGATTGAGTTTTGTTGTGTCTGAATGCTACAATGTTGCCTTCCAGCTCAATGCTGACGTGAGCCCGTTCCAACGAAAATATGTTGCCGAGATCCGTCGTTGCGATGAGATGGAGCGTAAGCTTCGTTATCTCGAGCGTGAAATCAAGCGAGACGATATTCCAATTTTGGACACCGGCGAAAGTCCGGAAGCGCCCCAGCCACGTGAAATGTCCGATTTGGAGGTTTGTTTACACGTTTATATATTTCGAAATGCGTACTTATCATATTTCACTTCAGGCGACATTCGAAAAGCTCGAACACGAACTTCGCGAAGTCAATCAGAATGAGGAGATGCTTAAGAAGAACTTTGTCGAGCTTACCGAGCTGAAGCATATCCTCCGCAAGACGCAAACCTTCTTCGAGGAGGTTGGTTTTTTGTAACTACCTTTTTCCAATATTTCTAGAATAGAACTAGTGCCCTTTCTTTGACAGGGTGACGCGGAGTCGCAAGTTTTTTCCGAGTTAGACATGACAGACCATGCTGAGCCAACTTCTCAGTTAATGGCAGCTTTTCGGTAAATATATATTTTATACTTGAGGGGTGTGTGATGTGTCGTTTTTTCTCTCTCTAACCTCTCTCACTTGCGTGCGCACGAATGCCACTACAAATTATGCCGCCGCCGCCAGCTATGTATTTACAACTGATAGCAAAAACAGCGTTAGATAACAACTGCTCGCGCAACAACTGATTTTCACATGATTTTCTTAACCTTCACTTGCACCTTTTTAGACCGAAACTGAGCGTCAAGCTCTTGATTCCCTGAATGCTGAAGAGTCACCATCACATGACAATGCACGTTTGATTCAAGACCGAGGCGATGGTACCAATGCCAAGGCTCACTTGAAGTACGGGGTTCATTTTGTAACGTGTGATTCATAGTTGTGTTTCAGGTTCGTCGCCGGTATCATTCAACGCGACCACCTTGTCGGTTTCGATCGTCTTTTGTGGCATGCCTGCCGCGGTAACGTGTTCCTCCGCCAGGCCGAAATCACTGAATCGTTGAGCGATGCCAGTGGAAACACCGTCAACAAGGTTGTGTTCATCATCTTCTTCCAAGGTGACCAACTCAAGAGCCGTGTCAAGAAGATCTGCGAAGCTTACCATGCTACGTTGTACCCTTGCCCTGACACCCCACAGGAGCGCCGTGAAATGTCAATCGGCGTCATGACCCGCATTGAAGACTTGAAGACCGTTCTCGGCCAAACCCAAGACCATCGTCACCGTGTGCTGGTTGCTGCTGCCAAGAATGTTCGTCTCTGGATGGCGAAAGTCCGCAAGATCAAGTCGATCTACTACACCCTCAACATGTGCAACGTTGACTTGACCCAGAAGTGTCTCGTTGCCGAGGTTTGGTTCCCCAAGCTCGAAGAAGATCGCATCCGCATCTCGCTCAAGCGTGGTAGTGATGAGAGTGGCAGTACCGTTGCTCCGATCTTCCACGTGATGCAGAACGTCAAGGAGAAGCATCCCACCTACAACCGGACCAACAAGTTCACGCGTAGCTTCCAAAACATCGTCGATGCCTATGGCATTGCTTCCTACCGTGAGATCAATCCGGCTCCGTACACCATCATTACGTTCCCGTTCCTGTTCGCCATCATGTTTGGTGATTTCGGACACGGTACCATCATGATGCTGTTCGGACTGTTCTTGATTCTGCGTGAAAAGCAACTCGAAGCTGCTCGTATCCGTGATGATGTGAGTTCACTTTCCATATCTGATGTTTAGGTTTATTTTGTCTTTACAGATCTTCCAAACCTTCTTCGGCGGGCGCTACGTGATCTTCTTGATGGGCTGTTTCTCCATCTACACCGGCATCATCTACAATGACGCCTTCAGCAAGTCCTTCAACTTGTTTGGGTCTGCCTGGTCGAATTCCATCAACGAGAAAACGTTGCACGATCTGATCTCGAGTGGCGGCGAAAAGATTCTCACCCTCGAACCGAATGTTTCCTATGACGGTAGCCCGTACCCCATCGGTGTCGACCCCATCTGGAACCTCGCCGATACCAACAAGCTGAACTTTTTGAACTCGATGAAGATGAAGGCCTCTGTCCTCATTGGTATCAGTCAGATGACATTCGGTCTCGGCCTCAGCTACTACAACCACAAGTTCTTCCAATCTCGCCTCGACATCATTTACGTTTTCATTCCGCAGATGCTCTTCCTTACTTCCATCTTCATCTACCTGTGCTTCCAGATTGTTGTCAAGTGGATTGCTTATGATTATGCCGTACGTTGCTTAGATTACCCTACCTTCATCTATTAAGTATGCAACTTTCAGGGCGGATACACCAAGTTTGGATACTACTACCCTGGCGCTGGATGTGCTCCCGCCCTCCTTATTGGTCTGATTAATATGTTCATGATGAAAGACCGCGAAAAGGGCTTTGTCGTTGACAACACGCAAGGCTCTCACGAATACCTTGGCGCCTGCCACACTAACTTCTGGTACCCGGGGCAGGTTGGTCTAAAAAACAAAAAAAAACCCTTTATTTTCAAAATTCCCCCATTTACATCTAGTTAAACGGCCCTTTCAGTCATTTTTTGAAACCATTTTCTTGTTGATCGCACTGGCTTGCATCCCAGTGATGCTGTTCGCAAAGCCATATTTTCTCTGGAAAGAGAACCAAATGCGTACTGCCAACGGCCACGCCCAACTGGTAACGTTCATTGTTTGATTTGGTGTGTTGTTTTAGAAAACGGTGGAACTGATCTTGCTTCTGATTGCACTGACAATGATTCCGATCATGCTTTTCGTGAAACCGCTTTTGCTTCGGCGGGCCCATAAGCGCCGAAATCTGGCGAGGCCTGCTTCCCGGGAGGAACTGTTGTCTATCTTGACCGATGAAGATTCGGTAAAAACGCTTTCTTATTCTATGGGGGTCAAACAAACTATCTTTTCTGTCAATTAACAACAGATCGATACAGTGCTTTTCGGTTCAATTACATTACAATAGTACTGTTAGTTAGCGTGGTCAGTTCTCAACCGTCTCTCCGAGACAACATTTTGGTATTGGTAGTGATTAGTTTTTACCCTTCTGCACTGTACATCTTTTCCTCTTTTTAATTTTGTAACGTGGTGATTGGTGGTACTAGTGGTGGTGGTTGTGTGTTTCACTATTTTCTATCAACATTATGTTTTCTTTTCAGAGCGTTCGCGCTGACGTCAATGAAGACGATGCCCAGGTGTATCACTATGAGGATACCAGCGATAAGCCTGCGGGTCACGGACATGGTCATGGCGAAGAGGTAATTTGAATTTTGACTCTTGACGGACTGTCATCATGATTAATGTCGTTTTTACAGTTCAACTTTGGCGACATCATGGTCTACCAAGCAATTCACACCATCGAATTCGCTCTCGGCTGTATCTCCCATACCGCGTCATATCTGCGTCTCTGGGCGTTGTCACTGGCTCATGCCCAGCTTTCTGATGTCCTGTGGTCCATGGTTTTCCGTCATGCGTTTGAACTTGACGGTTATGTCGGTGCCATTGCTACCTTCGTCCTTTTCTTCATCTTCGCGTTCCTTACCCTGGCGATTCTCGTCTTGATGGAAGGACTTTCCGCGTTCTTGCACGCTCTCCGTCTTCACTGGTATGTCTTTAACAACGCCTCATTTCAAACAGATTTACAACCATACTGCCTTTCAGGGTTGAGTTCCAGAGCAAGTTCTACGCCGGTGACGGATACGTGTTCAATCCATTCTCTTTCGAAAAGATCCTCGAAGATGCGCGTAACACCGAAGATACTCAATGATTGAGATAAGTAACTTATTTATTGATGACAAACCAAAGTGATCAAGAGCTGAATCTTATATGAATTGTCGGTCATACGAATTTGTGTTGCATTTCCATTTTGATAATGTCAAAGATTTTTATTTTTCCAAACAAAGTAGCCATCCGATTGGCGTAACAGTAAATTTATTATTTATTATTATCTAAATATTAAAGTAGTGAGCTTTTTTTCAAGGTGAAGTTGGCTGTTGTCTTTTCGCAACGTCTTTTGCTGACTGTCACCATTTCAAATCAGAGTTTTCTGGCCATTTACACATTCCACCATTGAACTGTTTTATTTCCGAAGAAATGTTTCAAACCTTTTTATATTCATACAGAAGTTTTCCTAACTGTAGAAGCGTGTCAATCGCTGTCCGGTTACTCACTTTGCTTCATACGAATTGTTTTACGCGTGTTTCGGCACATTTGAATATGAATTAACGCCATTTTCGTATCACTTTCTTTGGCGAGTAGATAACTTATTATTTCTTTGAAATATTTGTATAGATTTGTCTGTCGTGTGTCAATATAAAGATGCTTTACTTAACCAGGTTTCAAATGCGTGGTGTAAAATTATGCGTTGTAATATAGCGTTTAAACAACTTTATTTATAAGAAACACATTCTTTCATCTATACGGCACAATTTACGCTGTATTTTTTGTTCAATCTATATAGAAATTGTTTTAAAGACACACAGTAATGGTTATAATCTAACAATCGTTGCTTTTGTCACTGTTAATATGTTTGAGATTCGATATGCTAAATTTAATAAGCAAGACAACAATATTAATATTCTAAGGTTAGTTAGTGATAATGGCATTCTTGAACTGGAAGTCGCCGAGGTTTCGAGAAGTCAGCGTGGGCTCCTGTTCGCTGTCCGAGTTCTCGGCTGTGTCATCTGAAAGGCTGGGGCTTGTGTCGATGCTATTGACTCCATCGGAAAATTGTTGTTCACTGTCGTCGCTTTCGTCCTGCTCGCCGATGGCCATGGCTTTGCGCAGGAAATTGACAACGTTAAAATGTTTCTCAGACTTGGCATCATGCAAAGGTGTGTGGTTCCAACGGTCTTTCGGATCAGGGCGGACGTGGACGACATTCAGCAAGTATTCGACGACATCGAGCTGACCTTCGGAAGCGGCTAGATGCAAGGCAGTACGGCGATCGTAGTCAGCCATTTCGAGATCGATGCCTTTCATGTGCATTCTAAATTAAGATGTTATTTAACAAGTATTTTGTTATTAGTTGCCTTACCGGCGAATTGAGTTGATATCACCCGCTTTGGCTGCAAACAACAACGAAACGACTTGATTCTTCTCACGGTCTCCAACGCGTTTACGTGGGTCGAACTTTTCAGACTCGTTATGGGCCAGACTGTCGTAATTGTGGAAGTTGAACTGATTCACAAGTTCCTTGCAAAAAGCAACACCACGGCAACTGTTGCCCATTTCATCCAATGGTGGAGACCAGATGGCGATTCCAACAAGATTCGGAATCACAACAATCATGTTGCCGCTCACACCCGACTTCGCTGGCAATCCCACATGGAAACTGAACTGTCCACTGTAATCGTACATGCCGCATGAGTTCATCAGCGACAAAACATCGCGACAAGGGCGACTTTTGATGCATCTTTCTTCGGTGATCGGGCACACTCCGCCATTAGCTAGCGTAGCAGCCATAACAGCAAGATGTTCGCAATTGGTTTCCAGAGCGCAAAGCTGGAAGTAAAAGTCCAATGCGTCTGTAAGTGACTTCGTTTCCGGTGGGAAGCATTTGTTTTCTTTCATGTAGTAAGCAAGGGCGTAATTGCGATCGGCCGTCGCGCGTTCAGACAAAAACACGGCGTTGTTAAAACCGATGTGTTCGCCGCCAGCAATTCGTCGATAGGCAGTCATCATCTAAAAAGTAATTGTATTTACAAAGTTTAAATGCGTTGAGATAACTTACATAGTCAAAGCGATCGGCCAAGTTAACCTTATTGTTGATGAGGGAAGTGACTACGATAGCGCCCGAGTTGACCATCGGATTGTGCGGTTTGTCTACAAAATTAACTTTTACCATGCCACTACTTTCAAGTTTAATTCTACCGCACTCTGATTGTCAAGACAGATTTCATTAAACAGACGACCAGAAGGCTCCTGGCCAACATAGCGGTGCACGTAATCAGCACCCAATTCAGAAGCAGCAATTGCGTAATTAAACGCTTTAGACACACTTTGGAAACAAAATGGTTCCTTGCTATCACCAAATGCAATACGTTGGCCATCTACAGTACAGATAGCAATTCCCCACTTATCAGGATTGACCCGCGACAATTGTGGGATGTAATCAGCTACTTTCCCACCATTAACATTACGACACTGAAACTGGCGCTCCGCTTGGGGGTCATTCCTTATTTGGCTTACTTTTAAAAAGATCTCTTTAATCTTGCCACAAAACTGTGGCCAGCTAGGAATAATAAGTTCATTCTGCAGTGTTTTGGAAACTAAACCGAGGCTTTCTGTCACGCACCTATAAATGATTGATGTTGTTATGAGTAAGGTCATTACAACGTACCTCATAAAGTTTGCCTTGTCCAACTTCCATTTTTGGGGGTCCCGGATGTCTTTTCCTTGACGTTCGTTTTCTTCCTCAATTTCGTAAACAAGTTTCATCATTGGCTGTAAGCGGGGATCATTTTCTTGTAAGCCATAGCTCTTCAGCAGCTGCAAGAAATGACATTAACAAAAGGCCTAAAGAAAAGAATAACATACGGATATGAGTTTGCCAATGTTAGCTTCGTCTTTGAGAGGGATTTTGAAGATGTTGTAGATGAGTTCCTCGGCGGCAACTTCTCTTTTCTCGACATAACGATCAAGTTCATCGATGGCACGGTTAAATGAACCCAGTGAGACTGTTGATAACTTGTGTGCCTGTTCGGAGGAAAACTTTCGGCCGTCCTGTGGAAACATTGAAAATGAGAATGGCACCGAACGCTGAAAAGAGTGCTCTTTCAAAAAACAAAGACTGTGTGGAGACAGGCCGACAATGTTGGCATCGACCAACGACATGAACCACAAAATATTTTGCCTTTTCCCGCCAGTTCCTTCCAGTTTCCCGGAAGCCAGGCAGCCGTCATTTTGGAAAAAAAGAGCAACAAACCGCAGGGTACATAGAGGGGAGGATGCCTAATGTAAGTGAAAAAAGGGCGATGTCAGACTGATTCGGAGAGAGAAAAAGAGGGTAGCCCCCCTAAAATAGAAATGGCGTTAAACGTGAGGAAGAATCTCTCAGGTTTCGACTTAGTTTTATAGGGCTGTGATAAAAAATCAAAAAACCAACTCAGTATCATGAATGAATGAGCTGGGGAAAGAATGCGTGTGTGATGTCCCCGGGTGGCAGCATCCAAGAGACAGCCCCGGGCTGCTGCCGCGGAACGATCGAAATGACTAGGCTGACCTTTGCTTGTATTGCTCTAGACTGACTTTCCCAAGCGCCCGATTTCATCTTAAGAGCGATGAAAACCGACCGACATTGCTGAACACGGATATGGAGCAGGTGCAACGCATTGATAGTCAAAACATACGATAGAAGCCTAGAATCGGATGCTCGTTATCGAATGCGGAACTATAAAAAACCACGTTGTCTGCATTGAGACATCCTCCGACAAAAGCAACAGTTTGCCTTTTCGAAATACGTCAAAAAGCTAAAGGATAAGAAAGAAAAACAAAGCAAACGTAAGCGATAAGCTTTATAATAAACAACTTTTCGACGAAATAACCGGCGACAAAGTTAAACAAGAGTAAAAATAATGAATGAGATTGGCATGCAAACAAATATCACGCGTTTGTAACATGAGTGTTTGGCGAGTGAGTGTGTGGAAGGCGTCATTAGGTGCTACTTACTTAAAGCGTGCTTATAACATTGCATGTCTCTTTCACAATGTGGGATGGTTTTTGTCCTTTTTAACTATTCTCACGCTTTAAAGCTGTTTTTGATTAAAATAGAAACCATTTTCCGAATATTGTCTTCTAAAGAATCTGTTATTATCAATGTTTTTTTTGTATTTGTGAGAATGCCCCGTCATGCCACCCTAATTTCAGGTTATTTTTATTTTTTATTCATTCTTTTCATTACAAAATGTGTGTGCATGCACTAGAAATCTATTATGGCATCATCTTAAAAAAATACTAAAACAAAATTATCGCTTGTGGTTTATCCAATGCATGAATCGCGTCGCAAAAAGTGTCAATCGCACTAAATTCTTCCTCTTATCTTGCGCCGTTGTCAATGGTTGCCGCGCTGGCGTTGGGGCTGTTGCCAAATAGGGGGGATACGACCGTATCGGTGCGAAATCGATTATAGGCATTTAGTTCGGTCCTTTTTTGCTCCAATTTTTGAAGGAACGTCTCAGCATCCGTCTCCGAATCGCTAGAATCAGAGCTTGTTGGGATAGAAGTGACGGAAGAATGACGGTATTTTAACGAGTTTTTTCCCGTCGACTCGGCAGACGAGTTTTCATCACTGCCCTGTAACTTTAACAGATTTACGTTTGACCGATATATTGATAGGACAGATTACCTCTTCTGCACTTTCGGCTAATTGCATACTTTTTTCAAGCAAAGCAATGCAAGCAGTGTGTCTTTCCGCTCGAGCGTCTTGCAGCGGCGTCCGATTCCACCTACAATGTTTTCATAGTATTTGCTTATTATTAAAGTGACGTCAACAGACCTGTCTTTCGGGTCAGCTCGAACTTTAGCTGTGTTCAACAAAAATTTGATCACTTCAGCATGACCTTCTGCTGCCGCCAAATGCAATGCTGTGCGTTTATCGTAGTCGGCCATTTGCAAATCGTTTCCTTGCATATACATTCTACAAAACATCCGTTTAAACCCCGTTTTAATGTTTTTGAAATGACAAAAATATACCTTCGGATAGTATTGATATCACCGGATTTAGCGGCAAACAACAAGCTCACGATAACATCCTTTTCGCGATCACCATGGCGTTTCCGCGGATCAAACTTCTCCGATTCATTGTGTGCAAGGCTATCATAGTTGTGGAAGTTGAACCGATTGATCAGTTCCTTACAGAATGCAACCCCACGGCAACTATTGCCCATTTTGTCAAGCGGGGGCGACCATAATGCAATACCGACCAAGTTCGGAATCACGACAATGAGCAACCCCGAGACTCCTGATTTGGCCGGAAGTCCGACATGGAACGCAAACTGGCCACTGTAATCATACATGCCACATGAGTTCATCAGGGACAAGACATCACGACAAGGACGACTTCCGATGCATCGTTCTTCCGTAATGGGACACACCCCGCCATTGGCGAGGGTTGCGGCCATAACCGCCGCCGTCTCACAGGTCACTTCCATGGAGCATAGTTGGAAGTAGAAGTCAAGTGCTTCACTGAGGCTATTTGTAGAATTGGGGAAGCAATTATTTTCTTTCATGTAATACGACAGAGCGTAATTGCGATCCGCCGTCGCACGCTCCGATAGGAAGACCGCGTTGTTGAATCCGACATACTCACCGCCCGCAATTTTACGATACTGAGTTAACATCTAAAAATTGGGGTTTTAGAATGACTGTAATTCAGAGTGTTTTTTACGACTTAGAAATGAGAAGACCCGTCGATCATAAAAACAACTTTGACTACCACGGTCAAACTTTGTGGTGATAAACTTACATGTTCAAAGCGATCAGCCATATTCCAGGTGTTTTTGATCAACGATGAGACAATGATGGCTCCTGAGTTTACCATCGGGTTATGTGGCTTGTTGTTGTTATCAAGACAGATTTCATTGAACAAACGACCAGAAGGCTCTTGTCCGACATAGGCATGAACCAAGTCAGCTCCGAGTTCCGAAGCGGCGACGGAGTAGTTGAATGCTTTTGAAACACTTTGGACACAGAAGGGGATCTTGGCATCGCCCCATGAGGCACGTTGGCCGTCAATGGTACAGATGGAAATGCCGAACTTCTTAGGGTCGACACGAGAGAGTTGGGGGATGTAATCAGCAACTTTGCCGTCGTCAATGTTTTGGCACTGAAGCGAACAGTTATTACTATCTAGAAAAAAAGGCATACCTTTTCGTAGATTTCACGGATGCGGGTACAAAATTGGTTCCAGCTCGGGATGATCAAATCGTTTTGGAGAGTGCGCGATATGAGCGACAAGCTTTCCGAGATGCATCTGCAAAACTCAAATTGAAATCCAATTATCAAAATTACAACTCATACGATTTGAAGTCTTCTCGATTAAGCTTCCAATGTTTCGGATCGCGCGCTTCCATGAACTGCTCTTCCTTCAGCTTTTCGATTTCATGGATACGACGCATCATTGGCTGCAGACGGGGGTCAGTTTCTTGGAGACCAAAGTTTTTAAGAAGCTAAAACCATCGATAAATAACTATTTTCCCAATTGAAAGTTACCGTAAGCAGTTTCCCGATAGAAGCCTCATCCTTGTTAGGCAGCTTGAAAAGGTTGTAAATCAAGTCCTCAGGCTGCTCATCAATCGCAAATGCATTCGACAAGCCATGCGCAGTTTGATGAATTGTCTGGGCGATGCTCTCCTTGCAGCGGTTTTCGCTCAGGGGACTCCATTGTTGCACTGAAAACCAATTAAGTAATAGCCGTAAAAAACATCTCAACTAACAAGTTGCGTTCGACAGTTTTCGGTTGATCGGCATGGTACCCTTGAACACGGCTGATCTCCACAATCTCACTAAATAACGTCGTTGACTTCCTGTGTTTCGCCTTTATACTAACGGTTTTAACTATCACAATTAATAGCCGCATGGGTTTTGCTTCATTATCAAGGCGGAGTTAATTGTTGTTTTTTCGGCAGTTTAGGGAACCCTTACTACCGATAGGTGGGTATTTTGTGGTCGATAGTCGATTGGCCATAATACCCAATGTTCGGGGTTTAATTTCGTAGATCGTCGGTCTATTGTCTCGTTCAATGTCGTCGAAACGGCGTGGTTCGGAAAACCCTCCCAGTCGTAAAGGTTTCCCCCAAGTTTCTTTCGTACGTAGCTAATAAAACTAAGTTGAAATAAATGGTATGCATTCCAGTTTACTCTGTACTTTTTTAGAAGTGGTTTTTACTTTACTTCACTACGGTATTACAACGAAAATTATGGTCTTGTGACAAGTTGTGTTTTGATTCGTGCCTAAAAGGGCAAACGGGTAAACTTGCTTAAGAAGGGAGTTGAAATCGTTAAATATTTTATGAATCTGTGCTACTTTGTAACATACTAACATCACAATGTTTATTTTAACATCAAACACAACTGATTGATGAAAATCCCTGGGAATCAAAGGGAATGTAGGCGTTGAACCCCTCGACCAAGGTTACACATTCGTAGTTTGATAGTTTCTTAAGACCTGCCTCAATGGCTGCTTGTGTTGCATCATCTGTGACAAGCTCTGATAACGTCTCAAGAGTACTGTCGGTACAATTGCTTTCCATAGAGTAAACGGTTGCAAAGTTAACCATCTAAATACGATTATGAATACTTGTCTTTTTCAGTGATATTCTTACCGGATCAATAAACGGCGAAAATACCGTATCAAAAAATGATCGCATCACAAGTCGCATGTTTCTGTCACCAAACTTTTCCAGCATTCCGCCAAGATCTGTTTTCATGGTTTCAAGTTGTTTCTTGGTACAGTTTGTTACAACTGCCGATGCTAAGTTGAGCTTAATTGTGTTAGCGCTTGTCAGGTTACAGGCTTCTTCAACAGCATTTTCTATCAACTGAAACTTTGCAGAAATTAAAAATATCATAAATATATATACTACTTACTGCTTCAATGACCTTTTGAGTATGAAATTTAAACAGTTTTGCGACAACAATTTTAGCAATTAATGAGGCTTCCGATGGCTTAGGAGGTGTCGTGGTTGTCTTTACTGTAACAGTCGTAGTTGCTTTTGTAGTGGTAGCTTTAGTAGTCGCAGCTTTAACAGTAGTCGCTTTCTTGGTTGTTTTACCGCAAACATGACAAAACAATAGCGAGAGCAGAATAACCAACACAAAACAGACGCGCATAACGGGCAACTTTTTTCACTTCCATAAAATGAGTAGGTAGTTTCAGTAATTGACTACCCTCGAGCCGGATAATCTGTAGATGCGTTTACTTTTATCGATCAATTAACGCACAATGAAATGCTTCAATAAAATTGTTTGTTGGTTCGTGATAATTGATTTTTTGATGGCCATGTTAAACGTTGAAGGTTTCTTTTAAATTTTGTTTAAAACTTATATTGCAGTTGTAAGATTTATTCAAAAACGTGGCAATATACTAATCATAATCATCAGCAATGTTAAGGAAGCTGGCAAGACTTGGAAAATGAATTGCCGAAAAACCATCAGTACCACCCACACCTGCCGCAGGCACAGCCCAATGTGCACCCCAAAACACTTGTCCGCTAAGCCAATCCGCTGTCACGGAGCGAGGTGCATAATAAAACTTATTTGCGTGATCACGGTTATGGGGGTTATCGGGATTAGCTTCCCAGAGGCCCGGCTTTGACCAGGGAGAACGAGACCGTGGGCGATGCAACACACCAGATTGATCAGTGAACTGATCGAATTTGTGAAACCCTCCACTTGAAGGAACATCGACGTCGCTTGCAACTATAGGAAAGTTTTTGGCTTGATGTATTCTAAAGTAGCTCTTATTATGATTCGATATCTTTCACAATACACTGACCTTTGTCGTGGCTTTTTGACAGCCTGAGTTTCCAGAGGTAGAACATCATCTTTTATCCATATCGATTGTGATTTTACATCAGGTGGGAACAAAAAAGTATCGACATCTAGAGAAAGGGGGCATAAACAGTAAGAAAGGAGATAGTATAAAAATGCTAACCCATAATATCGAGGGCGTACATCTTGGCGCATCCCACAAACCATGAGCGACAAACGTTTTCCAGAAAAGGTACTGCCAGTGGTGCACAGAACTTAACGATCAATGGGTAGAGGTAGTCGCATTTACAGGAAGCTGTACAATGAGTGTGCATTTTTTCGTCGCAATCCGGTGTACAGGGGGTAATTTGCTCCTGGATAAGAAAAATTTATGACACTTTGTTAAAGGTATGAAAAATGCTTACTGGAAAACACGTATCTTTCACGGAAAAACAGAATGCAGCAAGTCTAGGCTGATTCTTTTCGGGAACTGTCAAACGTCCTGGCCCTTGGCAATAAAACGTATATTTCGGAACATACGTGTGACAATACTTTTCTTTGCTCTGTTCCAGAAGCGAAACTTTCGAATGACCGACAAAAGGATTCTCATTCAAGCCTTCAACACTGGAAGCATATGATCGTAGTCTGATGAATTGAGATTTGGTTACATCTACTTGGGTGTTCGAAATAATTGGCTTTGTTGTCGTTGTTGTAAAGAGTTCAGTTGAAACTGGTTCAACTGTAGTAGTAGTTGTAGTACTTAATGAATCCGCAGAAATTTCAGCTTCAGAAGGTACAACAGAAGTCGTATTACGATCTCCTTCCGTACTTTGAGCTTGTTCTTCCGAACTTGAGTGGTCTTTAGTTATGTCAACAGAGTCATCCCTTAACAAAATCTCCGTTGGGACCACAGCCCTTTGAGCGTTTTCATTATCATGACCTGAGGGAATTGCCTCCAACGCTTTACAAATTGACAAATGAGGGTTCCGATTACAGGCCAGGTGAATCATACTGCTCACATGAGCTCCTGAAATAACAATAAAATTGCATCATTCTTAGAGTCAAAACGCAAATCCGCCTACCTTCAACTTTTACACTAACGAGTAAAAATACCCATCCAAACCATACGGCCCGCATACAACTCATTTCGAATTCTACTAAACAGTCGCGACTTCTTCGCTTTTAACCTCTTTGAAGTCTCTCTTTTGCAACCAGTTTTTTGTTTCTATGAAACCTGTAAGAAGCCACATCTCCCTGTAATACAGGCTTTTCTTGCACATCCATCATTGAAAAACCTTTCCTTTTAAGTTACCAAAATCTAGAAAACTCAATTTTAATTACAATTAATGCTATTTTTGTCCCGGTAATTGTTGCCAAGTGTTATCAACGTTCCGTGACTTACGGCTTGCGTGCAACAAGCAAGTGATTGCATGACCGTCAGACTACCAAACTCAAGTTTTGTACCTCTAGAAGCTGATAATTACAATCGGGTAGTTTGTCCTACGCATTTTTCGGAGCACAACAATGCTAGAGAGGATAGAGTCTCTACGAATAGGCTTTGAATTGTGTATATTCCGGCATTGTGGCACTGAATGTTGGACGCCGCGCCCATGGCAACGCCTAGGAACGCAGTGAAACAGCGTCGAATTCAGGACTGACGTGAAGAACAACAGCTATTCCCGTTTTTTTTCGTTTCCCAGACTCTTCATACTGCTCGCCGTACGCAGTATGACGGATACGCGTGGTACAAAGTTACAACAAGCTTGACGTCAAGTTAACACCAGCCACTTTTAAATTTATTGTTTACCATGTCGTAAATATAAAATATGTATGCTAAGCATTTCCGTGTTCATTAATCCATGTTTTATCAGAGATGCATTTTTAATGACTAGCTTCAAAGTCTTTAAAGTGTTAATAATGCGTGACAATTCTGTTCATATTTAAATTATAGACTGGAAAACGCAATCAACGGTCAAATATGGGTACCGCGGCAAGCACCTCAACAACAAAAGTGGAACGAATACGTATTGATAAGAGCGGAAACATTTGGAAATTGCAGTAATTTTTTGGTTATCTTAAAGGTTTATCCGGATTAACTTTTACATTCTAGCAGTGATGGCACGGAAACACTTTCCCATCCTCCGAAAAAGAAATCCAAAGAAGTTAAACAACAAACACGACACAGCACGGTAATCGGTGTAGCTCGAGCAGGGCAAATTTGTGCATGTAAGACACATTTCAGGGTAATTTATCATTGATGAATCCATCGCAGCGTCAACGAAAAAACGAAGCTGTCAACTCGCTGACGAATAGGTTGGAGGTGCTTGAAACCGAGAAACATTTGGCAGAATGTGAAGCCAACAATCTGAGACACGAGTTACGTGTCGAGGAACTCAAAAACCGGGATCTTGTAGATGAGCTTTCTTGGTACAAAAATCAACTGAAACTTGTAGAGGTTTGTCAAAAATTGAACCTATTAAAAATTGAATTGGGCCATTTTGTGAAAAAAATGCCCCTTCTTTCACTTTTTCAAATAATGAAAATTCATTGTAACTAATTGCAAAACTCAGAATGAAATACGGCGATCGGCAATGTCAAAAACCTGCATACAGTAATCTTTTATATTTTAGCCTAACTTGGTCTATACTGAGTACAACCTGCGCAATACCCACAGCGCCAACAGTATGCCGACAGTAAGCATTCCTTACTGTTGCTTTTAAATAAAAATTTCACCTTTCAGAAACATGAGATCGACAAAGTGTTCTACGAACGCTTTATAGAAAAACTTCAAACCCAGATGAAAGATCAAAATGACAGCATGCAGAAGCGTCTTAACTTCGAGCGAGAGATGCGAGAAAAGATGGAAGATGTCGTGCGTATCCATCTTGGTGAAAAGGCACTTTTGGATGCAAAGAACTCGCTGGCATACGACATGCTACCTGTTTCAAAGCCATATCAAAACACAAAGCCTTTCTGTCGCAGTTTCTTATTCGAACCCGAACGAGTTGTAAGCTTTTTGTAAATTCAAGCTCTGATCGAGGTAAAACGAAAAATTTAGCCAACCGCCAACAGCAAAACCTCAGAAGATAATCTGGAGGGAACAAACAACGAAGAAAAGGCATTTTGTTTGGACGACGAAGCTCTCAGAAACATCGAAACCGAAGACACCCGACCAAAGACAGCGAGCTCGTTGGTCCGTCAAACAACGAACACAGGTAATAAGTTTCAAAATTAAAACACAATAACTATTGGCTTTCTACAGACAAAGACGACACTGTCAAACCAGCCAATTATAAGCTTATAAAAACCCGAAGCCTATCGAAGCAAGCAGATATGCTAAAGACTGAGGT
Source organism: Panagrellus redivivus (assembly GCA_000341325.1). NCBI lineage: Eukaryota > Metazoa > Nematoda > Chromadorea > Rhabditida > Panagrolaimidae > Panagrellus > Panagrellus redivivus. The sequence goes on along the minus strand of KB455160.1, from coordinate 539,560 downwards.
GGACAGTTTTCTTTCTGATGATTTGGACGGCCTCCTGAACAATTCATCAAACAGCCTAAAGGTGAGCTTTGTACCCCCCGATTCACCAAAACATCGAAACTAATTGACATTTGCAGGCTGTTATCGACCATCCGAAAAGATATGATCTGCACTCTGCAAAGAGTCGGGATTCAGGCTACCAAGAACCAAAATCATAACGAAGCAGCCAATCTATTGTTGTTGTCAAGGTAAACAGAAAGCATTTCCAAAGGAAAACAACCTTCTTTAAATTCATATCTTTTTACACTAGACTTTATTTTTACAAGCATAATATGTTGCTTATTTCGTTTAAAAACACGATGTAATGGTATTATTGTGAAATATAAATGAATCAGAAAATATCCAAAGGGTATATTTAGCGGGAGGGTCTGGGAGTGGATGACATCTTGGGTTCAAAAGAACTGTTGTCCGCTGGAAGACGAAGAGTGCTTTCGAAGTCTCTGTCGATACGGATCAAATCCCGGAAGTTCTTTGGACTAACAGTAAGCACACCGCCAGTGAAGTGGCTCGTATTCGGGTGTCGTGAGTAGCTGGGACACGGAGGCTTCAGAAGTTTGCGATCAATGGGGGACAAGCCCATGCGAATACCGGTACGCCTTGGGCTGACGGCTGGGCTACCAGTTCGTTGAAACCGGTGAGACGGCACACTTGGAGACGGCGCACGGGTAGCACTGGCATGACGCTCCTTGATACGACGATCGTTGGAATCGCCGATTTTGGACACAGCTGAAAGTTGCGTTCCACATAGACATATTCGTTTAAAAGGGCATGCAAACTCACGAAATCTGTCGGAAAGAAGCTTATTGTATTTGCTTTCAAGTTCATTGTACTTTGTTTCGGCGTAAACACGGTCAGCGTTAGCTCGCTCGGCCATTTCGTTGGCTTTGCAAATGTTGAGTTCAATCTTTCCGCAGTGTTCAGTCAGAAACTTCACTTCATGTTTCAGGTCTTCCTTCTCACTGGTCAGTGTAGAGACATTCTTCTTTAACGATTCGATCACATTGTATGCCTGAATGCTGCGTTCGGTGTCTGCCGCTTGGTACTTCTTGGACTGATGTTGCTCGAACTGAAAAAGGTGTACCGTAAACTTATAAATTATCGACTGATTTTGCATCGTACCTCCTGAGCCTTCTTCATGAAGAAATCACGTTCCGCAACCACTGAAGCCAGCTTCTTCTCGACGTTTTCCATAACGGTTTGATGCTGAAATGCATTGCATACCGTAAGGCATTCCGAAAGATGTATTAAAACCCACCTCCTTGGCCATATTTTCCTTCTCTTCGGTGAGAGCGGCAATCTTCAGCTTCAGATTTTCGACGAAGCCCGATACTCCTTCAATATCCCGCTGAGCTTCTTCGGCTTTGTCCTGATACGCTTTCCGTTCTTTGGCGATCAGTTGTTCCAGCTCGGCCTTCTGTTGCTCGGCATCTTTAGCTTGGGCGTCGCAAAGGTCGCGTAGCTCCATCGCCTTCATTGTCTTGTAATCGCACATGTCTTTCAATCCGGAGATTTCGGCAGCTTGTTCTTCGATGGTTTTTGTCTGAAAATGAAACATAAGCGTGGAAAACTATGAATGAACCCACCAGCGACGCAATCTCAGATTTAGCTTGATTCTGATAAGCATTTCGTTCATTCTCGAACTCGGCCTTCTGTTCTTCGGCGATCTTTACTTGCTCTGCTGTCGACATATGCAACTGCTTCAAGCGATCTATCTCGGTAACGTGCTGTTCGATGGTTTTGGTCTGAAAAGAGGATATGAGCCTAGAAAAGAGAAAATAAACCAAACCAACCATCGAGGCAATCTTGGCATCGTAGTCATCACGCATTTGAATCAGTCTGACCTCCGTTCGAGCTCGTTCTGTGTCCGATATTTTGAGTGACTGCGCCATTTCGCGGTTGTAAGCTTCATTGATGAGGAATTTGTGGTAATAGTTCTCATACAGGAGATCACTTGCCGAGGGGACGATAGTTTCGTCATTGCTGAAAATGTGGTGCTGTGATCAGGTTGAATTGAATCATCAAAAGTTTAAACTCACGTTGTGGCTGTGAGTCCACTGCCAAAGCTGACGTGACCAACTGGCACTCCGCCATAATCACTGTTTCTGGAAATGACAGAATCCGGCGAGCCGCTAGCGGTGGGAACATGGTGGTCGGCACTCATGATTTCTCATCCAATTGTGCGAACACGAAGTTTGGCGAACGAGTACAATGCGCGGCGAACGAGACAGTGGTCAAGCCAGCCGGTTGAAAAATTTGACCCGCGCGCGATCAACTCATTTACGTGAAAACTTGATATCGATTTTCACGTCCCCAAAATGTGCACCCTCAATTGATCCAAGTCTGCGCTTATGATCACCCATCCAATTGTTTTCGAACGTCAGTATAACTCGCTGCGTTTTATTAATCAAAAATCACACAAGCTTATTAATAATTAAGTTTCAAGACAAAAACAAACAAACAAAACAGAGAATCAACCGACTAGACCTCGAGGAAGGCCAGTTCAAGCTCATCTTCTTTGACATTCGACTTGTTGGAATGCTTCACTTTTGCGCCCTCAGGCAATCCAAGGACCAACTTCGTGTTCGTCAGCGACTCGACGGATTGCAGATTGGAATTCAGAACTTCGGCCAAGGTGCTGTTTGGCGTAACGAAAGTGACGTAGGCGGTGGCAGGCGTCAACGGGAACATGCCGGCATCCTTGCGAAGACCTTGCACACGGGCGACGATTTCACGAGCAAGACCTTCCTTGAGGAGGTCGTCATCTACCTCGGTGTTCAACAAGACGACAGACTGAAAAAATGTTGATTATTCAATGCATTTTAAAGCTAAACTACGTACCTGGCTGTCGGCCTTTGGCTCCCAGTGACCCTTTTGGGTAAGACGAGCAGGATCGACGGTGTACACGACACGAACTTCTTCCGCGGTCACATCATGGCCCTCAATGTTGACGGTGCCCTTATCCAAAACTTCCTCCAATTCAGCCTGAGTAACCTTGTTGCGAAGGTAGGCACCAACAACCTTGCTGTTGCCACCAAGACGCTTGCCAATGAGCTTGAAGTCTGGGTCAGCCTTGAGAAGCACGCCATACTTTTCCTTGTCGGAGGAAACGGTGACCTTCTTGACGTTGGATTCAAGACGGATGTACTCCTCCAAGGAAGCGACATCGTCCAAGAACTGTTGGCTGCGGTTGACAACGACAACCTCGTGCAGCGGATAACGGGCAGTGATGGACTTATGCTCACGAAGAACACGAACGATGTCGATGACAGAGCGCATCGCAGAAACGCGACGCTCAACATCCGTATCGATAAGGTCGGTCTCGACTTCTGGGATCATGGCAAAATGGATGGATTCATCAGCCGTCTCGGAAACCAACTTCAAGTTCTTCCACAAGAACTCGCAGAAGAACGGCGTGAAGGGGGCCATCAGACGAGTAATGATGACAAGAACGTGTCCGAGAGTGGACAAACCGGCTTTGCGATCAGCTTGACCCTTGTCGTCACCCGGAACAGCTTTGCGAGTAAGACGCTTTCGGTTGAGACGGATGTAAGCGTTGGTCAACGCTTCGAAGTACTTCATCAGCGGAGCCACGACAGCATAAAGATGGTACTGGTTCATCTCGGCACGGACAAACTTGACCAACGAGTTCGTGAACGACAGAATCCACTTATCCATGGTGTTTTCAATGCCATCGACGTTGATGACGAAATCGGTCTGGTGTTCCTGAAACAGTGGGTTATGAAAAAAAGAAATGAACCGATTCCAAATAACATACGTCTTCGTAGAGGCGAACGCCCTGCAGGAAGAAACGATAAGCGTTGTACCACGGCAAGAAAACAGTCTTTACAACTTCCTTGACACCGTCCTCGCTGAACTTGAGATTATCACCACGTACAGCCGGCGAGTTGATCAAGTACAAACGCAAAGCATCAGCACCATGCTTTCCGACGACTTCGAGCGGATCAGGGTAGTTCTTCTTGCTCTTGGACATCTTGGCACCATCACCAGCAAGGATGAGGCCGTTGCAGATGAGGTTCTTGAATGGCGGCTTGTCGAACAAAGCGGTAGACAACACCAACAGTGTGTAGAACCAGCCACGAGTTTGATCAATGCCTTCGGCAATAAAATCGGCAGGGAAGTTTTCTTCGAACTTGACACGGTCCTCGAAGGGATAGTGCTGCGACGCGTACGGCATGGAGCCAGACTCGAACCAGCAATCAAATACTTCGCTCACACGCTTGAGAGTGCCTTTGCCCTTCCGCGATGGGATGGTCAAATGGTCGATGCTCTCACGATGCAAATCGGTGATCTTCTCACCGGTAAGCTCTTCCAACTCGGCAATCGAACCAGGGCAGACAATCTCCTCGAAGTCTTCACTGACCCAGAGGTTGATCGGAGTACCCCAGAAGCGGTTGCGGCTGACGGCCCAATCACGAGCATCGCGTAGCCAGTTGGCGAAACGCTTATCCTTGACGAAAGACGGAACCCAGAAGGTCTGCTCATTGTTCTTCAATAGCTGCGGCACAAAAGACTGGACATTGATGAACCACGATGGAACAGCCTTGTACAGAAGGGGCGTATCCGAGCGCCAGCAGTAGGGGTAGCTATGGTTGACCTGTTCCTGCTTGACCAAGAGACCACGGTCTTTCAGATCCTTGAGAATCTTCTTATCAGCATCCTTGACGTATTGGCCTTCGTAGTCAGTGACCTCAGAGGTGAAAAGGCCTTTCTCGTCGACAGGGCAGACGACCTTCATGTTCTTAGTGATGACGCCGTTCTCGAGGCAGGTGGTGTAATCGATCTGTAAGGTAATACTCAGAAAACGAACTTGACAAGAGAAACGTTCAACGAACCTCGCCGAAATACGGAGCTTGATGGACAACACCAGTACCCTGGTCAGTAGTGACGAAGGTACCGTTGAGGACGCGGTAGAACTGACCAACATCCTGGCTCTTGAAGTAGTCAAAAAGCGGAATGTACTTCTTGTCCTTCAGGGTGGAGCCCTTGAACTTCTCGACAGTAGTGATCTTGGTGCCCTTCTTGAACAATGACTTGGCAGCAGATTCGAGGACGACGAGCTCAACATCGCTTCCAGGTTCCTTGACAGCAACATAATCAAGATCCGGATGAACACACAAAGCCAAGTTGCTAGGAAGTGTCCAAGGGGTAGTCGTCCAAGCAACGAGACGACGATTCGGATTCTCAACGAGTTGGAAGGCGACAAAGGCTGAAATGCGTAAATTTTATATATAATTCATAAGTTTGAAGTAACAAACCAGCAGGATCAGCGACATCCTTGTAATTCTGACCAGCCTCAAAGTTGGACAATGGGGTGGAGCAGCCAGTGGAGAACGGCATGACCTTTACACCGCGGTAGACAAGATCCTTCTTGACCAACTCGGAGAACACCCACCAGACGCTTTCCATGAAGGTCGGGTACAGGGTCTTGTAATCATTGTCGAAGTCAATCCAACGTCCAAGACGCTCAATGGTGATGCGCCATTCAGTGGCGTAACGCATGACGATGGCGCGACATTCCTTGTTGTAGTTGGCAATACCCATCTTGTGGACATCAGCCGGACCCTTGATGCCCAAAGTCTTATCAACCTCGAACTCGACGGGAAGGCCATGGGTGTCCCAACCGAAACGGCGCTCAACATGATGGCCAGTCTGGTGGGCATAACGGGTGACGACATCCTTGATGGTACCAGCTAGGATGTGGCCGTAATGAGGCAATCCGGTGGCAAAAGGCGGACCATCGTAGAAAGTGTAATGAGGACGACCTTCGCTAAGCCTATAAATATATAATTATAATAAACGGATAGCCTTGAGCGATCGAACTTGAACTTACTTGAGAGATTTCTTGAACGTGTCGTTGCGAGTCCATTCTTCGAGAACTTCCTCCTCGATGAGAGGGAGTTTCACATCGTCAGGATAGACATATTGACGAGGCATGGTGTGTTACCTAAAGTGGATACGACGTTATACATGTAGGCTACTCAGAAACGATGTAAATAAGCGAAACGAGGGTGGAAATTTCATCAGAAAGAGACGGAATTGTCTAACATTACATCATGAAACGAGGTAAAGCTGTCTTTTTTCTGCGTGTCCCTCGCAGTGTTTAGACACACTACGCCAACACGGGGCGCGTTCAAAATATTTGGTGAAAGTTGGGTGCTTGCGAGCTTCAGAAACAATTTTAACCTGCGTTTTCGAAACAAACTCCAATAAACTATCTCTATAGAATAACAAAAAGCATGGTATCCCACCTGATTTGCAAAAAGGAAATGAAGATTGGGCAACTGTTATGTGATAATTTTGTATTTCAAATTACAAAATGTTTGCTGAATGAATCATTCGACGGAGATTTTGTAACGTTGATTTTTGTGAATTCCACTAACGCTCTGTTTTTCTGGTTTCCTCATTCCGTGAATCAGCACTATTTTTTCCTTTATTCTTGGGTTACCATGCCAACAGCGGGCGAGGCTCCGACGGAGGGCGGAAGGACCTTGAGGCAACCTCCTCACGCGCAGTCTGCCTCCAGCGAGAGTGTGCCTCTAGCCATGGAATGAACAAACAGCGGCGACGGACGGATGGTCGTACGTATTGATTCTTGCGACAACGCTCTAGCTGGCGCGTTCTCGCCAGTATAGCTCTCCTAGGCGCCCGCGGCCAGTCGTATTCGGTAAGTCCGTTATTCTTTTTAATTTTGAGTTAAGACTTCACGTAGATCTGCCTTTTGCTTTACCTTTCAATTAAAAACATAATGTAAACGCGTTCTAACCATTCCCGAAAATGCAAAAAACCCTATACCGCGATTTTCTACTTTTGCGTAACACTTTGCCGTAGAAAATGTGCCCTTTATTCTTCTTTCGCCATCAGTCTAATTGGCCAAACAACGCATGTGACTTAAATTCAAAAGTGCATTACAAAAATAGAATACTCAGATTTAAAACCCGCGGGCTACTAGCGTTTCGTAAGCTTTGATGTTCTCACCTACTCATTAACCCCACTAGCGAGGGCAACGTTGTGCAATTCTGACGTTTGCCCTTTCAATAATACTTTTTGCCGTTTCTATCTGTACCATGAACCAGAGTTGTTCTAATTTTTGTGTCGATTCTGTGACAGAGCCGTGGCAATAATAATAGTACTGCCGAAAGCCCGCTAGAATTCTCAATTATACAATTCGCGCCCGTTTCTGAAAATTTAATAGCGTTTTCAATTACTGCTTCTCACGCCCCATAGCTCCTCCCACCGGACGCTGGTCCACACTTTTCTCATTCATATTATTTACTTGTTCACTTATAGGTCGCCCTCTACAAGGCTCCAGCGGCAAAAGGTATCCTAAGTATATTCCCATATACTTAGGCATATCTTTTGCTGCCATACCATATTAGGCACATTTTCTGCTGCCAAACCATTTTTTGAAAGGTGGGGCCCTATGCCCAACAACATAAAGTAGGGTCCCCCATCTGGCGTCACCACATTATAAAAAATGTAAGTTTTAACCTAAACAAACTTAACATGTTATTAATTTTACTTTTACAGGAAGGCCACCCACACAACCGCTCCCCCACTAAAATATGGTCCCGCCCCCAGTCCTGTTTTCACAGGCCTGGTTGGCGTCTTTTGGACCCACTTTTGAGGGGAGCATTGGCTCCACAGTCGTGGTGGGGGCTTCCATGTAATGGAATGCCCCCGGAGAGGTTCACCACCCACACGCTGGTCGCGGTGGGGGCTTCATTTTGAAGCCCCCTGGCTGGTTCTCCACCTCCGGCAGGTCGCGGTGGGGGCTTCATTTTGAAGCCCCTCGGCTGGTTCTCCACCTCCGGCAGGTCGCGGTGGGGGCTTCATTTTGAAGCCCTCCTAAGAGGTTTTTCAA
>KB455160.1:517876-531515 GCA_000341325.1 Panagrellus redivivus | reverse complement strand
CCTCGGCAGTCGTGGTGGGGGCTTTCATGTAATGGAATGCCCCCAGAGAGGTCCACCACCTCCGGCAGGTCGCGGTGGGGGCTTCATTTGGAAGTCCCCTGGAAGGTTCTCCACCTCCGGCAGGTCGCGGTGGGGGCTTCATTTTGAAGCCCTCCTGGGAGGTTTTTCAACCCCGACAGTCGTGGTGGGGGCTTCCATGTAATGGAATGCCCCTGGAAAGATTTCCTCTTTCGCAACCGGCAAGTCGTTGGCGTACGTCATTGAAAACGGTAAGTACTGTTCTTTTTAATGTTTGACCTTCTATTTAAGGTTGTTTTTAGACCTCTTGGCGAGGTGCCAATTTTGGCAGGTCGCGGTGGGGGCTTCATTCTGAAGCCCTCCTTAGAGGTTTTTCAACCCGGACAGGCCTCCCGGCTGCGCATATGGCAACCCGGGGCAGGTCGCGGTGGGGGCTTCATTTTAGAAGCCCCCGGTGGAGCAACGATTCCAGCCCTGGCAAGTCGTTGGTGTACGTCAATTGAAACGTGCAAGTCTCTGGCGTACGTCATTTAAAAATGGTGGGTAAGCTTTTTTATGGTTGATTTTCTATACTCATCAAAATTTTCAGACCGTACGCCGAGGCTGGATTCTGCAGATCCCGGACAAGTGGGTGTCCGGCAGCTTGAGTTGATAACACCAAAGTTGTGACAGTTCTTCGGGCCTGTTCTACAAATATGAATTTTTGATGTTTTCGACTCAACCTTCCGGGCACCCACTTGCAGTTCGGCGACTGCATTACCGTTTCTGCCTTCGAAAGCTGAACCGTAACCATCCTCCGCCTTTGCAATACTCCACATCCGCTTTTTTACTCTTAATGTTGTACATACTGAAAAAAACTCGTTCTGTTATAGACTTTGTTGATGTTCAAATACGGTTATTTTGATTAATGTTAAGCAATAAATTTGTGCTTTTTTATGGATAACATAACAATGTATTACCAGACACAACTAAAGGACATACAAACCAAAAATGACTAAAAAAGTGAGATTTTCTGAAAGTGGCATAAGCGGGGGTTCTATGAAATCGAAGTTTCGCTGTGAACGCTCTGGTTGTTGGGGGATTAGAAGGTCCCATTCATCATGGCGAGGCTGACGGTTTGTTGCTTCTTGAAGGCATCGAAACATTGAGGGTAGTGAGACGGTTCAGGAAGCGTGCCGCAGCTTCGAGACGGTAGACGACTTTGGCTTCGCTGTACCTACCGGCGATTCCGTTCAGTAAAACGATGGAAATGCGAAAGAAACTGCATAGGAAAACTGAAAACACGCATAAAGCAGAAGTGAAAAAAAGCGAAATAATTTGACCCTCGCATTCTGCCTATCCGATCAGACGAAGATGCGAGTCAAGTCATCTTCTGTTTCACGTTCACTTCATTTTCCCACGAATTTGCATCGTTATTCGTAAGCCACTCTCGCTCTTCCTCATGTGCTGCAGGGGAGCGCGAGTCAAAACGCGAGTCAGTCTAGGTCTGAGCGAGCGAGCACCCTTCGAAATTGGTATAAAAGGGCTCACCGAAACGAGGTAGCTATCAGTTTGCACACGCAGACATCTTTCTCCTCCTCTGATCAGCTCTACTCCAGCGTCTTTCTCCACTGCTTGGACCATGGCCTCTTCCTCCCGATCGTCTTCTCCCGACTCGGCTGCTTTGCTTTGCCGCTCGGATTCGGGTACGACCGTGTCCTCGGACGGTTCTGACGTCGCTGCTATCGGGCCTGTCGCCAGCGTTTCGCTGCCGAATGTGGGCAGCCAGCCTCAGGCCAAGCCGCGTGGATTTGGACCTCGTCGCCAGCAGCAATTCAATCGGCGCACGTAAGTTGCATTCCTTTGTTTCATTGCTGGTCCATAGCAATTGTTTTTGCAGGGTCGCCGGTCAAAAGCTCTCCGAACTGATGCGCCTCTGCAGCCATGAGTACGCCGCCAATGAGTCCTACTACCACGCTATCAACGCCTTGCTGCGCGAGATCACGGATGCTAACATTTCGTCGCCGGCTCGATCGGTCGTGGCTGCCTCGTTGTCCAACACCTCTGTGGACTCCGGTGTCTCGTCTCCCCCGGCCGTGAAGATTCAACCGGTCTTGCCTCCGGCGCCGAAGTGCCGTGACATGCCCTTCTCCATGTCCCGCCGAATCCCGATCCCCGAGAACCCCCACTTCAACCTCATCGGCCGCATTGTCGGTCCTCGCGGACTCACGATTCGCGAACTCGAAACCAAGTACCAGTGCCGCATCTACGTGCGTGGTCAGGGTTCCGTTCATGTAAGTTTCACTCTCTTTTTCATTTCAAACTTTGGTACTGAAATCAGCCTTTCAGGACCCCAAGAAAGCCGAAGCCCTCATCAACAAGCCTGGTTGGGAACATCTCAAGGAGGAACTCCACGTCCTCATCATCGCCGGAGGGTACAGCCAAGCCGAAGTCGTCTGCCGTCTCGAAGCCGCCGCGCACTTCCTCGACCGTCTCATCCACCCTCAATGTTTCGATGCCTTCAAGAAGCGTCAACTCGTCAGCCTCGCCTTGATGAACGGCACTTTCCGTTCCCCCAACAACCAGGCCGTTCGCAGCGAGTCATCAACCTCGAAGAAGTCCACCTTGCCCTCGCCGCCTCAGGTTACCGGTGCCATCTAAGCATTACGGGGTATCTTTCAAAAGAATCTCAATCTTTGCATGTGCCTTCTACAAAAAAAATCTCATATTTTCCTAGTATTTTGTAATTTTCATGTATTGTTGTGTTTGCGTTCTAGCTTTGTGGCTTTAATAAAAATTTCGTTTAAAAAAATCTTTTTTTTCTTGAAAATTTTAAAATTTGTTGAAAACTGAAAAAACCCATAGCGACATAAAAAAGCAATAACAATCAAGCATCCACCTCTCAACGTCCACCTATTTCCACGACAATTGTGCGTTGCTGGCAAGCAGCCAAGTGTGTTGGCAAGTCGTGTCGTTGCGACGAGGCACAGCTCTACCGAGCCTCCTCATTGCAACAGCCAGTGGCGGTATCTACGCTTCCCTCGAACGATGGCGCCCTCTACGGCTACTCTTGCGCAGCAATATGTTAATATTATCTTGGCTGTATCGAGCTATTGGTAGGTTACCGTTTCTCTTAACTTTTTTATATATATTTTCCACCATTTTAGGGTATGTTCCATCGGCTTGGTTTTCCTCAACAAGTATCTTCTCAGCAGTCCGGACTTGAAAGTGAGTTATATCCACGTTTCTTTTGTTCAGCCACACTAATTGAATCCCGATTTTTCAGCTGGATGCCCCGCTATTCATCACATGGTATCAATGTGTCTGCACGGTTGGCCTCTGCTTCATCTGCTCCTTTCTGGCCAAGTACTTCCCGAACTACATCACAGTGCCTAACATGTCGATAGACCATCGCGTCTCCCGGGAAGTGCTTCCGCTGTCATTCGTCTTCGTTGGCATGATTGCTTTCAACAATCTCTGCTTGAAAAATGTCGGCGTTTCCTTCTACTATGTTGGCCGTTCCCTAACTACCGTTTTTAACGTCATTTGCTCCTACTTGATTCTGGGTCAACAGACATCGGCGAAGGCTCTCCTATGCTGCCTATTCATCATCTTCGGCTTTTTCCTTGGCGTTGACCAAGAGGATGCCTCGGGTGAGTATTATTTATCGTTTTTCGAGTATGGCTTTATACTATTGTGAATTATTACAGGTTCACTCTCCGTCAGTGGCGTCATCTACGGCGTTCTCGCTTCCCTGTTCGTCGCCCTTAACGCAATCTACACTCGACGAACCTTGTCTACCGTTGGCGATTCAATCTGGAGATTGACGATGTACAACAACCTTAACGCTTGCGTTCTCTTCTTGCCTCTGATGCTTTTCACCGGTGAAATCGGCAATGTCGCGTACTTCCAAAACATCATGTCGTCGTACTTCTGGATCATGATGAGTCTCTCTGGATTCTTTGGCTTCATCATGGGCTACGTCACCGGATGGCAGATCCAAGCTACCTCCCCGTTGACCCACAACATCTCCGGAACCGCCAAAGCCGCCGCCCAGACTGTTATGGCCGTCGTTATCTGGTCCGAAGTTAAGCCGTTCCTCTGGTGGTGCAGCAACTTCATTGTCTTGGCTGCTTCTGGCGCTTATGCTCGTGTTCAACAATTGGTAAGTGTTTTGAATTTTGTTTATTAACATTTTTGCTAATTTTGATAAATTGCAGGACATGGATCGCAAATTCAACGAAAACAAGCGCGCTTCCGCCACTCGTGAATCCCGACAACCGTTGTTGGACGATAAAAAAGAAGAATCGTAAACGCTACCATCAAGTCCTTCCAAGCCGGATAATGCTCTAACATTTCTTTACCAGCGGGTGCAGGTTTTTGGTTCATGTTGGTTTACTTCATCCGTTCTGACTAACACAATAGCAACTGTAATCAGAAACATTTATTTTATATTTATCCTTTAAATATTAAATACACTATTCATTTCGACTAAACAATATGCCACATCAGATCGAGAAAAATCGGGGGAGTATACAGTGATTCTTTGCTTTGCAATTGCATTAGGAAAAAATAATAAAATACGTATCAAAACGGCTCAAGTTGAGACCATCGAGACAAATTTTCACATACTAATAGAACCGAGTTTGACTCACAATGAGTAAAGTCGTAATGTATTTACATTGCGGGACCCGCTGACCAGTTTGTGATTAGATCATCCGCTGGTTGAAACGGTTGATTGGACGGTGTCTTTGCCGGCTATTGGAAGATATGCTACCATGTTGACTATGCGGACGGCTCGAGCTCCGCCCTTCTTCTCCTCGAGGAGATGGAGTCCCTCGTACTTGATGCACGGAAAAAAACGCAACAGGTACTTGACGCCTTCATGAATCCGCCTATTCTGCGTGTAATAAATGAATGGATTTACAATCGAATGGAACATGGCTAAAGTATGCGACATCCACCAAATGTAAAGAATGTACGCATGTTCGGCAATCTTAGGATCAAAAGGAATCCAAATGTTCATGAGAATATTTTGCGGCGCCCAACAGCCAGCGTAAAGTGCACTGACCATTAAGACCATGGGGATCATCTAAACTGACATGTGTAATCCATGTGTTGTTGTCAATAGGCACATTGACTTACTTTTTTTACTGATTCATGGCGTCCCTGAACAACGCATTGGTTATTCCGCCGATCTCCAGGTACTTTGCTGTTCCACATTTTGATGCCAATAAAGGTGTAAGTGATAATTAAAACGACCAAAGGTAACACATATTGAAGAGCAAAGACGACACTTGTGTAGGTGTGCATGATGCGACGCTCATCACCTAGAAAGCGAAGCATTTTCCAGTCTTCCTGACAGGTGACGGTGTTTTGCGGCGCGAGCGTTTCGATCTGAAGTCATTTCAACTTTTCATTGCTTGTTGTTTAGTGTGGCAAACACTTACGTGATTGACATAAAAGAGTGGAAGTGCCATGCCGAGTGAAAAAACCCAAGTGACGACAATCAAGTAGAAAGCCCTGCTTCGTGTTAGACGCAGCCAAGGTGACATTACGAACATAATGGCCATGAATCGGTCGAAACTACAATAAACTTTTGTTACCGGGTGTCACTAACACGCAAGCAAGCTTCTATCCGTTTTTGGGTAATGAAAAAGGGACTCAAACACAATGGACAAAACGGATCTTTCTTGCACCAAAAATAACTGTCACACGAATTTTGAATGTAAAAAACCAACCTTATAGCGACGAGAGTCCAAGAACTTAGGAATACCGCTGTAGCTTGTAGAAACCCAAAGAACTTGCATAAAAGCGCTCCGAATAACCAACGTTGGTCATCAAATATGATGACGTGCCAATAGCTGAACGGCATGCAGAAGATGCTGATCATCAAGTCTATAACAAGCATGGGGCATTAGGAAGTTCCCATAAACAAGTTTTTTACTCACCAGCTACTGCCAAGTTTAAGATAAGGAAGTTTGTTGCCGTTCGGAGACGCGGGAAGTACAGAATGACTGTTACGATAAGTGAATTGCCGATAAAAGCCACAATGCTGAGGGTACTGTAGAGTATGATCGCAAAGATCTGAAACATCATTAAGGTTATTTCACTTGTATAAATTGTCAATTAAGCTTACTCGACATGATGGACATAAATGGTGAAAGTGTTCTTCTGCTGTTTCTGCTGCTGAATCATTAAACGATGTATCGTTAAGAACATCAATAAGACTCGTGAACTCGATACCCGTTTCGGGTTTCATGTTGCTTGGTTTCAAAAGCTAGCTTCGGTACTGAAAAGCCCACACGCGTTGCCTTAATACTGTCGTCCCGCGGGACACGCACGCGAATAAGGCACTGAGGCGCAAACAATAGAAGTCAAAAAGATTCGGGGCGGTCATGGAGACACACTTCTCATAAGCGAAACTTGTCAGAAACGGCACACGCGAAGACGGCCTTCAAATCCAAAACGGGCCGCCCCAAAATGAGACCGCTATGCCCGTTTTTGCAGGAATATAATGAGGGGTATAGACTACATACAACACGCAATATACTGTAAACCTCAATAGGTGAAATAGTGGGTTAAGATAAAATTTATTGGTTCATCTCGGCAGTTTAGAGTCACTCCGTATAATTAAGAAAAGTTAGCTAACACATCTTTTCTTGGCGAATTCTAGCTGCCTTCAACTGTCAAGAAGTAAGCAGTGGCCAGCGGTTTTAAATACAACAAAATGACAAACACGACTGCTGTCAATCGTCTATTTTCTACGTATCCCGGCAATGAATATAAGTTGAAAGTACGCAAAACAGTGGAGCATTAGAACGGCATTGTGCTGGCTTCAGCTTCTGCAAAAGGAAACAATGCGGTGCCCGATAGGCGGAATAAGAACATTAAGGAAACGTCTTCCTGCCGGTGTGGCTTCTTTGTGGACTGCTGGGAAACGCTGGTCGTTAGGCATTACACGGAACCTTCCATTTTAAGCGCATATATCATTAATCAGAGCAGAAAAAAGTCGTGAATCAAATGAAAGTTTGTGCTTCTGCACCCTCAGGGCACGGGGAAATGGTAGGCGATAATGCAAATGATGTAGGTCCGGAACTCCTTGCGAAGAACGCTTCTTTCTACAGTGGTGTCATCGGCTAGCCTTTGGAATCAGGCCAAGGATAAGTTTAGAAACGAAGAAGGGGCGTTCGTTAGGCAATGAACAGACTAAACCTGCTCCTGCACGAATGAACTTTAAAACTTAAGCAAGGCTGTCACTATACATTGACAAAATTAGGTTTACACCAGATTGGGACACGTACCCGGACACCCGGAAAAAACTTGACACGCGGCTTTATCGTGCTTAACGTGTTTTCATCCATTGCGAGGCAAAAAGGGACTCCTGAGCGAACGGCGGCATTTTCACGCTAAACTTTTTCTATCCAGCGGCGTTGACGCCCAATTATATGCTATTAACAAAACAATTTATGTCTCACCCTTTGACCATAACGTGAAAACTGTTAGGTGGAATACAACACAAGGAAGGAAAATTCTATTTTTTCTTGTGACAAGCAAAATCACACCTTTCGAGACGCTACTGTTGTGATGTCTAATATCGATATTTTGGTCGATGAATGAAAAACATTGCTTCAAAGCGAGGTGGGCTATGACACCGATCACCGTCGACAAATGACAAAGCCCACGCCACAGCAAGACAAATAGTTGGTAAAACCGCGGTTCAAGTGGCGTGAGTATCCCCCCAAGGGTTGAACAAGGTGACGGCCCTCTAGGCTTTTTTATCGGCACAAACATCTTCGTTTTGCAGGGCCAATTTGAGCCCCCCTCGTCAGAATAAACGACGACAAGAGAGAACAGCTGTTTATCAAAGCTGGTCCTAATGATAGGTGAAGTGCAATTTGTCCGAACGGTACTTAGGCTTCGAACGCACACGGAGCTCAGGTGATGGATAGGGTTGAGCCGTTGGGAACTTGGCTTGGTTGGCCTGCAAATCGGTGGGGTGGCCAAAAAGAGAAGGCAAGTTCGGCATGAGTCTCGAAGGACCCATCCCTCAGTCTATCCATTCTCGCGACAAATTGAAGCAATACCGGGATGGATGGCTCCATGAAATCGAAAGGCTTTCCTTCATTCCGGGCGGCACTCTTCCTTCGAATTAAGCACATCAGGCGCGAAACGGCATGCTCTAATACTAGAGGGTGCCAAGATTGATTCCGGAAAAAAGTGCGCGAACAAGGCATACACCGTTCACGCTAACAATCAAGACATCAAAGTTTCGACTCAATGAGCCAATCAACTGATGTATAATAGTAAAACAGTTGTATTACGACTGAACAGATGTTGAAAGGCACAATATCGATGAACAACATGTATAAATACTTTCTCATTTCTATTCCAACAAAATAAGAAACCCTATCTATCAATGAAAGAAAGTTTTCTAAACGATTCATATTGTTATGCACGGCAACTTTTTTCATTTACGTATTTCTGCATTAACTTAACGCTTTCCTTTGCTACCGGCGAGACGAAGGGAATAACTATCCTTGAAATTAGATAGAAACAAAAAACGCCTGAAAGGAACGGCTTTTCCAGGATCGAACCCCATTCTTTGTTCATCCACAGTACCTTTATAATGGAAAAGTTGCCACCGCATTACACAGCACCCATATTTCAGTTTAATGAGACAGACGCGAAATAAGACAGAAGCTAAAGATAGGAGCGCGTGCTTCTGGACCACATAACGTGTCGGGCAGGCTGCTTCAATGATCAATTATGTGGATTAAAATTCGGCGCCACCGTGCAACAGCCTCTGGCGGTGTATTAGTTGCCTAATTTACATAACCGAAGACGGACCAGAGGGGATGTAAGTAGCGTGAAGTAAATTCTAGTTCTCACGAAAGTGGTTTAAGCGATAAAGATGTACGTTCCATTCGCAAAGTGCCTTGATAATACTATAAAAGGGGCCATGGGTTGAAAAAATTTCCTTTTCCTTGTTCGTGTGATGGCACTGAACGACAACAGTAACAGGCTTTAGAATTTCGAAAGGATGCACCATCCTGTGTGACCAGGATTCTTCCTTCTGAATAGTAGTGATTGAGCCAATAAAGTAGCCGTGATTCGAAAAAACGGAAGTTATATGCTGAAAAACCCGCCTTTATGGAGGATGTGCTCATTTCGGGTTAGGGGTCGGCAAATCTGGTAGCATCGGAGGCCAAAATTGGTCTACTTCCTGAAGCCATCTATAGCAATATCACTAGATGGGAAGAAGATTCGGCAGCTACTACTTGAAGTCATTGTTCCAGGCGTTATCGCGTACGTTGGTATGAGACCCTCGGGAAACACCGACGACAGAAGACACGGTTCCTCAGAATTGACAACTCCCAAATGCCCACCGGGCGATGAAACTGCATTTAGGCATTTCGAAGGCATTTTCCGTTAGTTTAAACTCAATTTGTCCCCATTTCAGACACTTTTCTCATTTTCACAGTGGCTAAACATATTTCATGACAAAGAAAAACTGCAAATATGTAATATGTAAACGAAGTCGTTCAACTTTTTGCCTATCTTTTTCGGTTTATCTTTTTTTGGACATGCGTCGATAGCATCTCAAAGAAATTAGCACATGCCCGCCTGTCATGACAGGTTCAAGAAGGCGTTAACATGCATAAATTGTACTGTGTGTGGCTTCTTCAACCGGGAGGTTGTAGTACATGCCTTATTATCACAATGATTAAAAAACAGTAAATGACCTGTTTCGCAATGGCATTTCATAATGAAAGGGTTTAAAAAGCATTTAAACCCCACCCCTTCGTGTGGAATGCAAAGCAGGCTAATCTCAGTCGTCCAGGCAACGGATGCCGCTACATTTCATCCTCGCGGCTGCCCCTATATAAAGCTAATCTCGCCGGCTTCATTCACCATTGCGTTTAGTCGCTTTACTATTGAGACACTTATCACGTGGTGTCAACATGTCCTGGTTCAAGTCAAATCTTGAATTTTCGGCTGGTCCTTTACGATCCGCACGGTCGTACTATCCAGGTGACGATGGCGTCGATAGTGGCACGCGGATGATGATAGACTTGGCTCTGTCGGACGTCCAGAAAGCCATTACCGACTTTGAAAAACGTAAGGTTCGTCGAGTTGGTCAAACTTAATCTTCGGTGCACCAAATGGTTCGTTTAACTAGAAGCGCTCGATTTCAGGAGGAAGAACGCCAGAATGAGCTTAAAAAAACGAGCCAGCCAGACTACTCTTGGTTGATGGATTGGAAGCACAAAGTAAAGAAGACTCTTAGCTTTAAGGTTTGTGGCCGTCTTGGGGAAAGGAAATACAGTCATTGCAGCGAGAGCAATCTACTTTAGGAGTGTTCGGATATTGAGACTCAATGCCAGAAGCTCAAGCCGTGCGAGTGGAAGGACTGCATCAATGCTTGGCGGGAGCGGCTCCCCACATGCTCCACTCGTGACGAGATAGTCGAGTCATTCATGGACATCGTTGTGACTACGGTAAATACCCGTATTAACCGTGAGCTGCAGATGATAAGGGAAGCTGATACACCTCCGCAGGTAACTTCTGGTTAGATTCAAGGCCATAAACAGAGAAACAAAAGAGGATTTATCCTTCAGAGAATGACACCACCGGAGTACAGTCGCTCGGTCTCAGAGCTGTCAGTGCTATCTCTACGGTTTCCGGGAATCGCCCTATCATCGCCCAACATCAGAGACTTCAACGAACCATCAGACATCGTATAATTCAAAAGTTACATACTACCCAATATCATTTAACACCGACATATCACGTTAAATATCGTAAATTTTATTAATGAAGCGTAAAATTAGTAAAATGAGCACAGAAGACCCGTTTTAACAAATATTAAAAAGTGAACAAAGTGGCTCAGAAAGCTTACGTGAAAGGGTGTTAAAATAGAGAATATATCAAATAAAAACAATAATATTTGTCGCCCGAGCCCGGAAATCGGTTAAACCGGAGATGATGTGGACCCGTAGTTGACGGTCGATGGCGGTGGGCCGAGTACAATAGGCGCCTGCAACGTTTTCATTAATGAATCAATGCATTAGTCGTATCACTGAAACATACATTTGCAGACGTTGAATTGGAAGATGAGTTGCCTGTAGGCAATGGTTGCTCGATCACCACCTCGGTAGGCTGGTCGTCACCAGCGGCTCCGCCATGTTCAGGATCCATGAAGTACGATTCATCCTCGGCAGCATCACGACACCTGCCGCAACCGAAATTACAACAACAGTTACAGCAAAACATACAACCGCAACAACATCCGAAGCAACAGCATGTAAGCAGGCCGCCAATAATGAAGAACCACTGAAATGGTTTTCAAATTACTATGGAAATTCAAATATAAAAATGCAAAAACAAACCTTGAGCCAGGGATTCAACATGAACCTCACATTATCCTCGCCAAATTGGTCCAACAATTTGAGGCCCATTTCGCCATAGCTATCATAGACCTTCCGTTTCTGTGCGTTCGACAAAATCGAATGGGCAAGGTTGATGTCTTTAAACTGAAACGATTTTGTTACAATTTTATATATAAATTTAAGTTACAAATAGACATACCATCTCAGTTTTCTCGGGATCGCCATCCAAGTTCTTGTCCGGATGGTAGCGAAGGGCTAACTTGCGATATGCCCGTTTGATATCATCATCAGTGGCTTCTTTGGTTAGTCCAAGAACATCATACGGATTCTTGTGAGTATGTGGCTGCACGCCGACTTGCGAACCTCGACGCTCTTCAGCACTCATCCGCTGAAAAAATCTCCAGTTTGGTTGTGTCGTCACCGCTAACATGCTAATACCGACATGGAAACACCGAAATAACGCATAAAATTTCGCGAAAGAAAGGAAAGGCGATAGACATGACAGAACGAACTGTGAAGGGGAAATGCACGAATCATGTGCGGAAGCGAGAGAATGTTTTGCTAACCTCTAGTGAGTCAGCGCAAGCGACTATTTCGATAACGGCAAATCAACAATCGCGGAAGAACCCTAGTGCGGGACAGTCGATGGGAAGTGCGTACGGAAGAAGAAGCACAAGCTGGCTTTTACCCGGTTTCGCGATGGATTAGTTCGCACCCCCTCCCGGACGCATCCACTCTTTTGTCAAGAGTTACGATCGCCAACTTGGTTTTTGTGTGTGGAGAGCAGCGAGGAAATGTAGCTACAAGTTTGTAGATAGCAGGCAGTTAACGACGACTGCACTGGCGAGACAAATCCATCGAGCGCTCGGGAACGACAAAGCGAACTGATGATACACACAGCCTGCATGCAACGCAATGAATGCATGCAGCCACGACCCCCTGCAGCTACTGACGATCGATCGCCGGCGGCTGTTGTAATGACACCCAACTAGGTGCCGTGCCTCCGTTTTTTGTTTCCGAACGACGTGTCCCCAAAATACATATTTGAAACGATTAATACGATCATAGGTCGGTATCGACACGGTTTACTTTGTGAAAGATTAAACACACAAAACACAACATACAAAAATACCACACGTAATAATCGAACGCGGTTTCATTCACCCTCCGAATCGCTTAAAATCTTGAGATTCCCTTCGTCTTCTCTCTCGCCATTATCCGTCGTTGCGATGTTACTGGTATCCATGGTAGTGAGGTCGTCTTCTTCGTCTGAATCCACAATGACAGTGCGTCTTTTCTTGCCAATGGGATGGTCCTCGTCCATGTCGACGTCGCTGTCGTCCTTTTCGAACGCCGGTGTCGACGCTTCCTCCTCAGAATCGGACCCAACTCGCATGCGCTTTGCTTCCGGCTCATCAACTTCGCCATTCTCAGGCTCATCGGCTTCACTATCGGAATGAGCTGATTCTGGGCTCGATTCCTTCTTAGCAACGGTTGACTTGCGTTTGCTTGCCCTGTAAATTTCGTTATATATAATTTTTCAAAACAACAACAAAACAGCCTACTTTTTCGGCTTGAAATACGGAATACCACGATGAGCCAGCTCCTTGACGATCTTCTGCCGTGAATAATCCTCTGGCAACCGCTGCCGAATGTAATCAATGACGTCGCCGTCTCCGCGAGCATCTTCTGGCAATTCGTTGAAATCCTGGGCTAAGCCTTCCAGCAACTGCGAGGCCAGGTCGCTAAGCATGTGTTTACGGGACGAAGTTCTGGAAAGGACAGTCTTAATTTATATAAAAACAACTAAAGAGGGATACATACGCTTTCTTCTTGGCAGTGTATGAAAGACCCAAATCCTTAAGCTTCTTGATGATCTGCTTGCGAGTACGTTCTCGAGCCATGTTAGATTCGATGAAGTCGACAACGTCGAGATCGTCCGGCTTTTCTTCGAAATCGGTGTACTCGTTATACAAGTTTTTGACTTCCTCTTCGAGTTCTTCGGGCCAGAGGATATCCTTGTTTTTGTCTCCACTGAAATGGATAAAATAGAGATAGAAACTTTGCAAAATGAAGGTAACATACTCATGCGTCCCGTAGCCATGCTCAATTTCATAGCACTCTTTACCCGTCTTTGCGAAGAGAATTTCGTTCATCATGATTGGACCACGTTCCATGAAATGACCAAAGAATTGCTTCAACAAATGATGCCCAAATTGATACAGATCAAAGTGAATGTGCATCTTTTG
>KB455160.1:507655-517796 GCA_000341325.1 Panagrellus redivivus | reverse complement strand
GCGGGGATCTTGCCAATTTCGGAGTGTAGACGAGTCAGAATACGGAAGAGAGTCGCCTAAAAGTATGCATTATGGTTTGTCGTGTTAAATGGTACAAAACTTACATTGTAAAGCCGAGCAGGCGATTTTAGATCGAATGCAATGCGATGAAATAGCTTGACAAGGGCCTTATTCAGCTCGAAAGAGTTAGTCTTGTAGCCTTTCAACAGGAAGATACACCATGACATCACGTCAGATCTGGCATAGGAGCTCAGATATTCATCGAGATTGAAAGAAACTGCGACAGTAACATTCCTTCTTTCACGCTTCTCCTCCTCGACCTCATTCTCGTCTTCTTCCTCGTCTTTGTCTTCAGCAGGATTACCTTCCGCAGGGCCGTACAGATCGGTCACAATCTTACTGTACTCCTCAGCAAAGTCTTCGAGGTCAGCATAGAAAATCTGCTGCAAGTCGACGAATTCTTCTTCGGCAGACATGTCATCGTTGCCGAAGGTTCCGTCGTTCCAGTACAATCGAGCTTGATGATACAGTCCAACGGCATCTGCCAATCGACGCTCACGCAAGGCACGTTGGATGAACAGAAACCGGCAACCCTTTTGACTGTCCTCGGATAGTTCGTCGACATTCAACATACAGGGATCTGCGTAGTCAATTCCCCCTTCAGATTGCAAAACATCAGCCAGGTCGTCGACAATTTCGGTCCAGATTCCATCGAGCTCGTAGTCAGGGACTTTCTTGAGAAAGGCTTTAACATCGGCATGATATGGCGATTCTTCAGGATCGTCGTTCTTGCGAGTTCCTTTCTTGGCGCGTTCCTTGACAACACGCTTCTTCTTCAGGACTTGGCGCAGTTCTCCTGCCTTCACTTCGCGTTCCATGACATGCAGATAGAAGTGGTTTGCGATGACCAACTCCTCAAGCAGCTTTCGGGTGCTCGAAGATGGCTGAAAACAAAAGTGTAAACACAGATCATAACACGGTAGCAGTAAACTTACAGAAATACCAGACATAATGGTATAACCCATTTCACGGTACTCCGGAATCTCAAAAAGGTGTTTACACATCTCTTGATACACCTCCTGGGCTTCGCCATCTTCACTATGGACAGTCGAGAGATAGTTGAGGTACATCAGCAATTGCTTGTATGCCGAAACAGTGTGTTGAGCTTTCAGAGTGTACATTTTGTGGTTCTGCTTGTCGGTTTTGATCATATCGAAGTACGTCTCAAGTTGTGACAGAACAGTGTGGAAGAATTCTTTCGAAAAGGTGAAATGAACCTGAAATCGAGAAAATTACTTCCAAAAACAAAAGTACGATAAAATCACATACATATTTGAGGTCCACTTTGGATACTCGAGCGTATTCCATGACGAATTCCACCAACTGGAAAAAGTGAATTTCAGCATATTGATGCGTTGCAGAACGGGTGCCAAATGCCAAGTCGCGGCAGGTCTTCATCAATCGACCGTAGCTTGATTTGATCAGCTCTTCCATGAACGTATGAAGGGTCGCCAAAGTCTCAGGTCGGGCATCTTGACCGGTTTGAAGAGCGTTTTCAGTAAAGTCTGTGATACGCTTGTTCTTGGCAACACGGGTAGCAACTTTGCGATTCGCAAAACTCGCCAACGGTTTGTTCTCCATCAACGGCTTCGTCAAAACCAAACCATTGTTCTTTGCTGTGGGAGTAAGACCCTTCATGACATACGTTCCACCGAGGAATGGTCGGGATGACCTGGGGCGATTTTGAGCCAACGATTGGACCATCATGTTACTTATTGTCCGCTGATCTTCCCGTTTCTTGATGTCGGCTGTCAGAGCCTTTCCCGAAGCACTACCAGTTGAAGCGACTTTCGTGGCATTCTGAAATTCAACATGGACGGAAAAATATATATAAGAATAGAACTTACGAATGGCATAACAACTGTGGCAAAGATACCCAAAAAGTGAAGGCAAAACTCTCGATCGGCCTTTGACGTGATAACTTTGAAGAAGACTGACGGAATGCTCGACTTCAGAAAACATCGAATAACTGCTTCTTGAACTGTGCTATCAACGTTGTTAACGCGGACGAAGGTTGCCGTATGGTAGCCGATTGAAAGCACATAGCGAAGAAGGACGATAATTCGCTCGATGAGGACTTTCTTCTTTTCAGTTCGATCGTCCAGGCCCTAAAAACATATAAAATTATATATAAACAATGGGTATTTTAGCATTAAAACTTACAAGATTGAAGAACTCTTCCATCTTTGTCTTCAACACCTCAAACAACTTGGCATCATTGAAGGCTGACAGAAGGCGTAACAATCCAGACTCAAAGGTGTTGTACAACATCATCTTTTTACCCTTGTCATCATCGTCGCTCCTGTCAGCAGAAAGCACCATGGTCGTTGGCTGGCACAGGTTCACCGCTAACCTGAAAAGCAAAGGCATTGCCAACGGCGGCGTACTTGAAAAGACCTACCTCAATGAAGCGTCGAACAACTCGTCCGTCGTTTTCGGATCGCGCATGATTGGAACCAGATCCTGGCTGACAACATTGTGTTTCATGCATGTTTTTCGAACGGTAAATGAAGAATCATCGTTGGCCATGAAACGGATCAAGTCACGGACACCATCTGAAATCGAAACGAGTCTAGTTTCGTTCAACTGAAAGCTCGCTAAAACTCACCAAAACAGTCGGGTTCCTGGTGATAAACGCCATTTTCGATATATCCAAGACGACTGATAGTCGCCTGGATAAGGGCTTCTGCCATAATAAACGTAAAATTTAGCGTTAAACGAAGCTTGAATCAGCTGCACAGTTTGAGGCGGAAAAAGTGCGGGAAAACGGAACGTCCTCGATCGCGTGCGCACTCTCGACTCACTCTTGTCACGACAGTTACCGTTCCGCAGGCGCAGAGCTTGCAGCAATGCACTGCACGCAGACGTGCAACCCCGCACTATCGCTGTCGACCCGACTGCGCGTTCCTTCTTACTTCGCGTACTCGCGTGCCCTTTGTTTGTTGGTCTTCTAACTTTCTATTAACTTTGCCAAAGACTTCTAGCTTGGAGTCATGCTGCGCCAAGGAGCTTCTCGCCTCACCGCGGCTGTCGCCAACGCCAATGGTGTCGACCAGCAGCGTGGTATGGCCACCCTCAAGGACATCTCCATCCGTCTTAAGTCTGTTAAGAACATCCAGAAGATTACCAAGTCCATGAAGATGGTTGCCGCAGCTAAGTACGCCAAGGCTGAACGTGATCTGAAGCCTGCCCGTGTCTATGGTGAGGGCGCTCGCGCTTTCTATGATAACATCGGTGCTGCTGATGCCACTGCCACCGAAGCTGCCTCTGGCAACAAGAAGAAGCTTCTGGTCCTCGTTACCAGCGATCGTGGTCTTTGCGGTGGTGTTCACTCCTCCATTGCTAAGGTTTGTATATATAAATTGCATTGATTCGATGTACTTCTATCCTTCTTTTACAGGAAGCTAAGCTTATCCTTAACAACAAGCCTGCTGATGTCGAATACAAGGTTGTCTGCATTGGTGACAAGTCCAAGGCTTCTCTCCAGCGTCTGCACTCCGAGTACCTCCTCCTCACCGCCAACGACATTGGCCGTCAGCCCCCCACCTTCGAAGACGCTTCGATCGTCGCTAACGCCATCCTCAACTCTGGCTACGAATACGACGAGGTATGTTTATATATATTTTTTCTGTTTGTGCAAATCATAATACATTGTGCTTTAGGGTGAGATCATCTTCAACAGATTCAAGACCGTCGTTTCGTACGACACCACCAAGCTTCCCCTTGTCTCCCTCGAAAGCATCAAGGCCAACGAAAAGCTCGCCGCGTACGATTCCGTCGACGACGATGTTCTCAAGAGCTACACCGAGTACTCCCTCGCCCAGCTTATCTACTTCGCCCTCAAGGAAGGCGCCACTTCTGAACAGTCCTCGCGCATGACTGCCATGGACGGCGCTAGCAAGAACGCCGGTGAGATGATCGACAAGCTCACCCTGCAATTCAACCGCACCCGTCAAGCCGTCATTACCCGCGAGCTTATTGAGATCATTTCCGGCGCTGCTTGTGTCTAGATGTATTTTTAGGTTTTTACGCTACAGAAAACAGCTCGTTGGCTATTTTCATTAGCTCTTCGACTTTTCGTGATAGAATAAATCTGATTTTTTTAACTTCGAGATGCGATTTTGTTGGTAGTTCTCGGTCTACTCATTACTTCTTTTTAGTCGGACAATTTTCTGAAATTTATTATTCCGTTCTTCAGGATGGAAGCCTGGAAAATTCCCTTTGAGGAAGCTGTTCAGTGTTGTGCGGTATGTTTTAAACTATAATCGGGTCGATCTTTGAACAATGTACTTTTTCAGAAAGGCCCACTGGGACAGGAAGCTGCGTACCAGGAATCTTACAACTATCTTCAGGAGTTTTGGAGTGGGGATGTTGACGATATGATGTTGATCCAGTACATGTCCGAGACGCCAAGTCTTCACACGGTGGCACAGCTCAATGATGTCATTATGCGCCGCCACATGGAACACCCTCATAAGTATGATGTGCAGGATCTGCAACGCGTCTACATTGCGCTTTTCCGTCAAATCTTCGACATTGAAAACGCGTATGTGAATTACAACGAAATTTTGCATCTATTTTGTATTTTTGTTGCAGCTATGCTTTCTCGACGCGTGCGATTATGATTCGTAGTGTTATGCGCGTTATTCACTGCCATGCGTTTGAGTTGCTTTTCCTTTTTGAAGAACTCGGAATGGCTTATCACACCCTCGTCGAGTACTCCCATGTCCACCATCTCCATCCCATTTTCTTCAAATGTGTTGAAGAGCTCTTTGTTGAGTTTACCACTGCCGTTCCGCGCTATGGAAAGTTTGCTATTGACTTCCGCAACCGTTGCGACTCGGAGTTTATGGTGAGTTCCACTACAATAAGTTTTGTAGCTAATTGTATTTGTTCTGTTTCAGCGGCTTCTTATCCCGAATCTCATGGTCCACGTTCTGGATGCGCTTGATCACGTCGACTTCGACAGCTACCCCAACGATGTAAACAGTGAAGCGACCCTTACGTCTTTCCTGATTGCTACCAAGTTGGCTATGTTCTGGAATGAAGATGATGACCTTCACTTTCTGATGTGCCCCTTCACTATCCGGTCAGAATACATATCTTTCATCGGACGTCTGCGGGATAAGATGTTTTACTTGTTTGAGCGCTATATTCACAAAGAGGAAATCACCATGGACATCCTCACCATTATTGCTCGTATCGCTAACGCGATGGGAAGACTTGTGGATGATACTGAGGGGCTTTACTACCTTGAGTTGCACCAGAATATGCCTCTTTTGACTCAGTAAGTTGCTAGAAAAGGAAATTATAATTGCAGTTTGTTAATTTTGCTTATTTTAGCCCCGACACGTTGAACCTGTACCGTGAGGGTGTGCTCAGCGTCATGATGGTGCTCGCAACCCGGGCTGGTTATGCTAGCAAGAATTATCCTGTTGTCGCGCCTGTGGTGAACTCAATTCTGTCCATTATGGAAGCGGATGCCATCAACTTGATCCCTTTTATTATCGTAAGTAATTAGTGATTTTTAAAACTTTTCTTATTTGTATCTTCTTTAGAGCGCTGCTATGACGCCACTTGATTTCCTTTGCAATTACGAGCGCACGATGCATATTCTGTCGCACGACTGCCTCATTCCTGGCACTCAAGATCGTTGCTACCGCATCAGCCGTACTATCCTCCAACAGCTCACATTGTGCGACATTGAAGATGCTCGTGAGTTCGAAGCTGCTGTTCGAGTTGCTACGATTGCAGGATTGAAGAAGCTTCCGGATTTCACTGACGATGTCTCTAAGTAAGTCGTTGTAACACTTCTTTCCGCTAAATCCACGTCCCGATTGCAGTCTGTTCAACGGCACGCTTCTTGAGCAAAACGAAATCGCCGATCTTGAATACTTCCGTCGCATGCGAACTGTCTTGGCTGTAATCGCGAATATCGGGTCCCGTATCCTCGACAAACTGCCGAGTCCTCATGATATCGTCGCCCGTTACTTCCGCGAGAATCCGGAGCGTTTTTGCCTCGAGAATAACCAGTACTTGCTTTGTTACGATGGAGCTGTGAAACAGTATTTGCTTCCCGAGACCAATGAACTCGATCCTGTCGGCAGGTTTGTAATTTGTTGTTTTCTCGTTTCCATTTTTACTTTTATTTTACAGATTCACCACCTATGCGATGTACTTGTTCGAGAAGGTATTCGCCGTCGTCCCCAATGCTGCGCCCTACCCGCCGTTGATTCAGTCGATGGTCTACCACGTTACTGAGGCCTTGTCGAACTATCTGAAGATCATTCGATACAGCGTCGACGAAGAACCGATCGCAATTGGTGAAGAACCCTCAGTTCCATTCCTCGTCCCTAACGATGCCGACTTCACTTCGTTTGCTACCAACGTTTTCAATGGCCTCCTCACCGTCTTGGTATCTCCCCAGAGCAATGAAGATGTCCACCCTTCGGCTGCCAAATGCATGCGCACTATGGCCGAGAATGGTTACTATGTCCACATTGTTGGTGCCGTGAAAGAAGCTATGACCGAGCTGCCTCAAGTGAAGATGCCACCGAAGTTCTTTTCCATCATCGCATACATATACTACTATGCCGCTGATCGTAGTGGCATTGAACTATACTCAGAAATGTTCTGGTTGGCACAGCACGTTGGATCCAATGGAGCCGAGCGTTCGTTGGACCAAATGGATCTTGAACAACTCGGCACGATGATCGAGTTCTACACGGGAATTGCCGACATTTATCTGCTCTTTACCCCTGTTGGCATCAGTGGTCCTCTGATGGAGTTCCACGACGCAGTAATTCGCTTTTTGCCAGAGCATGTCATGAATCCTGACTTCGCTGACAAGGTTGTCAACATGATTGACCAATTCTCTCGTGTTTGGGACCGGCTTGAGCAACAATATTTCGTTCCTTACCTCGCGACTTTCTTCGAGTCGCTTCGTCTGGTCATGACTGCGTACGAACCGTTCTGGGCTGAACGTGATGCAAGCACTTCCGATGTTGGCAGCTACGATATCCTTGAGCGTCTGCTTCGATGTTTGAAGAATGTGCTGCTCCGTGCTTCTGAAGACGAGATCGAAGCCGTTGGTGAAATGGGTAAGGAATAGTTTCCGTTTTCCTAGCAGATTTTGCATCATTATCATTTCAGGAGTGTACGTGGCCCTTCACCATTTGACCCCCACTCGCGTTGCCATAAAGGAACTCCAAACTCCGTTCATTGAGTATTTGGAATACATTGTGGCCACCTCTTGTGGTCTCGACGTTCTCTCCCGCATAGCTTTGAACACCGATTGGTTCCGTCCGTTCATCCACGATTGCATTACGAATCGCTACGGTGATGATATGACTGAAAGTGCGTTGAATATGTTCCCCAAAGTCAAGATCGATGAGCGTGCTGAGCTTGAACATCCGGAGTGGATTGCCTATCTCAGACGCATGTTGCCCTTGTTCTTCTACACGGCTGTCACGAACGTCGCTGACGAAGACATTTACGTCGCCGCCTGTGCCGTCGTTTACCGCTTCTTCACCTACAATCCGGTACGCTTTTCAAACATAAAAAATGTATTCAACATTAATTATGTACTTTTCAGGCGTACTTCAACGAATTCTTTAACCAACTTGTCAATGCTCAACCCATTGACGTGTACAAGGAGGACATTATGGACGCCTTCAACCGCATTACCGATGTTCGTTCCGGTGGCGACTTCCGCGACAAGTTCTCCACGTTCTACAAGAATGTTTCGCGTAAACTTATCCTTCCGCCGGGGATGAACGACTATTGTGGCTAAATTTTTATATTAGAATACACAGCAATCAAAATTTGATTCTTTCTCCCTTTTTTGCGATGCGCAGGTATAAGTCTCTATTTGAGGGCGTCGTTTTCCCATTTTTAGAGTGTCAGTAACCCTTATGGAAAGCTGTCCTCCAGAACTTGGTCAAATGATGTCTCATAATTGACGCGTACAACTGTTTCCCCAAAAACACGAGTAAGAATCAAACAAGTTTGCCTGTGTGATGTTTGTTATAACTGATTAACTGATTGTTTTCTATTGTTGTACGTGTTAATTTATTACTGAACTGGCCCAGACTAGGAGTAGACGGTCAAAATTTCACACCCAGCTACCTCTTTTTAACATCTTTGGTCTGGTCTTGTTGTTAATTTATTATCACCGATCCTAGCGCGAACTACGCGGTGTTTTTATTCGTGCTCAAAAAGTCACACTGATTCTCAACCATATATGCTTTCGTCATGAATACGCGTATGAATAAATATATTAAAGTTTATTTATGGTGCTACTTAAAGGCTTTCCAGAACTTGGCTAACTTGATTGATTGTGTCTTCGGGGCTGGTAACCGTATGGCCAATAGTTTTCTCGTGCTCAAAGATTTCATGATCATTACCGCCGGGAGCGGTTTTGTCGCCGAAGAAGTGGATCGTGTCATAGGCGCTTGTCAGGTATTTCAAACAATAGGTCTTGTCCCAGCCAATGGGGAAGACGTCGACGCTAATTTGGCCGCCTGAAATACAAATTACAATATAACATAAGTTCCTTGACAACGTCAGATACTTACCAATAGAGAACTTCAAGCCGTAATCCTTGAAACGAGACTCCAACTCGGCAACTAATGGGGCTCGAACCGGAGTATGCTGTTCATATGCAACGAATGCATCGCGTTCAGCTTGGCTGCAGCTACGGCCGATCGGCGAAACATTCAGCATGCCTTTGCGGTACTCGATGAACGTGCCACGTTTGACCGGAATCTTTACCTTTGAGATGTATTCGAGGCAAAAGTTGATGACGTCCTGGAGTTTGTCTTCGCCGAGAGCTTCATTGATAGAGGCGGCTGGAAGGGCATGCGATCCTTGGTATCCGACCAAGCCATTTTCCGAGAAAACGTAATTGAAAGAATGTTGCACTGAAAAGATACTTAAGTTAAGGGATAATTGAAATTTCGACTTACATTGGGTCAAATCTCCAAGCTGCTCAGTGATCTTGGTCAAGTCAGAGCCACCAACAACAGCAAGATCAACGGTTTTCTTGGTCTTTTTGAGAAACTCAAGCATCCGCGGAGTAGCGCTCTGACGGGGCAGCGTCAAGGTGCCGTCGACGTCAAACAGGAGGATCGTCTTTTCAGCCATTCTGGAAAGGGGTCGGATTGACGGTTTATATATGAATTTAGTGACACGTAGCATAGCAAGCGGGGCAGTGGCTGTATGCTCTTTGAGTTGAGTGACCACTGCCGTGGGCAGTGTCGCACTTTGCCAAAAGTACACGCTGGGAAAGAAACGTTGAGCGAACGAGTTTTATTTTCACTTTTTATATTACGACGGGATAAAAACACAAGCGGGAAAAGGTAGATAATTGTGAGACCTTCGATAAAGAGTAATGACAAGATTATGACAGTTTCACGGAAACATGATTTAGATACATTTCAATTCCTTTGCGCGATCCATCAAATGTTGAAGGCCGCTAGCATCGGCGACACTACCGCTAATACGTACGGAGCCATTCATATATGCGGTGAATGGCGACACCTCACCAGCAACCAACGCGAATAAGCATTGCTTGGACAGACAGAAGGTGACGTCGACATCGACGTTGCAATCAGTCGCCAACGCCGTCCACGTGGCCGAGCCAGCACCCTGTTTCAAGTTTACGAGCACGTCTGCCGCGATGCCCTTTTCGTCTTCGCAGACGATCCGATAACATTTGCCGACCTTTGCGACGAGACTTTCATCACAACAGCGCCGTATTTTCATGAGCAATTCTTCGAGGTCTTTGTCGACGGTAATCGGCGGAGGGGAGCGCTGCCGATTCACTGGCGGGTCAGCGATCTTAGTTTCACCTTGAGCTTTTGCCATGGCTTCTCCGAGGGTAGTGACAGTTCCATTCGATGAAATGTGTTGGATAAACTGACTTTGAAGGTGTCGGATGATTGTGTTTCCGACTTCGCTTTTTGCAAGGGTATGGAATAAGGCCATCGTTTGGTCTTCGCCCTCTTTGATTATATTAATCTTGGTAACAGTGACTTCCAAGAGTTCGACACCCATGTCGAGAGTGAACCCGTTAAGTTCA
>KB455160.1:429973-507442 GCA_000341325.1 Panagrellus redivivus | reverse complement strand
TGCTCATTGGTCCACTGACTTCCGCGTGTTTATGATCGTGAACCACATGTTTTCCTCAACTTAGATGTTTGTACGATGCGGTATAAGCTAGGTTTTTGATGGTCTAAAGTCACTTATTAGCCATGCAGAGTTCCATGCATTTCACTCACCGCATCCTTATCGAGGATGTTGCAGTAACTTGTGAGCGGATCAATAACTTGCGAAAACACTGACGCTGAGAACTCAACAATGCCTTTGTCCGTTGTAATAATGTGTATGTTTGGCAAGTCATAGGAAATGACACGAATGTCGACCTTCGCTGTCTTATCAATACACGGAAAGACCAACACCGTGCCCGGTCCGCGAACTCGTTGAGCTTTGCCGAGACGCAGGACTACCAAACGTTCAAAGTCACCCACGAACTAAAAAAGTTGGAATGCGGAATGCCCCATCAATCGCGTCAGACGAATAAAAAAAACTACCTTCAAGCTGAAGATCAATGAGAAGGGAAGGGTGCAAACAAATAGGACGAACGACAGCGCAACGAAAATGAGTTCAATGACTGAAGTCGGCTTGAGGTCGTCGAGTCGGCGGTCATCGTCATGGTAATGCGTAGTGTTATTGCCTCTGGCTAGAAAGAAAGCGGTCACAGTACTGCGATAAGAACAACAAACATTTTCGACTCACTCCAATTGCTGTAATTGTTGTTGTAGTTGCGCTCAGTATTGTAGGTGAATGCCGACTCGAACATTCTGGCACGCTGAAGCTCTTCCTCACTGAGCTCTGATGCCCTTGAGCCTGTCCAGCAAAACAGGCTGCTCATCCTTGCTTGTAGACGATCGCTTTTCCACACTTAAGCATACATTCTAAATGGCGACAACCATTACAATGAGTACGAACACGCACTAACTGCCTTGGGGACACTGGGCATCGACTTTTTTGTTATTCATTCATAAGGAGGCCCCAAGCTAACTCGCCGTTCGTGCCGGGAGAGTTGCTCTAGCGCTCTAGCTGCGGCAGCTTGCAAGACCAACCTTCCGCTTAAGCGCTGAGCTGTTTCGTCAAAGGGCAATGCAATGACGTATTCCTCCTTCCTTTAAAAGCAGGGACATGGTTCGACGTCCCAAATACTCTGTTAGACCAACATAAATGTATGTTATCAGTTCCATTTTTTCACTGTTTGTTGTTCGTATAGGTTGACACTCGCGAAAAACCCTTTGCTATCACTGATGACGAACGAAAACGATAATCGCCGAGGTAGTTAGTCGTAACAACCTCTGCAAAGACGTTGCTTTCGTAATATACGCGTCTAGACTTTATTGGATGTGCCCCTCATTCGCCTAATGTGTTCCACACCTTTCCGTGGTACAGTGTCAGCTACCATTTCAAAACCCATTTATTTTTCCTGTCAATACGACTAAGATGGGTGGCTTCCTTACTGTGAAATATCAAAATTCTTTTTTGATTGATCTGTAGCTCAATTTGTTCACCCAGCCTGTGGATTAAACGGAACTTGTTAATCAATCGGCCTGCCCATAGATACGAGCACTCCCCGAAACGCTATAATGTTTTTTTGATCAGTCGAGTAAGCGAGTTATCAGGGATTGAAGAATGGAGAAGTTTATGATTGGGTCAATTGGCCGTGTGCTCATTGGTCCACTGACTTCCGCGTGTTTATGATCGTGAACCACATGTTTTCCTCAACTTCACGTAGGAATATGAGTGATTGGGTAGACTTCACTTTTGTCGCTACTACAGACTAGTCATGTGTGAAGTCGTTCAAACTTTGCCGATTTCACATTAAATCCCTTCAAAAAACGACTGAAGGACGCCGTTCGTCCTGACAATGACTACAGGCAAGGGGGCGTCAATGCGCAAGTTTTGCCCGCATTTCCGCGCGGTCTGCTAGGTGGGGACAGGAATAGAGGACGTCGAGGAAGTAAAAATGGGGATGCGTCCATGCATCGACGACGGCCACCATGAGATTTGCGGTTTTGTTCGCAATGTTAACGCACCATTGATTGGCGCTATCTTACATCGTAGACGATTTGTCTACGTGCAACTTTTTTTTCCTTCTTCATCGCTATCCCAGAGCCGGTCGCGACGACATCTGACTATCACTTGCCATCAGAACTAGCCGGATGTCAACCGCAGAGCCGCCAGCAGCGCTCAGACAAACAAATTTCTTCTGCAACTCCCCTCTTGCCTCAATTCTCGCCTGGGGCCCCCTTCATTCACAGCCCGACAAGCCTGAGGGTAAGGATCGATTGATCGGTCTCGTTTCCCCCCTCTCCATAGTTTCATGTCCAGTACGAGAGGTGAACCGACTGAGTCCTTTTCAGTAATTCCTCATGTTTGCCTTTCCCCCCTGGTCCTGGATACGAGCTTTATGCGAGCATTCCCTCGAGGGCTGACAATACCGACCCGCAGAGTATGCATTGCAAAGCTTATCTCATAGACGACGAATCGTTGATACAGCTAGAGCAAGTGCGATGCGCAGGCATCGGTCAAGCTGCACGATGGACATCGGGTACATTGGATCGTTTTTGGTTTTTCTTTCTGCGCGACATCAAATTTGATCGGGCGAACACCTTTCTCTCTTACGAACAATCTGTCTTTGTATTGCTTGTTTTTACAAATAGGTGCACGCAGGCAGGTCTGAAAGGGGCGAATCAACGTTTTTCCGCACGCCTATTTCGATCACTAAATATTTGCGACCGTTTTGAAATGCTTGATCAATTAGTCTTATTGTTATTCATACGCGAAGTTTCAATAATGCCTGCATATTGGTCAAAGTTTAGCGAAAACAGTTTTGCCTTTCTAGAAATACAGTGTTTTCATAACAAAAGTTTTGAAAACATCCCGATGGTCAACTGAATTTCAAATATCATGCTGATGTAATAATAGGAAAAAGCATCTGACACGATCTGAAACGTTCAAGCTACTATCGCCCCGAGTTCAAAACGATCCGTCACATGGGGAAAAAAGCAATGTCGGTTCACCAGGCTTTACGAACTTATTCTTCATCAACAAAAATGCGCGACAGAATGACTGCGACTTTGTCGGGCTCATAGAATGCTGTGATGTGAAGCTCGGAGCGTTTGAAAAACGGCTGTCTGCAGTGAATTCCAGAGTACGCTCGCGCCCCGGTGTACGAAGACTCAGTCGACCGACGAACGGTTTCTCCCCTCAGGCTCTCTTCGTTTTTTCCACCGATTTGTCGAAGCAGGAGCGCACGCAAGGGGGTAGTAGGGTGGCTAGCATCATCTATCATAAACGCATCACATCGACCGCGTTGCATTTTCCCCCTTTCTTCTTTGGATGCAGTACGCCTTCGCCATACATAGAAAATCCTTGAATGGTAAATACTGTCTCAAGAGCTGTGGCCCGGTCTTGCCGGTGGCGGTGTTGCTGCTGCTGCTACAGTGTCGGTGGTCGCCATCTACCTCTGTACACTGAGGCGTTTTACGTGCTGGTGATTCTTTTTTTTTCTTTCTACACGCTCATCAGCCTCTGAGTTGGGCGACGGTACATACGTGCAAATGCTGGTGCTACTTCGTTTGTTGAGACCTACACACCATTTGATCGCCACCTTTCATGACTGGTAGAGATACCAATTTTCATTGAAACAGCTGTTGCGTTACCTGGGGCCCACGATTCTCTTTTTTTCTTGACTCCCTCGTGGTTTTTCGCGCATCGTTTCGCGTGGCCACGCCAACCCTGTTTGTATTCATGGAAAAACCGTCTACCCATAAAAAAGTTTACCTATTCAGATGCGTCACGGGTATCGAGAATAACAGATGCGTGAAACGAGACGCCTTTAGATGCTTTGTTATTTTAGTTACGATTGATATTGTAATGTTTTTCATTATGATTGTAATTTCTTTGAAATTTTTCCCGAGCATGGACCAAGACCATTTTTTCTTCACAATTCGAATTGATATCGTCCGCCCAAATTGAACGCCTTTTCAATTTAGTTCGTGCTTTACGGCCATCGATCTACTTGCTGTTCGGCAAAAAAAGTGAATCACGCTTTGCTGCCACCCTGTGGTAGCCGGTAGGCCGCTTTCTAGATTGTTGATCAGTAGCAGTCCACACTCGCATCTAGTTGTCATGTGCTGTCTAGCTTTGAACGTTCGCTCTGCCGTACGTCTGGGTATTGAACAGCCCATGGTTTACTCAGAACTTAGCTCCTCGCCATTGCGTCAATAATCGCGCATGCTAATGACAGTCCATAGGTCGTGTTGCACCTACAACACTACCATCCCCCATTTTTTACAAAACCTCGTCGTGCTAGTTACAGACGCTCTCCTTAGGCTAAAACTCTCAATACCCTTTTACCTATCGCATTTTTTTCTCTTTCGGTCTACGGGTTGCCCCTTTTCATAGTTCTCGCACAACTTTTTTGTTCAAATCTGTCTACCTAGATTAACCGGGAATCGCTTACTGACAAAAGCACATCGTGTCAATTCTGCCGAGTTGATGATCGTTCTTATTTGCCCTATTGATAACACCCTTGGAACCCAATTCCTTTAAAAAAAGAATTGCGACCGAGGTTGGCTGTTTTTGTTCTTTATGTTGTTGATCAGTAGTAACGATTCCTTTCGGTTACGGGCAGAGACTGTCGGCAGTCATACTATCGCGTTAGAGAAAGAGTGACAGACGTTTCATAAATTTAATGAGATTTTGTGAAACGTTATTTTTAGATTGTTTTTGTAGATTAGTG
Source organism: Panagrellus redivivus (assembly GCA_000341325.1). Classification (NCBI taxonomy): domain Eukaryota; kingdom Metazoa; phylum Nematoda; class Chromadorea; order Rhabditida; family Panagrolaimidae; genus Panagrellus; species Panagrellus redivivus. The sequence goes on along the minus strand of KB455160.1, from coordinate 502,737 downwards.
TCTCGTTGGTAAACTTTTCGAAACTTATCTACACTTGATCAATACTTCCGACGTCTATTTTAAGTTGTAACTTGTCATGTTTACTTTCCCAATCGAAACCATCGCTTGTAGCTCCACATATATCCCACCCTAAGGTGGACATTTGCCGGCGCGACTAAATCCTGCTTTTCTGCTTCTGTCGCGCTGCACATTCCGCCGTGATTGCCGATTGACGAGACCGGGGTTTTTTTTCTCGCAGCTCAGCTACTAGGCGACACGCACAAACGATGGAATCGAGGCGCGCGTAGAAGTGCTCGCAGCGATATCGCAATACACTGCAAGGATTTGCGTTTATGAAATCTTGCGCGTTCCCCCGACGACATCGGGTCTGCGATGTCTCGACGCTTTTATACTATATCTTTTTACACCAACCATATTCGTCGATTTTACCATTAAACAAAAGCGAACCATGATCGTTTTCTTTGTTCCACAGACGTCTATCAACCGGAGGAAGCGCCCCCATGTTCCACGCTTCTGTCTCTCTCCTTACGTTTCACCCGGCCCATTCTTGTGAATGATATTGCCCAATTTGATGCCTATTGATTCGCGTATTTGGTGTACTGATTTTATGGGCGAATATGGTTGGTCCCACCTGTAATACGTGGAATATGTTTGTAGGGTCGATGCTAAGCCATAAAGCGCCTCAGAATGTCTTGGGTAACAGTCAACAGCAAACCAGCAGCAGTTATACTTCCAACGTACAGAACGTGCTTCAACTCAATAATGGCTCCACGCAAAAAGCCGCCATTTCCGTCAAGCTTACGGACGACTGCCTCCAAAATCTGCAGATGGCGGCCCGAAGTGGCTATCCCGTCTTGGTCCATGTAAATAAGACCGTGAGTAATTTTTATTACAAAAATAGGTAAAAGTTAATTTCAAAATTTTAGGAAATAATTATCGAAATCAAACAATCGCCGTCTTCTTCTTTAAAGTTTTATTGTTTTCTACAAAAAGAACCAGGTATTGCGTTTCAAGCACTCCAGAAGACCGGTAATGCGTACAATGATATCGCCCATATTCCGATGCGAGCTCAAGTCAAGCCTACGCAGCAAACTTTAACAATGGGTTGCAAAAAAATTCAACAAGGGTTAAAATTACGTGAACGGGAAAGCAATAAATGCCGAACTCAGGTAGGCATTGCAGATTTAAAAACTTCATTTAACTCATAAAATTCTTCAGATGTTGCCAGGTCCAGTTAAACCCGGTGATCGAAATGCTTTGAACGGTGGTAAGTTAAAAACCGAATTTTTAAAAACAATCATAATTCATTAATGAATCATTTTCAGTAAAACAGATTGGAAGTCGGGTTCCAATTGGTAATAACACTAATAATGCGGGTATGCGTAACGGGTCCAATGCCGCAACACCCTTTCCTGCCAGTCTTGTGCCGTCTAAGTCATTAGCAGCTGCCTCGGAAAGTTCTCGTGATTTACGTGATTGCAGTCTGCGAATACGTGTAATTCATTACATTGCTGCGAATCGATTCCACACTCAAGATGAAATTGTGGAACAAATCATGTCTGAGGGCTTGCCTCGAAACGTTCCGATTGAATCTGCGAGACGCAAAATTCGAGAGATCATCTGCGAGGTACATTGAATTCCTCTAGTATTTACAGTCGTTTTTTAATCGCATTTGTTATAGGTCGCTGTAGAGTACAATGACCCTCCGCGAATTACGCTCGATCCTAAGTACTTTCGTGAAGTGGATATCAATTGGAGTTTCTATGATTCCGCTGACCGTGAGAACGCTAAACGAGTGCTGTCCAAAACGGAAGTCGCCGTCGGTAGCAACTTTGCGCCGACTCGAGCTAGTCGACGAGCTCCGATGGTGGCACCTCGGAGAAAGCGGGACAATGTCACGCCGACCATGAGCAACTCAACAACTACTTCACCTGATCTTGCATCTGATGGCAGCAATTGTTCAACACCAAGTCCCTCTGGCCCATCTGTTATGAGTGTGGATTCGGGTTATTCGCCGTCTTCGTGTGAAAAGCGCAAAATCAGCTTGACTGAATTATCGCGAATTCCGGAAGACGACGCCTTTGCTTTGCCTCCAGCGAAAAGACGGCTTATCGATTCTGAACCAATGAACAAGCTTCACACCTATTACTCGTCGCCGACTCACAAAGCGGAAACAACGCTAAGGTGAGACACATTGTTAGTTTTATGACTCAACGTCTTTCAATCTAGTTTTAGTCCGCTAATGAGCGACCCTAAAGCAGAATCAAAGTCTGCGTTTGTTGGTAACGGAAGCACCCCCTCTTCGGCGGAGAAAAATGATCACGTCGTAGCAGCAATGGACACATCGACTGACATCGGGTCGTCGCAATCTTCGACAAACAATGACGATACAGACAGGTACATATCGATTGATTAAAGGCAGGCGAAACTTCATGCGACTTTTTCAGATCTCCCGTAGCTTATGGCAACAGTCAAAAGGCTATCGACACAAACAGTCAGCGCGCTGACGTCACGGGATTGTTGCGATCGTCGTCGTCCAATGCAGTCATTGTCGACGAGAAGTCTAAAAACGACTTGTTCACCCCGTCCCGTTCGCATCAGCATCATTCTGATAAGGACCGGATGAAAGAAGACCGAACGAAGGAGAAGAAAGACAAGGAGCAGCGAAGAGCGGATAGGCAGCGGGAGAAGGCTGAAAAGGAGCGGTTGAAAGCTGAACAGAATCAATCGAACCCCGACAAGGAACGCGCAAGGCTTGAAAAGGAACGACGAAAAGCTGAAAAGAGGGAACGCGAAAAGGCAGCCAAAGAAGAAGCTAAAGCTACGATTCAGCAAGAAAAGTTCATGGATCTTGCCGAACAGTCTCTCCAGCACAGTAAGGCTAAGGAAGAACGCAAACGTGCGAAGGAAGCTGAACGCGCCAAAAAGTTGCTGGAAACTACCCCTGTCAATGACAGTAAGCCTGCGGAGTCAGAGTTCAAAATCAAGCTTTCAAAGGCCGATAAGAAACAATTAAAAGATGACCGAAAATCTCATGAATCAAAGAAATTGACTACCCCTGTTAAGCCTGTGGACACTGTTGTCAAGGATATTGTTGCGCCAGTGGACAACAGCGTCAAAGATATCGCGCCAATTACCAAAGGTGTAAAAGATATTCCGCCTGCGGACAAACCGTTAAAGGATATTGCCACTGTAGACAAAACTATCAAGGATGCCAAACCCGAGAAAGGTCACCGAAAAGACAAGATCAAGGAAAAGAAGGATACCACTATTGAAAAGTCTCCAAAAGACCTCAAACAGTCTGCTGGACCGGAAAAGGTGCCAAAACCGTCATCAAAAAGCGATAAAGTTAAACCAGAAAAAGATCGCAAAGCTGAAAAGCGCTCGAAGCCTCGTTCGGAAAGTGAGAACCTTGTCAAGTCTTCAAAGATTGATTCTCCTGATTTGAAGCAATCCCTCGGTAGACCATCTGAAAAGCCGGAGAGAAGCAACTTTGCCAGCCGTCCTACCAGTACCTTAGAAAACTTTCCATCGCGTTCGGCGAGTAGTCAACGGACACCAATGCGAGCTGACCCCTCTCCTGTCGGTAAATTGCTGAAATCTGCTGAGAAGTTTGACAAATCTGGCACAACGACGCCAGAAAAGTCTTCACGTTCGGAGCGTCCCGAAAAAGACCGTTCGGAGCGTAAGAAGGAAAAGCAACGCCTTGCCGAGTTGGCTCAATCGAATTCGACCCCGGCGCCATTGCCTTCTGGTACAACAACGCCGGAAAAGACATCACGTTCGGAGCGTCCAGAAAAGGAACGATCTGAGAAAAAGAAGGAAAAACAACGCCTTGCCGAATTGGCTCAACCAAATCCGACTTCTGTGCCAACGCCTCCAACGGATGATAAGAGTAAGCATAAGGAACGCTCAAAATCAGAACGTCGTTCAAAGGAGAGCTCTCGAGTTCCATTGAGTCGATCGTCTATGGCAATGCCTGGAACCCCTGAATCTCGCAACTCAACGAAGCCTGAGAAGCTTGAGAAAACTTTCAAACTTCACAAGTCTTCTTCCGAAGCTACTCTCACCCCGAAGAAATCACATTCTAAGGATGAGAAGAGCGACAAAACATTGCCAAAATCTGAGCGACGATCCGATAGGGACTACGCTTCGGATGCCAGTAAACGCCATACCAACGGAGCTGACCGTTCAACCACCCATAATGCTCCCAAGCCTTCCGCTGGTGGGAATACTGATGCCGTCATCAAGAAGCATGCCGTCGATGGCAATAAACCAACTTTTAATTCACCATTCTCCGCCAAAACATTAAAGGAAGCCGACAAGCCACAAAATGCTCCCGCATTTCCAAACAGAGCTGCTCCGGTCGTTAAGAAGCCTGTACATGAGGTTAAACCGCTGATCATTCAACCTGCGGCGAAACTGAGCAAGCCTATCGTCCGCGAGATCAAACAAGCACCATCAAAGCCGACAACACCGTTATCAGAAGGCTCGCCTAACGTTGACAAATTGCCACTATCCGAACTGTTGAAAATAATGTCAGATCCGGTCAAACCTTCAAAACGCTATGAAGACAAGTATCCCGTGCTTCGCACCCCCTCCGAAGCTAAAATTTACTCGGAACATGAAGTTGTAAGTCCAACTTTAAAAACTAAAAGTTGAATTTTTTAATGGACATTTCAATTTTCAGGAATACTACAAACTGTACGAAAAATCATACAATAGCCTTGTGAATGTTCAGCGTGACTTAAGTGTTTACGTTGAGCGCATGAACAAAGCCACAAGTTCGGAAGAACGCAAAATTGTAAGTTTTTATCGCCTTCTTTTCCCTCAAAAATACATCAACATTTTTTCAGTTGGAAGATAAAATCCGTAAATACGCTGGAAATTGCCTACACGACGAGACATTTAATAACCAACGCAAGACAGTCGCCAACATGACAAACGCGATTCAAGTTTTACGTAGCCGGTTGGAAGAATTTTACGGTCCCGATCAGAGCTAATATGTTACGGATTCACAACCTGGGTGTTAATGAATAAATTTGTTTTTAATTGATTTTGTTATTTGTCCAACTGTTAAAAGTTATTACGTAGTATCCGGCCACGTGTGTGTTGATTATAGTTCTGATCTCTATTCTTACAGGTGTTTCTTAGAACCAATTTATTTTACTGCTTGGACGAGTTTATAATATAAATGAAGTAAATCATAAATTTTTATTGTTGTTAGCACTGCTTTCGAAGAACACTTTGTGTCGTTAATCGGTGAAACGTGTCTATTGTTCGCCCCAACCACCACCGCCGGGGGTTTCGAGTTGGAAAATATCCTAAAAGTATCAGATATAAGTAGAATGATTGATTAAAACGTGTTCAAAACACGATTGCGCATGCAACGCTTACCCCAGGTGCAACATTAATCGAGTTTTTCGGACCGACATTGACCGCAGTACCGGATTTTGCTCGTTTTAGAATGTTCAGCCCACGCTTTCCCTTCCCACCCCCGTAGAGACCGTAAGGGGAATGAACGCGACGCTCCGTCAATAAGGAGAGCGTCATCGGACGCCGGAACTGCAAATGACGAACAACACCATCTCCACCGCGATGCAACCCATTTCCGCCCGAACCATGACGAATCTTAAATTGGCGTAGGATAACTGGGTATCGACTTTCCAAGATCTCTGGATCAGTGATTCGCGTGTTTGTCATGTGGGTATGAACACCAGAACGTCCATCATACGTAGGACCTGCTCCAGCACCCCCAGCAACGGTTTCATAGTAGCCTAAGGTTTCATCACCAAACGTAACATTGTTCATGCAGCCCTGACTTGCAGCAACAGCACGGAAAGCACCAAAAATGACGTCACATACACGTTGGGATGTGAGCACATTCCCACCTACGACAGCAGCTTCTTCATCGGGGTTTAGAATGCAGCCTTCGGGGTTGATAACCTAAAAAAGGAAATCATCACTTCTTTTTATGGTCGTCTGTATTTACCTTTACGGATGCTAGACATCCTTGATTCAGTGGAATGTCTTCTCCGACAAGACAGCGCAATGAATAAATAATGGCTGCCATGGTAACAGCTTTGGGTGCATTCGAACTCGAATATACTTGAAGACCCGTTCCAGTGAAATCAAAAGTTGCATCGCCCTTAAAAAATCACCATTATGTTTTTCAAGTATCAAGTGAAAAAGTACTTACAGTGTTACGGTCAATTGAAACAGTCAAAGCAATATCAGTACCGTCATCCATGTAATCAGTGAATGACAACTGTACAATAGCGTTTGTATTGGTCGCATTGTTTTCAGCAACTTCCTTAAGCATGTTTCTAACAGCGACTTCTGCTGTTGATTGGATATGGGCCATGTACTTTTTGACGACGTCAATTCCGTAAGACTTGATAAGTTCAACCAATAACGCGATACCCTATAAATAAATAAGTTTAAAATAACTGTAATTTGTTTCTAAAATTAGTACCTTTTGGTTAGCAGCAATCTGGGCACGCAAATCTGCAAGATTGTCACGCAAATTGCGTGTTCCAGTACAACCAGGCTCTTTCCCAGGCTCATTCAAGGCAGTAATTAGTTCTTGCTCTTGTAATTTGCCTTCTTTGACAAGCTTGAAGGCCTTGAAAGCAGCGCCTTCTTGCGATAGTTTCGTTGAATGTGGAGGCATTGAGCCCGGAACAAGACCTCCAATATCGGCATGATGGCCACGGTTGGCAACAAAAAAGTCGGGCTCCTTCGAATCATTGATAAAAACAGGTGTTATGACAGTCAAATCGGGAAGATGTGAACCACCAGCAACTGGATGGTTGCTAAGCAGAACATCACCTGGTTTTAGACCACCTTTGCCGTGGTAATTCAATTGGTATTGCACGGCGTGTTGCATACCTCCAAGATGAACAGGAATGTGAGGAGCATTTGCAACAAGACCACCATCAGGTCCAAATAGAGCGCAAGAAAAGTCCAAACGTTCCTAAAAATCATAACTTACAAACGTTCAGAATGTAATTACTTACTTTAATATTTGTCGAAATAGCCGATCGACGCAAAACCGATCCCATCTGCTCCGCAATACTCATGAATCGGTGACTGAAGATTGAGAGATGGACACTGTTGACTGTATCACCCAAAACTGCAACGGATTTTTCACTGACGGCAACTTCTACATCACCGTATTCAGTAATTGATGCCACACAATCGGGTTCTACCAAAATGGTGCTATAACAAGCTTTATTATTTTTCTTGTTAGATTAAATAAAGACTTACCAATTCTTATCTATGATAACGGCAGGACCATCTACAGTATGACCGTATTGGAGATTGTCCAGCTTGTAGAACTTCATTTTACTTGATCCACTCTGCAAAACGTTTTCATTCAAAAAGCTTGTAAATTTGATTAATATACCTCGAAGTGTCCCTTGTATTCAGCAATAGAAGTTAATTTTGTTGAGGCAGCAGCCACTTTTGTCTCATTTTGGGATAAGTATCTTCGCCCAACGCCACGGACTCTAAAACGTAGTCAAAAATAAAGAAACTTCAGTAAAATGAAAAAAAAATGTAAAACATACCTAATGTCATCGACAATAATTTCACGATCAGGAATGGTAAAGCCAAACTCACGTAGATATTGTTCAGCAAATTCGGCCACATATTGTTCTTTTGAGCTTATTTGTCCATTTTTGTTAGAACACAGAATAATGGCATCCGTTTTCTCATAACGCATGTGCAAGATGCGTTCAAAAGAAAGTTGATCACGCTTGAAACCTTGTTCAAGGAGGTGATCGTGAGCTTGCTTTTCCAAATCATTTGCAACGGCAGTGATTTCTTCAAAATTTGAGTCAATTGGCTTCAATAATGGGGCTTGTCTTTCGACAACAACGTCTGCGAGCACCAAACCAAAAGCTGACAAGATACCGGCATTCTTATGAATTTTGACTTTTTTCATGCCTTGAAATGCGAATTTGACATTGTAGATTAAATTAACCGTAAAACTAACCGAGTTCGCGAGCAACAGCACAGGCATGTTGACCGCCAGCACCACCAAAGCAAGCCAAAACATGTTCAGCGGTATCGAAACCTTTAGCTTCAGTCAGGCGTCGAATTGGTCGGCACATTGCTTCGTTGGCTACCTTCACAAAACCAAGGGCAACTTCTTCGACGGTCATTACTTTTTGACCATTGGCTTTCACAAATTCATTAATTTCGGCGGTCAAACGAGTGAATTCCGCGAGAGCTGCATCACGATCCAAAGGTTGGTTTTCTTCAGGCCCGAAAATATGTGGAAAGAAATCAGGCACGATGCGGTTAAGCACGATGTTGGCATCAGTTAGTGATAAATAACCGTTCTTACGGTAGCAGATTGGTCCAGGATGGGATCCACTAGATTCTGGACCAACAACAAACAAGCCATTTCTGAAGAACAACCTCGATCCACCACCTGCAGCAACAGTGTTGATTTCAAGTTGTGGTGATTGAATAATGATGCCATCAGTTTCACTTTCGATTACTTCATTGAAGTGCCCGGCATACCGGCTAACGTCAGTAGAAGTCCCTCCCATGTCAAAAGCAATGATCGGATTACCGGCTTTGGCATCGTAAGCTGTGTACGATACACCGACGACACCTCCAGCGGGTCCGGAAAGAATAGCTTTGGAACCGACAAAACTGTAAAAGATACCATTTTTTACTTTGTTTCATTGTTTTAGTTGCTCCTGATCATTTTTGTGAACGTAATAATTGTTCGGAATAAAAACTTACTCTTTAATGGAGCAAAGACCACCATCCGATCGCATGAACTCTATGATCACCCCGTCCAAGTTGTTTTCAAACGAGTGACAGAACTTTGTTATGTAGGTTTGAATGATCGGGGTAAGATAAGCATCAGCAGTAGCTGTAAACACATTACAACTGGAATTAAATTCAAACTTATGTGAAAAGCTATTTACCTGTGAAGCCTCGCGGAACAATTTTGATCATCGGGGCCACTTCGGAGGAAATTGAAACGTGTGAAAAGCCATACTCAAGGGCAATTTCACGCACTCGATGTTCGTGCTCCTTGTAACTAAAAATAGCTAATATTATTCAATTATGTTTACAAACGACTATTAAACATACATGTAGCTATGAAGTAAAGCCACAGCAATTGAACGAATGCCTTTTTGAACAGCTGCACCAAAAGCGAGCCGTAATTCCCGTTCATCGACCTCTTTCTCGACGATAACTTCCTGTCCGTTTTGAGCAACTTTTTTTGCACCCGTAATGTCCATCTTGCACGTCGGGTCAACTAGTAGGACTCTTTCCTGGACCTCATAAACTTCGTCGTACAACATTTCTGGGGTATGAATGTTCAGGTCGAAAATTCCGGAACGTGCTTGATTTCCGATTTTTAACAAATCCTACAAAACTTTGCCTTACACTTTTTTAAACTTCGAAATTACTATTTACCTTAAACCCGGCAGTAACAAACAGTGCAGTTTTTTCTCCCTTTCTTTCAAGCAACGCATTTGTGGCCACAGTTGTGCCCATTCGAATAAAACTGACATGTTCTAAAAATAAAATGTTTCCTAGTTACAATAATCATAAAAGATCACAAAATTATTACTGACCTGTTGGAATTTTCGTGCCACGAGGAATTTCTTTTCTAGTGTACTCGGACAGCACTCGTCGGATGGCCTCAGTGGGTGCATCGTTGTAGTTTGTATCTTCGGACAGAAGCTTAAACGTATTAGTTGACCCATCCGGATAAACAACAAAAACATCCGTGAAGGTTCCTCCACGATCAATGCCAAATCCAATGCCGCTCTTCATTTTTCAGTTTTTCAATTAACCTGAAACAAAAACAGATGATAAGCGAAGTTCAGTGAGGTGAAGATAAACACAAATAAAACCAAGTAGACAGCATAAAGCATACGGGCTCGTCAGGTCAGTCTGCACTGACTGAACGTTTGACTTGCTTGTGTATTAGCAAGCTAGCGAGCACCGGGGCAACGCATTTGGTTAGCACGGAGAGCAAGCAGTGCGTACTTATTCCACACACCGCATTTTCTCTATACATAATGTCATCATTATCAAAACTAAACAATCTTGTGATCGCTCGGTGCTTCTTCCGAGCATGAAAGACCAACGGGGCGTCGCATTTGATACGTTTAATCGGAATCAAGAACAACAATCAATTAAACGTGTCAGTGATGTTCTTACCGATCACTTTTTTCAATACCTTGGAATGGTGTCAGTCTGTACGGTTAGCTTTCCCTTGCCTTTCCCTCTTTTACGATTTTTACGATGTCTATGAGGATGCATCTCGGCGATACTCTACGAAAACGGAAGTTTTAAGCACAAAGTATTTAAAGGCACCACCGGAAGCAACATCTGAAGCGGCGCTAATTTGGCTTGTTTGTCGTGACCGGGAGATTTACCCGTTCATTCCGATTTTTACGCATTGTCCGTGATTTCCATGCGAAATGAAGACGAACAGAGGTTTCCGCTGTCGAATAGCCGTCCAATTATCCTTGCAATTCAGGCAGTTCACTCGCACGCGAGTTATCCGGTCGTTTCGAAGAAGAAGCCAATGCCGCTGCCTGGAGAACATGCACGGCTTCCCAGGATACCGTAACCGTGGAGATGCAATGACAGTGAAGTGAAATTATGCATGTGCCTTAGGAAACGGAAAGAATGTACACATCATTTGGGGTCAAAATGTTAGCATTGCTTTTGGTTTTTGTGTTTTTTGCTCTACCTGTGGAGGGTTATGTTGATTGGGCTACGCCCTCGGATGGTGTTACATGTACTGATAACGAAAATAAAGTAATTGTGGTTTAAAGTTAAGTGTATGTTCATTCGGCCTTTGAACTTTAGAGTTCGACTTACTCCTGCAACTCCTCATATGCATGCTGTACCGTACAAGGCGCAAATGGCTGCTGCGGCTACAGTGTCACCGTCGATGAATGGTAAACCCTGTCATGAGAAAGCCCCTGTTTTGTCAGGATAAACCGTCGTATATTTCAGGCTGTCACAATCAACCGTGCCTGGCATATTTGCGGCCAGCTTTGCCGTGACAATCATAGTCTTCTTCTTTTATTTTGCAAGCGCCGACACCAGCCTTCCCAAAGAAGAAGAGCGAGGGTCGCCAGCATGGGTCAAGTGCGATGCGCGATACATCTGTCACTCAATTTCTGACTTTTCCTTTTCAGCTACATCGCGCCTTCAGAAGAAAGTAAGGATAGCATCCATGACTCCTCCGGTAAGCCGTCCACAACTCCGGCTGTCGCCACAAACACAAAGTCGGTCCCTTGAGACGAAAAAGTCAAACCATATTGTACTGTGCATGCATGTAAATGACAGGATAAACCATTGTTGGATCGTTTTCCCTCACAATTGTTGCCAAGTGCATGACTACCGCGGTTAACGATGCGCCACCTGTCAAAGGCCCTCCATAATGTTGCATAGTATCCCTCTTTGTTGCGCCGCGCCTTTTATGGACTCGACACACGCAAGTACGATGCGCGAAAGGCTCAGCACCCGTTAAACACAAAAGACATTACTAAAAAACGACATTTGTTGTATTACCCGACAGGCGGTTGCAATCTACCGCGGTATTCTGTATATGCAAATGCCAAGCAAGAAGCTGTCGTTAGTCATTCCATGCGCAGGCAGACTTATCGGTCCCCGGGTGTGCGCAGAAAGACAAAGGAAGGCTCTTCTCAACCTTGAATCCCTCCCGGGACTCGTAAACTCGACACACCGCCCGAGGAGCTTTGACTTTGGCACCTCTCCTTTCGGCATCGTGGCGCCCGCGGGAATACATTACTTCTTTCAAATATTGCGGAGGAGCTTCCCCTAACTTTGGCCACACGCCACATAGCAGGCAAATTTGGTGCCTACCATAATTTTGGAAGGGTAAAAATTTCGTGTCGGCTTCAAAAATGGCTTGACGCCTGTCCCCGGCGGGATTTGAGACTGCTGCTTTTCCCCCATACATGTACATACAAGTTCACCGGCTCTGTGGCGGTCTACGGTAGCGACCGCGACCGGAAAATCCGGAGGCTTGTTGCCGGTGGCATCACTGCCGACTCTGCCACTTAAACACGCTTGTCACGAAATCCACTTCCGCAGAAGGCAGTGTATTCAACAATCAGACCTCAATTGAGTCCCCAAAGGGTAGCTTGTTTTCGAAAGTGAACGATGAAGACCGTCTGTACAAATTGGTAGACTCCGAGAAAAGATTTGTAGAGGTAGATGTTGTTTATTTTTAGCTTTTTAGAAAAGCATAACAGATACCAGTGACGCGAAAATTGAAAAAATAAACGATGATAGACTGATATGACTACTCGTCTTTAAAGCCGTTGGATTCCTCGGGGAGGGCTGAGATGGCGTTCTTCCGGTCTTCCTAAAATATATAAGTCAAAAAGCAATTATTAAAATTAAAAAAAAACCTTACTAAAGCAAAGGTGGAATGCATTGTGAATCGCTCATATTTCGTCCCCGATTCCAAAAAGTTCTCGAAACTGCGACTGACCGATTCCTTGATCATTCTAACGAGCAGGGGCGGCTTTCCCGCAATCTTCGCACCCAGTTTTACGGCTTCATTGGTCAAATCCTCCGACGGAAACACTTTGGAAATCATACCACGACGAAGTGCTTCGTCAGCGGTGATTCTGTCGCCCGTGAGACACATCTCCATCGACAACGACTTGCCAGCAACCCGAGGCAGACGCTGCGTACCACCAGCGCCCGGAACTGTACCGATCAGAACCTCCGGCTGCGAAAAGAGGGCATTTTTACCGGCGTAAATGATGTCACAGGTCAGCGCCAGCTCACATCCACCACCAAATGCGTAACCATTCACGGCAGCGATGATAGGTTTCCGCATGTTGTTGAAGGAGATCCAATCCTTAAAGAAGTCATCCTCATAGACGGACAGAAAGTCGTTCTGAAGGAATTGATGAATGCTGGCACCGGCCGAAAAGACTTTCGGAGACGAGCTGGCCACGACGACTGCACCGATGGCGGGATCTTTGTCGTATGCGCGAAGCTCCGAGCCCACCTGAAAAACATTTTCCCAATCCCAGAATGAAGACATCCCAATCCAAATGTCTTACTTCGGCCATTAGCTCAGTGCTCAGGGCATTAAAGGTGCGGCGACTGTTCAAAGTTATGAGCCCGACATCTTGCTTCGGGCCGACGCGCTCGCTTTTGATGAACCGGTGAGCCGATGCTGAAAAAACTGCATTAAAAAGCTATCATTTGAAGCTCTAGACATACCCGAAGATAGACCAGACGTGCGGAGAACCGAGACCCAGGTATTGTGATTACGTCTGAACAGGGGGAGCGCCATTCTGCGCGGACAGGAATGCTAAAACAACTGGCGAGACGAAGACGAAATAGCAAAAATAAATAGTAAACAAAAAATAACTGGAAAACGCACTTGTTTTTCGTGTGCAGAAAGCCTACATTATAGACACATTGCCAAGAAATCGCACACCGTTCACGTTTTGGCTTTGCATTTGGTTATGCTTTAGGGTTTGGGTGCATTTAGTTTCAACTTTTTTTGTAGAAAGTTGTGATTCATCTATCAAGCAACCTGTCTATAAGGTGATTTCCAAAATTTCAAGTTCAATTTTACTCATTATCTGTGACTGATGTCATTTATCCCAGTATCCTTCCAGTGCTTTTCGACTTGTGATTTATACATCTTACTTAACCCCACGCCCATCATGTTGAAAGGGGTCCGTTGGAGGCGCGCGTAGTCTTTTCTGCGTATTGCCGAGGCATGTTGCTTCCAGTCGCCGTTAATCGGCCGCCAGTGAACTGTTTTGATTGAAAAAAACTAACTTTGCAACGCAATTGTTGCTATAATCCTCAGTCAGTTTAATAGTTTCGTGTCAACTCCAATTTTTTCATATTCCCAATATACATCATTCTTTAATATGTTTTTATTTCTTAATGGACTTTTTTATTTCTCCGTTTATGATCCGTCAGACTCATACATTTGTTTCTGTGGTTCGAGGCTATGTCACACAGCAATACGACTCATAATCAACTTTACTTTCTGTAACTTCAGGCAGCTTGTCGACGAGAACTGCGAACCGAACTCCCAATTCTCCTGCGGATTGAAGGCCATTTTCGCGCTCGCACGAAGATTCTCCTGAGGGTGCCATTGGTGGAAACGAGCAAATTTCGCGCCGCACTTCATAACTGCCTGCCACCATGACGGGAGTATTTGGTGGTTGTGGCACCCGGCTGGGACTTACTTTAAATGCCGAAAATCAAATCGGTCCCACAGAAGTGAGAACCTCGTTGGGAGCTTGTCTTCAGCGCTTGACACATTTTATGCGACGCTGTTTTGATGCACAAGTTTTGATTGGGTCTCATGTTAAAAGTTAGAAATCCAATTTTAAAGAAGCATTTTGACAGACACCTTGTGGCTCCTTTGGGGGTATGGTTAAGTCGGTTGTACGGTATGTCGGACAGGGTTACAGCCTGACGGGAAGCAACATTCATAAGTGAGTTTTGACAAGCTTACAACTGCTCTGAGTTGTTCTGACAGATCTGGTCAATTCATCATAAACAAGCTAACTCGATGGAGTTGTCTTGGCATTTGCCTCGGGTCAGAAAACTGCCTTTGGCACAGTACCTGAACAGGTGCAGCTGCGCAATCGCGCATTCGGGCTAATCGAGAATTGAGTGATGGGTGCCCTGTCGGAATCGGACAACGGCGGCACTAGCGTCCATTACAAAACCAAAACGACGTTAAATATTCTCGCGAGAGACAGGGATGCGCGACAAGGTTGTTCATTTGACTTTAATAATGACATGAGCTGTGTCGCATGAACCCGCTTCAAAGACAATGCCGTCCTTCGGTACGTTAATCATGCAAGGACTTAAAAGACTACGACCGTTTGTGCCCTTTACAGGATGAGCCAGTCACGCTACTCGAGGTCTTAAGGATGCACCCGATTGGCAGCGCTCGTCTTCCACCTGTTTTGTTCCGGCCTTTTTATTTTGTCATTAATTTAACCTGCCAACCAACAAAACAATAACGAGGTTCATTTATCGGCGCTTAGGCAACCAGTTAAATCTGCGCACTTCTAGTGCCAGCTGTTGCTGCGCATAACTTTATAGAATCACCGCAATCCTGGAGGAGATGCCTGGCTCTAGTCTCTATATTTTTTCTCCATTTACCCTTGCCAGGAGATCCCTTTGTCGTCGTGCAATCGTTTTTACGCGCTGTTTTGCAGAGGATGTTTGATTTTGTCAACGATTTTTTGGCGCCGATATAGGCTACCGCTAAGACCGCCTGCTGAGGCAGTCTAATCCGCGTGAGTTTCACCAATACCTGAATTGGGTTAAGAAAGCACAGTCGCTGAGGAGTTAGAAACGGTTTCACACAGGGGCCCATTGACATAATACCTGTGATTGGCGATCGTCCGGAGTTAGACGGATTTTGCGGCGGATCTACACCGGGGCACACGCGAATTGAGGCTAAGACGTACGCGTCGGCGTGGGTTACTGAAAACTTGGCTTGTTCATTGTCAGCCCTCCTTCTAACAACCCTTCGGAATGAAAGATTTGGGCGACTGACGTGAGGGCACCGGGAACTTGCTAGTAGAACAGCTCCGATGACTGCAAGCCGTTGTTTTGTGTCAGAGATACACGTGTTTCCAATAACTTTCCTCTTCTCAAACGAGTAAATCCCCGAGACCCGTGCCGGTGTTTTTAGGTTGTCCGTTAGTCTACTTTATTTCCCCACTTGAACCTTCTTTACCGATGGTGTCCTCATCTATTCTCGACCAAGTAGCACATAATTTGCGCACACTTGTCGGACAATTGATCAAGTACTTCATCCATGCTTCTCCAGCCAGTGATAGAGTTGGCATAATTAACGCGATCAAGTGACCCTCATTACAGTAATACTACACCTTGAGCGCAGAAACGCAACTGTCGTGAATGGCGCAAAAAACTCGCGCACGCGTCCTCGTTATTCTCGCTCATTATTCAATTGTTTTACGGTCGAGATGACATGTGTAAGCGGCATAATGACACTAGCCAAACAATGGCAGAGTTAGCGAGGGTGTGAAGAGGTGCATGACCTGTCATGTCCGCTTAATTGGCATTGTTATTGTCATTCAAGCCAGCCAGGTTTTACATACTTGCGCCATTTTGGCACTCCCAGCCGAGGCATCTTCCCCCTGGGATTCTGAGATCGTCTTTCGAGATTTAGGGATCCAAATCCTATGCAGCTGTCGATTTGTCTTACAAGATCTTACCTCCAGAACTCGCGCAATTTGCAGCTGCCTGTATGCAAATATGCAGTCGCGCAATTTGAGCCGATTTGCTTGTCATGGGTTAGCAGCGATTTAAGGCGAGAAGCTTGTCTTGATGAGAGGTAATCCGTCACTCAATCCAATTTTCTTGTTGTCGAATGTTTGCTAATTGTAGTCGCTCTCTAAGTACCCGCAACGGGATCGTGCCAAGCAGGCCCTCCTGTTTTGTTGCGACTTTCACGCCCTGGCCGAGCGACCGATATCCGGGAACGACTCATTGTCCTAGGCACGGCCACATGGTGCACCAGATTGTCCTCCGCTCACCGGTTGCTCAATTTCAGCCTCTCGATTCTCATTAGAACAGTAGTAGCGATCGCAAGACAGGAGCCCTTAATTCTTGCCAGATCTTGTCGTAGAGGTGTCTGTTGCAGGCAATTATCCGAGGTCAACAGAGGTCACCACTTGCGATCCTGAAAACTCGCAACAGCTTGCACATGGATCAAATTCACACACTTCTTCGCACGTACTGTAAAGTTGTGTCTTTCTTCGGGGGATGGTAATTACTCTTGGTGAGAAATTACCAATCTCCCTTTTTGGGAGCTGCCAGTGGGGTATCCCTTACCACCGTATCGGGGCCTATTTCTTACCGCTTGAGTTGGCGTGCCGTGCCGACTCCCCAAGGAGACGTCAAGAAGCCAGCTGCCAACAAAAACTTTGCCGCTCACAGTGTCGTCCTTATTTTGGCAAATCCGCCGTCCTGAGTGGCTCTTTTGTTCTTAGAAAAGCTTTTCACCTTAAATCCGAGACCCCTTCAAAGGTTGCCGCGGCACGGCATCCAAGTGTGCCGCGCATGCGCAAAGTTTGTTTGCATACGGTCAAGACAGTAGCAAAAGTGTGGCGCAGCAGTTGCATTTCACACCGGGGCGCGCGGAGATTTAGCGCGCTTTGACACCTGGCTCTTTAGGGAGACAAAAAGGCCATGTGCCGCCATTTCTAACCATGAAGATGAGTGATGAAGGATCCACCAGCAAATGGAATTATGGCTGCAAATAAAGGAGGCAGATGGCACCTTCTGCGCATCATGCAAGTCACCGAATTGCAAGTTCCGTCCACCACACATGACTGCGTGTCTTTATGGCCCTAGGGCATCTTTCGTATGAGCCCTTGAGCACCGGGAAGCCATTGTCTTGCCTTCAGATGGCGTTTCCGATAAGGCATAGACCTGGAAGCAAGGAGCCACGGGGGCTTCCTCGTTTCGACGGTCCTAGCGAATCAAGACTTAAATCTGTCAAGATTAGCAGCATGTGTCTTCCGAACTATTTGCCATACCATTTGCATAAAAATTTGCATTCGCATGTGCTTCGGTAATTTTTCAATTTCACACTGTCTGCGCAACCGTAGAGTTGCGAGGTTGACAACGGTGATAGGCGTCAATCGTGGGCAGCTGCCGCAAGGCGGGTGGCATCTTCATTGCCTCAAATCGCGGTACTGCACCTGACACGCCTCAGTTTCATTAAGCGATTAAGACACTTTATAGCAAAATGGTCGGTGACAGAAGTGCGATGAGGGCCATCTGTCGCTGCGGTAAGACGGATTCTCACTTGGAGGGAAATGCGCACTCACCGGGTGCCACCACCGCATTCGAGTTTTGATTCACTCTTCAGTGGTTACCGGCCAGCTCCTATCCAGAATTTCTCTGTCACCCTTCTAGTCTTCTTCATTATCTGCCCCCGTAGAACGTTAGATTGGAACACGCAAAACACCGACTTCAGGTGTCTACGGCGCGACCGACTGCGCCTGCCTGTGCGTTCACTTTCGCTTTCCTTCGCACTTTTGCTTTCAAGCCCTGAGGCAACATCCAGAAATCAAGGAAAGGCGTTTTCACGCTGCGTGTGTGCGCGTGCTGTTCGCGCGCTTCCTCGAAATCCCTTTTTAGGTGAAATTAGAGGAGAAAAGAAAGGAAAAACGATGGTCGAACCGTTTATGCGCGCAAAAGTGAAGTGCCCATTTTTGAGCGAGCCGCTGTCCAGCTGACTGACCGCATTTTACCCCTACCCTTTTTATGCGAACGACGTTGCGGATTCTCAGGGAAACATCGCCTCAGGCGCGATACCTGTTTTTGCTTTATCAGTGCCGCTGCATCTTGTCGCTGCGAGCGCCTAGCTCTCGAAGCCGCCATCGGGATTGATTTTGGTGCTGCCGTGCGCGTAGTCATGTCCAGCAAGTTGTCACCTGCACCGTCAGGATCAGATGCGATTTCACGCCACTTTCACTCTCCATATCTCGCTATCCGCCCTCACGTACATGTTTTTCTTTCTCGCCGCTGTCTATAGTTATTTTCAGGGAGCGTTACCGGTTAATTTTGTTCTTTTATTTGTGCTGCTTAATGTTTGTCACTGCTTTTTCCAGTATCGTAATACCCCCTATTTATAAAACCACAAACCGTTTTGTCAGTGCTTTGTTTTATCTTTTCCCTGATTCGTCTTTGGTCCCGAAAAGAAAGCCCTGGCCAGCGTAATGTGCCGTTAAGACGACCTTTTCCCCGTTTCCCTGGTATTAACCTTCGTCTTCCCAAAGATCTTCCACTAAACCCATTCCTGAATTTCGATGTTGCGTCCTCGCCAGGGGACTAACAATTATTTTGTGTTATCAATTGTCTGTGCTGTCAAGTTTCGCAACCTACACACGACGTCGTCTCCTGACAGTCCCGCCACCACCGCCGTTGTTTGTTCGTTTGCATTAATCCCGTTGAGATTTTTTTCCCGGACTTGCTTGTTTTCTGCCTACGGCGCCTCGTACGTCCCTACGGTTTCAAAATGATAGAAAAGGTGGGTAGCATCTAGGCACTGAGTCCCATTCGGACGCTTCTGTCTAAGAAAGTCATCTGTCTTTTTTGTGCCGTCTTCAACGTCCTACGGCATTGCATTGATCCTTCGCGGTGACGACTACGTGGACCCAAAAGATGGCACCAGGAGATTTTTGCGGCAGCGGTGTCGTCGGTGGCCTTTTTTGACGGAAGGAGTCGTCTTCAAGCCCTTCTTTAGCATTCATGGACCTGTCATTCAGCGATGAGCAGATAGTAAGGACAATGGCTAACTTCGGTCCTCGAAATGAACACAGGCCCCGTGCCGTAGGCGGTGTGCCTCCGGTGTCGTTGTGGAATTAATGAAACAACGCATCAACGAAAAGAAGGCCCTGCCTGTCTCAGGACGTCGATGCAGGCACTCAACGACCACCTTTCCTACGACGACATCAACTGCAGAGCGTGCCAACAATGGCCACCCTAGTCCTCTCCTGATTGATAAAATTGCGCCTCGAGGCACTCACCGCTTCAGGAACTGCCACTCGAGCACACAGGAAGCGGGAAAACTCATTTCAATTTTCAACGGTCCCTGCAGCACCGTGCGCTTTTCTTCTAACGACCTTGCGCCCCTGTGGCCACTGCCGTGTATTCAGGACTAAACGAGCTCGAAGTATGCCGTAGAGAGAAAGCTCGCGCATGAGTGCCGACTCGGTCTCGACAAATTGCATCTGGAGACGCGTCCTGCGGCCTGTGACGTGCTCCAGAGTACCGCCGCCGTGAGCTCCTTTCTTTTGAGGGCAACGAGGGCACACCTCCCCCATCGCGAGTCCTGTTTACCAGCTCTATTCGCAATATGTGTAGCCTCCGGGCATATTGACACTGTTTCCCCAGTGTCAACGTTTTTTGACGACCAGAATCTGCTCCATGTCAAATATATCTACTATATAACTACCCACAACCTTTCTGTACTGTTGACCATTGTCCAGCAGTCGAAAACACCGTATTCGACACTCCCGCGCAATACCGTAATCTTTCATTGAAGCACCTTTGCGGGGACAGCAGCTGGCAGGAGTGTCCTTGTCCGTTGATTGGATACACCTGCGCCCGCTGTGCCCTCGCGACCGGTCGCGCCCGGCCTTAAAGAAGCGCGAAGGGGGCGGCGTCTACCACCGGCGTGCAATAAAGCTTGCTCCGCCTATAGGCTAAAGACGGCATACTCTCGAACGTCTGACTTGAGTGCCGTGTGGGATGCGCCTTGGAAGTCTACATGTGTTCAGAAGGGCTAGATTTCATGCATGACTCAAGGTGAGCCTCCGAGGATGCAGAAGTCAACCGACTCCGACCGGGAGTCATAGTCGTTTCGGCTACTTATTGTTTTGTTTTTGCATCTGTTTCGTGCCAGGCCACACTTAAATTGTTTTATGGCCAGAAGGTGGGGAGGAAGGATATTTTCGTGCCTCTTCCTAACGCATCCATTCTCCGCCTTTGACAAATGTCCTTTGTGTCCGACGTGGTTTCGGACATTACCTATCGTCTCACTTCCTCCAGCCCTCAGGTCGTTCAACCCCTCGTAGCTCATTTTTTTTCAAATGTTGCGGTGTCTCTGTCACGCGTGGACTTTCCTTGTGTTATCTCTTTTAATTTTCGTGGCCTCTTTTTAGGCAAATATGTCAGCTGCCGTAGAAGTAAAATCTGTGGACACCTTGGATTCAACCCTGGCAGCCTTATTATCGAGTGGCACCACCCAAATTAAGAGCGAACCAAATTCGACAGAACAAAGTGATCGCAAATTTAAATGTACTGAATGCACTAAAGCTTTCAAATTCAAGCATCACCTAAAGGAGCATATCCGAATTCATTCAGGAGAAAAGCCTTTTGAAGTGAGTTTATTTTAATGCTTCTTTCGTGGTCTGCTCTGATGGCCATTAGCTTCTTTTTTGCTGCCCTTGTCGACCCTCTTAGTGGGCCATTGTATGTGTAGTCGCATGGAAATTTGTCGTTTTTGTCGGCTACAGCACCTCTTCACAAACGGTATATTGTCTTGGGGCTAGGTAATCCGTTCCATCCTGGAGCCACTTGAAGCACCCCCGTCAGGAACACTCATTTCCACCTGGCGCTGTGGGGTGGCTGCTGTACAGTAGTCCGCGTAACGTCATTGTTGCCTAGCATAAGCCTGGGCTGCCGCACCTTCTATCCCTCTTTTTGCAAGCGGCTGCCTCTGCGTTGTTGTGCCACGTAGGTGCGGCGTTTACGGTGGCCACAGGGGGGACTTTTTGCCTGATGTAAACACAGTTTCCTTCGTCTCTGCTCAGGGCCCCAATCTAACATAAACCTTGCGGCATCGCGCTGCTCGCGTCGGTAACGCAGGACTCAACATTTGCCCACCGGCGCACCCATACACGGACGCACCGTTACGGGCAGCTTGTTTATGGAAGGGTATACGGCAAAAACTTTGCCATCGGCAAAAGCAGGCATAAATAATTTCAAAAAGACGTCTTCTGATGAAAGGACTTCGGAAGGCATAACGTAGGCAATTTCGCTAAAAACGCACCTTTCTACAGCGATGTATACAATGCCCTGTGACCCAAACTGAACGTTGACAGTATCAAAAACAAGCACCAATTTGATTTGCTGTAATCTAAACTATCGTTCCGATTGTTTATGTAACACAAGTCGATCGACAGTTAGGCGTAAAGCTCACCTTTCACACCTCGTTCAGGCCCATACAACCGCGGAAATTGCCACAATCTCCGATTCTGATGCAATCAAGGGACACGGCTTAATTGGCTTCGATTTATGACCGTAGCCGACCGTGTCAGATCAAATGGCCTAGCGGGGGAGACCTTGGCCAATACCCCTGAGTTGCGCTAATTTGTAAACTGTGTCATTCACGCGCTAGGGCGATACTGCAGATGTTTCCAGCCTTACTTGTTAAATTGGCATCGATGCGATGGGAATTTGAGCGTCGGTTCGTTTTGCACATGTGCTCTTTAGAGGTCGATGGGGCGAACATGAGGCTCTTGACATGATTGTCTTGGTAATACCTAAGTGGGCGGCCACCAGGCGGACACCACCGCTACCTGATCGTCTCGGATCTTCCGTCTGCTTGCGCGTATATCCGAAAATCGGTTGAACAAACAGATTATTCGCAGATTCGTGTATTTGAGCTCAAGCCTCCTTTACACAGTAGCTGCCCTGTGGCGTGTCTTGATTCGTTCCTTCTCAGGTAACCATGGAAACGTCGTTTAGCTTCCGACTGGTTGGTCCTTGCTCCCACCAATGGGACTTCGCGCAACGTGAGTCCCATTTGGTCGTTACACCGTAAACTGCCACATGATGCCGCGTAGAGCAGTTGAGTTAGAATAGCGTGGCGCGTCTGCTTTGCTCGTTAATCAGACTTTTGCATATTCTGGGCAATATCCAATTAGGAGTAAACCTATTTTGGCCTTCGTCCCGGCTGTGTCCCCACTCATGTGCGCGTCGCGCTTTCCGATGCTCCTGTGTGCCCTGTGGTTCGCACATATGGGCCTCGTAGCGGTAAAGCACGGCTCACGGGCACGGCTTTGACAGACCTCCTGAGCTCTTCCGGCCATAAATGAATCCAACTGAGGCTTTCTGCATGTGGACCGCAAAATGCCGGTGGCCAGCGTCTTCCTTTTCTTACTGCGCGTTGCAGCACAGGACATCGCGCAGAATTTCATTTGGGACACCGCGGTCCTGTCCTTTCCTCCTTCGAAGACGGCGCTTTTTCATGGCCAAGGCATCGGACAAGAAAGGAAGAAACCTTGATGCGCCTGTGCGCACCAAATTAGCGCCACCGGCAGAAGCTCCGTTCGTACTCTGGCAAAGACAGAAGACCAGGCCGCCATTTTGCACTGCCATGACAAACGCCGTGTTCAACGGGGATGCTGAAACAAAATTAAAGCTAACTGTGGCCACCAAAAACTGCGATGAGTAAATCAACTTTGTCCCTTACATGTCTTGGCGAAAGTTCGCCACCTCAAACCTCATGGCGGTAAAATCTTGGGGCATTCCATCCATCTAACCAGGGATGCTGTTTTTAAGGAAGCCTTTTACTCGTGTGGCTCTGTCTTTCAAAACAATCGTAACATTTAATGGCACCCTTTTCAGTGCCGATTCTGCCATAAGCGATTCTCTCATTCTGGTTCCTACTCGTCCCACATGAGCAGTAAAAAGTGCACCTTAGAACATCAGCAACTACTCAATCAGAATACAAACAATAATAACAATAACAACACACCGAATTCAAGCTCAGTATCTCCGAGTTTGCTATTTCCTAATGCGATGGATCCTTTCGCAATGTATCGCAACCTTCTCCTCGCATCACCGACTCCGTCACTGAACTACCCGCTTGTCGGCAATGCCTATAATACACTTCTCCAACAACACTTGCTGCAGGTACGTATACGGTGTCCTGTCATTTCAGATTCTTTACTCATTTCAATTTTGCCCTTTTCAGTTATTGAGTAACACGCAACAGGACAACCAGGGCTCTAACCTGCTCTCCGCGCTGTCAGCCATCAACGGAAATGGACTCTCTCTGGAGTCTTTGTTTAAGAGTAAAAAGGCCGAGGATGAAGAGCGTTCACCGACATTGGACCTGCTTTCATTGGTAAATTCCGAAATTTTTCAAAAGGGAATCAAGGAAGAAAACCCTATCGAAAGTGACGACAGCATGGAAGTTGACGTCAAGCCAACACCGATCGAAGTTAAGACCGAAGCACCAGGCACACCAGAATTGAAGCCATTACGATCACGGGCCTTCCTGACAGAACCTCAAGTCAACACCCTAACGATGCATTTTAAGCGGCAACCTTTTCCGTCCAAGTATGAGCTGTCCGCATTGGCTGAGCAGACTGGTGTCACCAAAAGAACCGTACAGGTGATTTATGTTTTATTGTCGTCTTGTTTGAGTTACGCCACCTTGCTTCAATTAGCTCGTTGTATACGGTAGGGGGAAGGAAAACGGTCGAATGGCTGTAAACTGCACCTGACCGCAGCGAGCTGGTTGGATCATAAAATGCAATTCTGTGCTAACAGCTGGAGAGAATGACTCTTTTCAAACTTTAGTTGTTGTCCACGGAATATCATTTGGCACTGTTAACATTGTTGACTTTTTTTATTAATGCCTTTTTGTTTTAGGTTTGGTTTCAGAATATGCGGGCCAAAGAACGTCGTAGCAACCGCCTGAGTGCTATCTCTGATCGTCTGAGCCGAAACGCGTGGCGTTTGAACAATAAAAACAATTCTGCCTCAAGCGAAACATCGTCAGTAAGCGATCGTCAACGAACTGAAACGCCTGTGGCATCATCGACACCTGCTCCAATTGTCGTGCCGCGTTCGCCGGCACCGACAGGTGTCAGTGATGCAGCACTTCAACTGTTCAATGCTTGGACTCAAGCCATGGAGGTTAGTTTTTTGAAATTTCGGTAATGGGCGCTAAACGAATTCACACCCGGACCATTTCCTGGTGACAGGCTTGATTGAAGCGTCCCGAAGGGTGGGAGCGATCGTGTTCTCCACCTGCCTCTTAGCAAGCAATCAGTCAAAGTCATTTCACGGTTTTACATTTGGCCGTCGTTTGAAATACTGCCACTATGGGGTCGTCCTCGCATTGCAGGCACATCCTGTCTGGTGATTTATGGTTGCGCAGGCATAGGACAAAAGAAATACAGTCCTAACGCGTAGATCGCTGTCTATTTGAGTCGCGATTTAGTAGTGGGGAAAAGGAATGCTATTTCGGCACTGCTAATTTCCGCATCTGGTAATCTGATAGTCAGCCTAGCATAAAATGCACCAACAACGTTGGCATCGCTTAGAGGCCGCTTTACCGAGACTGCCATTTTCCGTGGGTAAAAAGTGCCAAATGCGATGGCGTAATTATCCATCCTGGACTCCGAGAGTGCTGGTTTAAGTACATTCATCATGCTGGAGCCACCTGCATGGACGAATTACAACGGTGTTGGACAACACCGATAATTGGACTAGCGCGCGATGAGTGTAGACTTGGAGCTTGCGCAGTTCTAGGACATTGTAAGTGTCAATGTAGGGGTTTCCGGACAGGGAATAATCAGCTGTTTCGTGGGGTCAAGAGTGGTCATGTTCATGAAATCGCGCGCAACCTAATTTCTGACCCTTATACACCTACGCTTAATTACTAAACAATGACAGCCGATGATGAAGTACATTTGCAGAAAAATGACAACAACAATAAAGACAATGCGGATGAATCCTCGAGAGATGTGTCCCCGGTGAGGGGAACCAAACTTATGGAAGAAGGTGCCCTCGACTTGTCCGTACGGATTAACAGCAACGAAAGTGCCCAGCGCTTCAGTCCATCTGAGACTGTTGAGACTACGGAAACGAATGATACCAAGGATGATGAACCCTTCTGGACTACATCAAATTTAATTGGCTTTGTACAACGTGAATGTGCTAACATCAATAATGTCCTTCAACGCAACAGTGATAACAGTCACACCGACACATCAAGTCAGATGTCGCCGCCGGATACTGCCACTGATTGTGCCCTCAGTGATGCTGGTCAGTCAGAAGCTTCGGGTAGCATCTGGCCCGCATCATCAAGTTTCCTGTCCCAATATTCCATGCTTGGTGCGAACGGTTTTGCCGAATTACAACGTGCCCTCGAGGGTAACAGCGACACAGACAATGGCGATGCAAGCCCGGGCAAGAAAGTGCGACAGAACTGGCGCGCTCACAAGCTTGATGAAGATGGCGTCTATGCGTGCGACCAATGTGAAAAGACCTTCGGGAAACAGAGCTCTCTCGCGAGACACAAGTACGAACACAGCGGTAAGTGCTTCAGCCTTCTTAATGGTGGCGACCTTGCCCACTAGCGTAGCTTCCTTTAATTATGCCACAAAAGAAATTGCAAAGCCGGATTATGCTAATATGGGTCGTCTTTTGGCACCTTTTTGGCGCACCGCGGCTCGAACCGAAATAAGGATACCGTAATTACAGGCCAGCGACCGTACAAATGTGACACTTGCGAAAAAGCTTTCAAGCATAAGCATCACCTTACTGAACACAAACGACTCCATACTGGTGACAAACCCTTCCAGGTAAGATTGGGCTAATCTAAAATGAACAAAAATACGCAATTCGGGATGATTTAAAATTAATCTAACGAGGGACAGATCGCATGTTCTGTTCTACTAATTAGGTGTGTTGAACAGTCAGTCTCGTTGCGAAGATGCACGAAAAGCTTGTCTCCGCAGGAAGGCGTCGGTTTTCTCGTGGAAGTGCCTTCCTTTCGTAAGACCTTCCATATGACGACAACAATTTATTCATGTCTTATAAAGACCTACAAAAATGACGAGGGGCTTTCTGTTAAAACACAAAACCAATGAAAAAGTGCTCTTAATAAGTTTTATTAAACTGATTCCTTTTTCAGTGCAACAAATGCCTCAAAAGGTTCAGCCACAGCGGCAGCTACTCTCAACACCTGAACCATAGATACGCTTACTGTAAACCTCCTCAATCCGCCGCCACCGCTGCCGCCTGCTCAATTTAACTTTAACTTTCAATTTGCCTTTCTTGCCAAATCAGGTGCTTTTATTGGTCCTGACACAAAGTGTCATTAATATGAGATTATTGTCTTTCTTGAATTGCCCCTTATGAGCGGCTTCAGAATGGTGCTACACGATGTCCATAGTTTTTTCTCTGTATTTACTTAACCGCTTTTATATACTTACCACCTCTTGCTCGATGTGATCTCTTTTTTCAAACTTAATTTATTTTAATATTATTTCCTTCTATCTAACCTCTAACCACGTGCATTGCTTGTAAACAGCACCCCCACGGTGCATTTCCGCAAATTTTAAAAATACCACGATTACTCAGACGTGCTTATAACATTCCCATAAGTTAATTAACCTCCTTGCAATTGTCTCGATGAGTGTTGCTACAGCTAGTCCGTCACTAAATTTGATCATGAATCGACACACATTCATCAACCGCAATCCTTATTATTGGTGCTTTGTTTTTCTTTCCTTAATCTTTGTGCTGTCACAAAACGCAAAAAACGGTGTGACATGCTTGATTGTTACAAAATAAAGAAATACTGAATACGAATCTCGATGTTTGCTTTGTTTTGGGGAAAGGGGTATCACACTGTGAAAGCGGCATTAGAGGTGGCCCTTTTTCCAACCGATTGGATAAACCGTCGATTCATCATGCAATGCACGCGTGGCTTCTCAAACGGTCGGTCGGGCTGTATATACCGACACCTTCGTTAATGCCGAAGACGGATTGCGGTCAAATAACTTCCGAGTGAGTGCACCATAAGCGTCATGCATGCTTTGCGCGATGCCGCACCGAGCTGCTTCTCCCAATGGACTCATCATCAGGGTAGGATTGTGTTTCTTGAAAGCTGCGCATCCTTGCTCGTTAGGCTTTATTGCGGGACCAACATCTAGCATGATTTCGTCCCAAGGGGGAACCGCATTATAAGACACTTATCAGATTTGATACATTTGAATAATAAAGACTTCATTCGAAAGTGTGATTGCACAATTCTTCGGGGACGGCACACTTCCGTTCATCGAAATTAGGCAACCCACTGTATACTCATAAAACTGCAATAAACACAGTACAAAAGTGCACGTTAAAATTTGACAAAAGTCAAATTTTAACGTGCATCACGTAATCAAGATATAAAAGTCCGTTTTGAAAATAAATTTAAGCATGTTTTTCATCACAGTTCATCCCAAAAAAAATAAAATACATCGAAAATGCGATGTATAAAGTTTATGACTTGTTACAGGTCACTAATTTTTCAATTTCAATTCAATTTATTTCCTTATTTTATATAAGTGCAGGCAACGAACAAACGTTTAAAATGGTGAAAATAGTAATAATTCATTATAATGAAATATGAGTTTGTTGACAACAATTACCCAATATCAAAACACCGTTTCAAATCTGGTTTTTTAATTTTCTCACGTAAGGTTGCTTCCGCAACCATCCACTTTCAAAAACAGTCCGATAATCGCATCTGAATCATAGTCTGACGCTCCTTTGGTGAGTTCTACAATGCCGCCAGCACCCATTACTCAAATACAAAATTTTATAGGGAACAAGGTCAGAAAGCTCTCGTTTTAGTTAGACTTCAAAAAGCTTGCAGAAATCAGTTCCATGTTGCGATTCGTAATTGGTATTTGTTTCCTCTGATTGAAATTGCGCTGATTTAATGGAAATTCTCTTTATTTAGGTTATGCTTTTTTAAATTTCTATGATTGTAACAGTTTCATTGTTGCAAGCTGATGTGGAAAAAAATTATAACCCACATCGAGATAGGTAGTGCCGGCCTTTTTTCTTTGAATGTTTAGTAAAAAGACAAGAAAACAGCTTCGCCGCCGCTTCCGAGTATGGCCAGCGCAAACATCAAACGGTTACCGATGAGTTTTTTTATGCTTCTACCGAAAACAATACTAAAAGGCGGGCTTCTAACGGTGTGGAGGCGGTTCGATTATTGATAAACACTCATAGAATCCTATTTCGGCAAACAATTTTCATTCTTCGATGTTTCAATCACTTCAGAAGGTCATTCAACGGTGAATACGCGCTGTTTCGGTGTGCCATGTAAACGAATTCGGCGGCGGAAATCGAAAAGTAGCCATGAGAAACCGTTCCGTTCGAAAAATGATGTGTTGTTATGACACGAAGACGAACACCGTTGTGAAGATCTTACGATCAAGGTGGAATCACCTTGATCGAGCATCATCAGCGTTGTTATGACTTAATTTCTTGCAACGAAAAAATCGTTTCGCTGATTCATTGGCTAGCGTACAGACTTTTTGACTCGCAAAGGTCGCTCCGATAGATTTGGTATTATTTGCTGTTTCCCGTAGCACGTTTTTTTTGCCTGAAAACCTAGTGTATTGCCAATCTGGAACATTGTTTTTGAGACAAAAGCTCGAAGACACTTACCAAACCTGGGTCTGTGAGGTCGCGACCTAATGCGCGATGTCTTGGTTGAGTAAATACTTGTTCTGCGGCAAAAATCTACAATGCTTCTGTGCCAATCGACTGATTTTTTCCCTTTGTAGACGTGTCGCCCTTTCGGAGTAACAGTCAAGGCCCCTTTCCATGGCCTTTGCCCTGGGCAGTCACGGCAAAAACTGTCCGAGAAATAAACTCTGTACACCTGAATTGTGTAAGCTTTTTTCAATGCGGCTTCGTCTTTGTGGAAAATCATACCTATCACAATTCTACGTTCCAACTTTCTTCGACGTGATTTTGGCGTGGCGACGCCTCTTCATCGATCCCACAACACGGATTTGCGGCGATCAAGCTTGTTTTTGATTATAAGTACGATATTGAACTTATTTGCCCCAGGTGTATGTCTTTTGTTGTATCGAACAACTCCGGCGTTCGTCATTTCAAAAATCACGATCCCAGGGACAAGTTTTTGTCCTAGAAAATTATCGACTTCGGGGTAATTTTTGCTTGTAATTGGGGGTCTCCAGAGAAATGAAATGAAATCATTGCATTCCAGGATACGTGTCGATATAAGTGATTTTTTCGGTTTAGTGATTCAGCCCCTCCTTCGACTAGGTGGCCGCAGTACCCCTTTTTTCTTCGTAACTATCTGAACTGTACATAACCCGCTGATCGGTCATCGGCTGTCTGTCGGGCGGTTACAACAGGTAGCCAAAGAGTAAAACAACGCACACTAATAGCTTTACGCGGCAACGGGTTCACTCTCTGCTTTATGGGTGCTCAGGGGTATCTGTATTTTTCGAAGTCTTTTCCAATCCAGCCTTTGATGACAGACGGTATTGCAAAGCCATTTTTAAATCGAAGTAACGGTCAACGCCAAGGTTGCCAGGTTTCCGGCATTTTAGAAACTTCTTTATGAGCATTGTTACGACTTGAACCTCGCCTTTGCAACCTTGCCCCAATTGAGGATGCAACATACTGTTGTTTCATGTCTTGTGTCCTTGTCAAATCGCATATCATCAGGTTACCCTCTTTATCTGATACTTGGCCCCCGCAGAACGTGGCGCCCCTTACCCTTCGCTTTGTTTTCTTTTTTTTGATTGGCATTGTTTTAAATTAATGAAAACGTTTTATCATTCCATCTTTCCCTCCTGCCTCACCTGTCTAGTTTTTTTGGCGGAAACCTCCACAGTCGTCCGAACGAAGCCTTCCTTGCCCATGCCAGTCTGTTTTCACAATCACCGTTGACTGAAGTGAAGCTTCCGTCGCCGTTCGAGAGATTTGTTTTCGTCCTTAGTCATACTCAACCCTTTTATTATCATCGAGGTGGCCACCGGTTCTTACAAAATATTATTTTGGTGGGATTTGGACAGTCGAGTCTTCTTTGATGGCTTGAGCCGGTAAGCTTTAAATGGGGCAACAGCGTTTTGCTTATCATTGTTCGACCATCCGATTGCCTGCACTTAGCTTATTAGGGCGTAGCTACAAGCTTTATTTTTTGCTGCGTCTGATGAGATCTGTGATTTTTTTTACCACAAGCCTATCAGCTTCAGCCTCTTGTTCATTTTTGCTTCACTTTGTGTGCTACCTGTTGAATATCCATTGGAACGCGACTCACGGCCGTCACAATCAACTCTTAAGCGTGTTTACTTTTTTGTTGTTTAAAGAATGTGCTTCAACTGGAAAACCTCCCACGAAATGAGGTCACTTACTTGATAAAAGGTCAGCTTAGAAGCGCGTACGTAACTTATCAGCGCGACACTCATCACACCTCCGGCTGCTTTTGCGTCAAACTCAAGGCTGGATTGAAACTGTTCATTTCCTGTTTGTCTTTGTTTTAGGTAAGGAAAAAAAGGAATGCCCACGTCTGAAGCGTAGCGTGAACCTATCGACAAAACCGGCTTAGGACCTGGGGAGTGACCCCCTGGCGCCTTCTTCAATTACTTACAATTTTTTGTCTGGCGGAAATGTCAGTTTCTGTAAAGCGAGAGAGTGGCAGAGAACGAAACCATGCGCGGACCGGAAAAAATGTATCAATTAAAGGTGTCGAGAGTTGGGCCGCTGCCAGTAGCCTCAATAAAGGGGGTTCAAATCACTTGTCAATGTTAGTTGTTGCAATTCAATCAAAGCTTATCACTCAAAACAGCGCGCCATCAGTGGGTTGGTTGCTGATTGAAAAAGCTTTCACGTTTTTCTTGTCAACTCAGCAATATCACTGTTAAGACGGAGGCGTCTCCTCGAGGCGTTCTCACTCTTCAACCCCTCCGAGATCAGACGTTCACCTTTCATTTATAGGACCATAACTATGTATGATGGCCGATTGATATGATAAAAATTATGGACCGCCACTTTTTACGACTCCCTGAAAAAAAAACACTTGGGAGTAAGATGCTTCTGTAGGCGGGAGTGGGAGGTATTTCCCCCAAATAGAGACAAAACGCTTAGCCCACTAGGCTAGCCAAATCGCTTCGGAAAATGGTTTGTTCTGATTGACTCTTGCGCGCGATCCTCCTCCATAAAACCGATGTTTGCCAAACCGATAATCTTTGATCGTAGCATTCAGCTTACAAGCTCCCCTATACAGTTGCTTTGAATCGGAACCTTAAAACTAAACATTAAACACAAGCGTTTGAAATGACCTTAGACAGCGGCCTCTATGAGGCTTTGTTTTTTATTTTTTTGACACGATTCAACGCAACGGTGATCTTACAGCCTCATTCTCAGAATGAAACAGAAGCCATAATATGTTGCTCTTTTGTGGTGAAGCCATGGACACTTGTGTCGTTCCGTGTTGGGCCGAGATTATGATTGTGTTTGCCCGCGGCTACCATTATTCGAACAGTCTTGAATATCATTTTATGTGCAATCACTGTGGTTATCGCTTTTGTCGTAAAGTAATACTTTGGTCGTTAAATAGTAATGTATATATGCTTCCTCCCAATTTCCAGCTTCCGCCGACGTCCTTTTTTTGTTCAAAGTGATTTAGGGAGATACAAACTTGGCGTGACAACTTGTTTCGACGACGCGTTTCGCGCAGTTGTTTTTTAAACATGTAAAAAACTCACATTGCGCCGGAGGCAATTTTATCAAAAAAATCAAGCAATGTGAGTTTCTAAATTCGTCTCCCAAATGACCGCAAATGAAACAATGTCGTTGATGAGCTGCGAAGAGCATTCCTCAAACCGTCCTGGACTCCGTGAGAGAGGGTACGAGAGCGTTCTCGTCGTTCACTTACGTCGCCGTTACGTGGAAGCATCTCTTGGCCACCGAACAAAACCCATCCCCGTTGACTACACAGTCCACGCTTTTTTCTGAAGGCAGACGTTTGCTATCTTCCTCCACACTCTAAGGTAGTTGACCTTCACGAATTGGGATATGGAGGGGATAATGACGATCGGCGGGGTTTCGTTCTCAGGCACCACAGGAGAAATTACAAACTTGCGCATCCTCCCCCGCAAAGTAGTGGTCAGTCAGATGAGAAGGACATCTACATTATGCGCACCGTGTTATGTTGCATGTCGGCGTTTGGTGATGGGCCTTTTGTACTTTTTACGTGATCCTACCTGGTTACACCCATGTGTCAAGGCGAAATCAGTATAGGCGCCAGCAAAAACCCAGCGGCCAAATACGTTACACAGGTCAGCGGCGGAAGAGTCTTTTATCTGGTAAAAGTTGCAACATACACTCGATTGAAATGGTCCAAGCGTGAAACGTAATCTGCATGGTACCTAATTTTCCGCCGACGCATGGTCACGATACGTTCACGCTGCTTGACATGTTTTCAAAGAGGACGACTTCCGTTCGCTACCACCTCGAATTAGCAGTTCATTGCGGTTTTCGGAGTTTTGATTTGACGCTGAACACTGAGTGAAGTGCACCGAGTGCAAAATCGCCTTCATTAGCTCTATAAGAAGAAAATTGAAATTGCCGTTCAGTCGTTTTGTCTTTGCATGACGTTCTCCGTTGACATTAGTCTTTAGGATGGATTCATTGTGTTATCGGCATTTCATTCTTTACAATTTCGCAGGTAGAGCCGCGCGATGTTCCACCTTTGTGCGATTGCGCATCGTTTGGTTTGGCAATACTTGAAATGCCGCTCCTCTTTTTATGTGTATAAATTATTCTTGCTTGCCTAATCGCAACACCTCCCCCCGTCCATCATGTCTGTTTTTTTCATGACAGCTCAAATTGTGACACAATTGTCTCCGTAATGTTGCATATTCGAGTGCGGTTGATATATAATGATAGGCGGCTACATATCGCTTTGAAAAACAGCGACATTAAAACGTCATTGTTAGGCTACTTTAAGAGATAAAGGAGGCTATCTATCCAACTTGCAATGTCTATTTTGTTTTATGCTATGGGAGCTATGTTTATCTTTTTTGACACCAAGGAGGTCGATAGACTTTCTAGGCAGACGCCTCTCGCACCTTTGAGGGCGGCGTTTTTTATGTTTTTTGCTTGCCTCAGGGGATGTGACCAAAGCTGGTTGAAAAGGGCACTAATCTCGAGACAGCTGTCTTTCGGCGTTGTTCGACGTAAGATCGGTTCAATCTGGGCGGATTTGATGGACAATAGCCAGTGGCCAGTTGGCAGGCTTGTTTAGCCTTACTCCTGGTTGCAGTGTATAAGGCGAGAGGTTTACACAATCTTATCCCCCTTTACGGCTCCTCACTTTTTTTTATCCAATCCCTTTCATCGCATTAGTCCTCATCAGTTGTTAAAGTCGTTGACCCAGCATTAGATCATGTCGGCTCGCGTCGGACGTTGTTATGACAGGCTACTCTTTTTTTATTGCGTTCCAAATGATTTTGCCAGGATATGTCAAATGCAGTTAATTCAGCCTTTTGTTTTATTGCCTGCTAGCGATTTGGGCGTGTATCGAGGCCTGATTTTTCGCGGTTCGTGCATTTTATGAAACACCTGGATAATGCCGGATCATAAACGCCCCGGGTTGAGGCTCCGTTTCACTCGTGCGTATCCTTGTTTTTCATTGCGCAGCTCCATTCGTGGTAGCCGAGCAGAGGCAGTCAGTCCCAGAGGTCAGATACGGGCCTCGTTTTTTTATCGATCATCAATAAGTTTAAACCGTCTCTATTTTTTCACCGAATTTTTGTTTGCGCTTTGTCGGAGTTTTTTTTGAGTTCGCTTGTCCCGCCCTCTTACTTGGGTCGCCGTGGGGAAACCATTTTTTAGCTTCGTTGCTTGGTTTTGAGGGTTTTTCATGATATCGGCGTCCATTGTTTTCCGTATGTAATTTTTCATCTTCAAAATGTTAAAACTTTAATATTTTGATGCAGTCGTTTTTAAGTCCGTTTTCCGGCCTCCCACTTTTAAATCTAAATCGGCATTTAATCACTTCGTGTCGTAGCGTGGCATTCATGACCCGTGTTGTTCGCTCCCATATTTTCCTTTTTGAGGATAATTGTTTTTATAATGAGGCATGTTTTACCTCTGATTTTATTGTTGTGCAAATTTTTTAGACGGAATTTGGTGAACCGCCCTCAACGGTACCCCCACCCCACTAGCCGTCAGTCTTGGCAGTAATTCAGACGCCCGTGGTTTATTGTATACCATAGAGAGAAGCCGAAGTCTACTCCCTTCTGCCTTTTTTTTCTTCCACTGCCATTTACTGCACTGCCATTCGGCTGCGTTCCTTTTTCATCGTGGCCTGTAACTTATTAACTAAATACTTGTCGCAATTTACGTACATTCCCGACACTGGTCGTTTAATACAACTTTGTAAATTTATTTGCCGTTGTTCTTTCGACGCCTGATGATGCCCACCATTGCCCAGTATGCCCTAACGTTCCGCATCTGACCCCGTTCAATGGAGCCAAGTCAGCGTTCTGCCATGGGCGAGGTCGCTAGTACCTCGGCCCAGGCGTCAACGTCAACAAACCTTCGGCGGCTTCACCGTAATTCGTCGGGCGATACATCGAATAAACGGTCATCTGACCAGGATCGGCCGCTTATCGATGACTTTATCGCTTCTGACTCTAAGAGTATCAACGGCTTTAGCCACACTCTAGCCGAAAGATGGGATAAGTTGCGGGTGCCTGTAAAGGTCTACAGGTTGATTCTCATGGCCATTATTTGCATCTTATCGTTGACTCTTCTCACATATTATCCCAGTAAATCCGGCAGTACATTCTACCGATCCAGCTCATTGAAATCTCAACCATCGCCGAAAACGAAGTACTCTGGTAGGTTCACACGTTTAATCCGGGGATTGATAGGGACTTTTCGTGACACACTGTCGCGTCCACTGAACTAGACTAGAATTTTGCCATCTGGTCATGATTGAAGGGCATAGTTAGAGCGAGCGTTACATGCAAAGTGATTTCGGGAGACACTTTGTTGTCTTTCATGCTTTTGTTCACCGCTAGATTGAGTAACAATTTGAAATGGACGACGCGTGTCGACCGCGACTATCAAAGGCTGTCTAACTGCTACCTCTCCCTAACCTGCATTTTTTGACCTTAGGTTCGGATGACCGATCGTCGAGGTAGAAAAAAAGTGCCGATAAAAACCTCAGTCATCATTACTGAAGAATACCCTGCGCGACTTTGTTGTGCAAACATTGGTTTCTGTCGTGTTCTTCGCAACACAGACTGCGTCTGCGTTAAAAAATAACCTTTGCTAAGTAACGGTAGATTCTCAAAACACGAAAATACGATCGCTAGTGTAGTGAATCGTAAACGATTCCTCTTTCTTGATTCATAGTTTAATTCAACAACGGAAAAATTTGCATGCGCAGGTGCGATTTCAATTTCACAATGTGTTCATTTCCATCTTGCGAAAACAAACTAGGATCCTTCTTTAGTTCCTGTGGGAATCCGGCCTCCAAATTTGGCGTTCGCACCATTGCGCAGAGGGACTAGCGCATCACTCCTTGTCGAAGAAGCAGTTAATTGACTTTTTGCCACCCACCCGACGTCATCGGTCTTTAGGATCCGCGTGCGAGTTAACTCGGCGTAGTTTGGCCCAAACAGTCCCTGAGATGAAGCACTTGCGAAGCCCCGATGTCGCCGCTCCGTCTAGCGTTTGACGACACATTTGAGAAACGCACGCGTTCAGAGGCAAAGATAAAAAAACAGTTGTGTCTGAAAATATCGGGAACATCCAAGAGGCCTTTACGGTGGCAACTCTCTCGGAAACTTCAAGGCGTTTTTTCATCCTCCTTCGCAGCGAAATTTATTAATGGTCATCAGTCTTGCGAGTCGAGACAGAGGCTGTCAGCAAGGGGACAACGTGGGGCAAATAGCCTCTGTTGGCAAAGGGCCATTGCACTTGCACTTGTAAATGATTTTTATCGTTCAAATGCCGTTTCGAGGAGGTGGTGTTGATGGTGTTGATTGATGCCTTTCTCACATTGCGAAGGAGGGTCTCTCCGTTCGCACCGTTCTCACATCAGTAACCTCACAACAACGCAAGATCCTCATCGGGGCGTAGGTGCACTTTTTCATTACACTTCTCATTAAAGCTTCGATGACGCTGCTTGCGCGAGATCGCCACGGCACTTAAGAAGGCGGTCTCTATTTGCAGACCGATCGGCGCGTTGTGGAACATCCCGCAACGTGTCGGTCGACTGGGAAGGCGGTTCTTGACAAAAAGCCGAATACTCCGAGACTGTGATCAACGTTTACTCTTGTGTCCAGAATATTTAAGTAGTTGACAAACACCTAGGATCGCTTCGAAGGCACAACGCAAGGAATGCAGGACCGTCGGACGGCGGGCAGCAATGCTACGCGCGTCACGCTAACTAACCAACGCAAAGGCTTGATCTTGCCAAAAGTCGGAAGTGCGTCTTGCGAGGAGGTACTTGCCTCTGTCTTAGGGAGAGAGGTACGTGCGCAAGTGATGAAGTTCAACTTTTAAGAGGCATCGGCTATTGCCCCTTCTTCCTACGGACAAACCCAATGCTTAACATTGGCTCAGATTCGGGCGACGCGCCACAATGCCTTTTACCCCCAAAAAAGCATTGTTGCAATGGAGTCAGTCTCAGATAGCGGTTTCTATAATGGCGGCGCACGCTCTCAAAAGAGAACCCCCACTGCCCTTTTAATCTAATTTAGAGGAGCTCATTAGATCTAAACAAAAAACAAAAGGTTGCATCAGTCAACATAAAGGCCACCCGTCACCCGCTGGTGTCTCTTTTTTTTGTATTGAAGATGGTGTCTTTTTTTGGAGACGAACATCAACCCTAGTGGGACCGTAACTGGCGAGGTTCTGATGTACACATGGCATGCTTGAAGGCTTACTCAAAAAAAACGGAGGGACATTCGAAAAACAATTAAACAGAAACGGGAAAGTCGTTTAGGCACGGAAGCGGGACACGGCGTCGTATGGTTCCTGAATACGCATCAAATTCGAAGACAGCGTCAAAAGCGTTCATCCGACTCCGGAACGGAAAGAAAACAGTCAAGTTCAGAAAGCAGAGCAAGGGTCACCGGCCTTGCTAAGAGCTGTGGACATTCATGCAACTTCCGACTGAAATCTGATGTTCTCAATCATGACTCGCATGCAATAGAATCCCAGCGTGAGCTGGTCATTTATTTTGAACGATGGCGACAGATTTCAAAACCGCAAACAAAGTAACTTTTTGCTAGCATTCTGTTTCACTTAATGCTGTTTTTTATTTGATTACAGCCAAACCGACTCCGAAAGCAAAGTGGTACCACTGGTGCAATACATGGATGCGGAAGATCGCACACACGCACGCTTTTCCACCGTCTCCCCCGATTGCCTTTATTCAGCAGCAGTCCTGGGGTCAGCCGAAAAAGGCATTGTCAATCTTTGCGAAAAACACGGAGGCTTGGTAAGTTTGATGCCCCTCTCATATAAATCGGTGGTGCTTCTCTTTCGTAAAAAACAGAGAAATATGAGCACAATTCCGGGACTATAGCTGAACGGCGGCGCTTTAATATAGTTCGGCCATTTATCATCATAGCGAGCAAGTGTTGCCCGCATTTTTATGAAATACAGCTGTAGCCAATTTTGATGTATTCCTGAATTTGCATCTGATTTTTGTTTGCATAGAGTGACCGGGGAACAAAGTAAGTAGTCCGAGGGAGATTATTGGCATTGAAAATGCGAGACTAAATTTTGTTCAACGCGATCAAAAGATTCCTCTACGCGATACATCATCGTAATGTTGTCGCAGGAGGATTTGCGGGGGATTAAACAGAAAAAGAAACCAAAAGTAAACGAACGGTCCTGCCAAGACCGCATTGTCGAACTAGTTTCCCCCGTAACAAAAATTGTCTCCGATTTCGGTCAAAAAACACGCGACGCGCGTGCACTGGTCAATTCCATTGTCCACGCTTGAACTGCTTAGGGGGTCAGATTTCATGCTTTCTCACGTTTTTATTGTTAGCGCTGTTGATCTGTGTTTAGTTGATATCCGATCAGAACAAAAGAGGGTCCGTTCTTACCCCCGATCTTGCTTTACGGCCGCTAGGCTGGCGTAATGGGGAACAATTAAACCCGACACGGAAACCATTAATCTTGTCACACCCTGCATTGCAAAACGAACATGCATATAAAATCGTAAAACTCGAATTTTAATCGACAGTGTTTTGCATTTAATGATTCATGGGTTCATCTTTAGTTTGGAACTTTGGTGCTCGAGGATGGTGCGTACATGATTGAACCCATCGAACGCAAGGAGTACAGAAACCACCAAGAACGGACTCAACAAGATCTTTCGGCCGATGAACCAGACAACTCAAACGAAACATCGAACGAAGAAGATACTGTCGATGAGAACAGTTTACGAAGACGACGAAGTCTCAGTATCGATCTGCGACCTCATTTGATATTTCGGGCCCCGAGACAGTCTTTCGAGCATCCCATCAGCGACCATTCCACTAATGAAACCGTCGATGACTATACCTATGAAAATACCACCGAATGGGTCGACACTAATCGTGAGTAATTTGCTAAAATCAACGATGGGGTCCACTTGAACCAGTAAATTCCTTGCCTAAGTTTGGCTTGGCTTCATTGAACAATTGAACACACAAAGTTTTTTTTTATGAGAAACCAATTCAAATCACTCAACTTCAATATTCGGGGACTTGTTTCCGCTTTCATGTGCGTGTCAAGTGTTGTTTCCAATTGCTCTTTAAAAAGAAGACCAATGTCAAGCAAGATAAATTAAAAACAGCTGCCACGCCAGACTTTTTGAGCCAATCTCAGGAAAATGCAACACATTGACACACTGAGTACGTTTTTCTTTCTTTTACCCGTCAGGAACATGAGTTTTGCTTTTCGGTTGGGCATCAATGCCGACACTCAAAGCTCACGCCACTCGAATTGCGAGGGATTTAAAGTGACACTAATTCCGGAAACATTGTCCATTTTTTACGCTTCAGTAAATTAAGAAGAAAAAACAATAAGCCGTTTTAAAACAAAAACGAAAATCTGTGAACACAAGGGTAACAAAATAGAACAAAAATTACAGGTCGCAGCGAAAGATCGCGCAGATCGGCCAATTCATGGGATCATTTCGTGGAAGTATTGGTTGTTGCTGATTTCAAGATGCTTCTGTATCATCAGGGAAACTTGGAAGCCTACATTCTGACACTTTTTTCGACTGTAGCTTCGATTTACCGACATCCGACCCTGCGAGCTTCGATCAACATTATCGTTGTGCGAATTATCATTTTAAAGCATGAACGTGCTGGACCGATGATTTCGAATCGAGCGCAAGAAACACTTCAACAATTTTGCGCCTGGCAACAGAATTACAACGATCCGAACGACGATGCTTTGAGTCATCATGATGTGGCTATTCTGTTGACGAGACATGACATCTGCAGGTTTGTGCTGATGCTATTAATGTGCATCTGCAAAGCTTATTAAATTTATTTTAGAGCTACTAACAAATGCGACACTCTCGGTTTAGCTGAGCTGGGTACCATGTGTGACGGTCAACGTAGCTGCGCCATTATCGAGGATAACGGCCTGTCGGCAGCCTTTACCATCGCTCATGAATTGGGTCATATTTTTAACATTCCCCATGATGACGAACGCAAGTGTGCTCACTACATGCAACTCAACAAGCACAATTATCACATTATGGCTCCAACGTTGGAGTATAATACACATCCGTGGTCATGGTCCGCTTGCAGTTCGGCGATGCTTAGCAAATTCTTGGATGACAGTCGAGCCCAAACACAGTGTATCCTAGACCAGCCGATCGAACGCAAATACTACGATAAAATGTTTGAAAATCCAGCACCAGGGGCAAAGTACAGTGTCGATCAGCAATGCCAGTTTGTCTTTGGAGCCAATGCCGAAATTTGTCCGTACATGCCAACTTGTCGACGACTGTGGTGTTCCACATATGTCGGATATCAGATGGGCTGCAGAACCCAGCACATGCCATGGGCTGACGGTACACCATGCGGAGACAGCAAATGGTGTCATCGAGGTCAATGTGTCGGTATGGCACCGAATCAGCGTTCCAAACAAGACGGATCCTGGGGCGAATGGCGTGAATGGGAAGACTGTTCGAGGACCTGTGGCGGAGGTATTCAAAAAGCGTTACGCGATTGCGATAGTCCGAAACCGTCAAACGGTGGTAAATATTGCGTCGGGCAACGTGAACGGTATCGACCCTGCAACATCCAAGAATGTCCATGGGATACGCTTGGATTCCGAGAAATGCAATGTGCTGAGTTTGATAACACTAATGTTGGTATTCACGGTGTGCCGTTGAAGACCAGTTGGGTTCCAAAGTACTCCGGAGGTTTGTCATAATACAATTTAAAACTAATTTAAAAAAACATTAATTACAGTCAGTCGCAATGAAAGATGCAAACTATATTGCCGTGTCAAAGATTCTCAAGCCTTTTATCTTCTCAAAGACCGCGTCATGGATGGCACCCCGTGCGATCAGAACGGAGACGACATCTGTATCGACGGTACTTGTCATGCTGCCGGTTGTGACCATCGTCTGGGATCACCAATGAGGCGTGATGTTTGCGGAATTTGTGGAGGCGATGGAAGTACATGCCAAACAGTTGAAGGTGTCTTTAATGAACGCGGTTCTTTTGGTTACAACGAGGTGCTCAAGATTCCTGCCGGCTCAGCCAATATTGATATCAAACAAAACGCCTACAACCACAATAAAGACGATGATAATTATCTCGGTAAACTTTTTGAAATTTATCTGTTTGCTTAATGAAATCATCATCTTATTTATAGCGTTGCGCGCTTCCAACGGTGAATTCTTGCTCAATGGTCAATACCAAGTTTCTGTGTTCCGTCAACAAATAAGTGTTCAAGACACGGTCCTTGAGTACTCCGGAAGTGATCATTCCGTTGAACGAATCAATGGTACTGGTCCAATCCGATCTGACATCTATTTGCATGTGTTAAGCGTGGGTAATCTGAACCCGCCCGATATTCACTACAAGTACATGGTTCCACGTGAAAATTCACCAGTACATCGGCCAAGTGCGCAGTTCTATTGGCGGTTTAGTGATCAATACACCGAATGCTCTAAGATTTGTCAAGGTAAATACTAGCTTTATATTAGTACTTCGGGTTTACGGGTAAACATATGCAGGTACACAGTTCCGGGTGTTGCACTGCGTTGATGCAACGTCAAATCGACAGACACACGACGGTCATTGCACGTCGCGAAAGCCTGATCCTGAGGAAAGAATGTGCAACATTGATTGTTCGATAAAGTGGGTGGTTACGCAAGCTTTGTCATCGACCCTGAGTATCTGTGGAATTTTTCAGGTGGCGCACAAAAGACGTCAGCGGGTGCTCAGCACGATGTGGTCACGGCGAGAAGCAGCAAGAAAGCATCTGCATCCGAACCTCGAGTCGGCGTCGTGAAGAAACCATTGCCGAACATGAATGTACACGATCCGGACTTGCAAAACCTCCCACACGGATTCGATGCTATGCGGACTGTACCGGCCGTCAATGGAGCTATACCGATTGGTCCCAATGCACTGCAACATGCGGAAATACAGGCATCAGTCGACGAGTTGCCATGTGTGTCGATGATAACCGCAATAGGCTTGATGATCGGCATTGTGAGAGCATTAGTAAGGAAACACTTGAGCAGGAGTGCAACCGAATTCCATGCCCAAGATGGAATTACGGTACTTGGTCAGAGTGTTCACGATCCTGTGATGGAGGTGTACGCATCCGTCACGCTCAATGCCAAAGTGCCGCCGGCCAAGATCTGCCCTCCCACCTCTGCAACGCAGCCGAGAGAGACGATCGCCAGAAATGCAACGAAAACGTGTGCACGTCGTGGAAGTTTGGGTCTTGGTCGGAATGTTCTGCTTCGTGTGGTACAGGAACTCAGACGCGTACGGCTGAATGCCAGGATTCGTGGGGTCGGAAAATGGATGACGGTAAGATTGACCAGTCACTTTTTCTTATCATAGCATCCAAATTTCAGCTCGTTGCGAAGCTCATGAGCATATCGTATCAAAGCCCTGCAAAAAGATCGATTGTCCACACTGGGAGATGTCTTCGTGGAGTGCGTGTTCCGTTTCCTGCCAAGACGGTTGGATGACCCGAGCCGTGTATTGTGTTGACACTCATGGCAAGAAGATCCGCGACGAATTCTGCACACGCACCGATCCCGTTCGACCCCCGAGCCACCAAGTCTGCAACCATGGTCCGTGTCCCTTCTGGCGCCATGGCGACTGGTCTCGTTGTTCGGTTACCTGCGGCTTCGGTGTCCGTTATCGAGATATCGAATGCATCTTCCGGGATGAGACTGTTGATAAATCGCTGTGTCAAAAGTCTCAACAACCCAAAGAACACGAGACATGCAAGCTTCTGCCATGTACCCATTGGAGAACCAACCCATGGTCATCTTGCTCTGTAACGTGCGGCGTCGGAGTGCAACTTCGCACTGTGACGTGCATGCCTGACGATTACTCGCATGAAGCTCTGGAAGACAGACATTGTGAACAGGTACGTCTTTGTTTATCTGTTGTAAGTGTAGTTTAAAAACTCTATGGCTATGTCTTTAGCACTTGAAACCACGCACGGAACGTCCTTGTGAGCGCAAGTGTCCCATTGACGCAGCCGGTAATACCATCCAAAACCAGCAATCGCAAATTTACTGGGCTACCGGCCCTTGGACTGATTGTTCGGCTTCCTGCGACAATGGCACTCAAATGCGGCAAGTCGTTTGCCATGATCACATTCGACAACTGCCTGATGAATACTGTCGGCATATTGAGAAAGAACAAAACAAGCGTAATTGCAACGTAAAACCATGCACAATGTGGTCTGTTGGTTCATGGGCCGAGTGTCCAGCAACCTGTGGAGTTCAACACATTCAACGAAGATCTGTTGTCTGTACTGATCTCGGTGGTAAACCGCTCAATGAAACTGCATGTGAAGCTACATCTCAACCAGAATCAGAACGAAATTGCGGTTTACCGGCTTGTCCGTCGGAACCAAAGCCTATCATCGGCATCTGGAGCACTGGCGATTGGGCTAAAGTAAGTGCACTTCATAAGATTTAAAAACAACAAACAAGTTGACACAATTGTATTTTTTAGTGCTCTGTAAGCTGTGGTGGTGGCTGGCGGCGCCGGACTGTCTCGTGTGATGAGGATGTTTGCG
Source organism: Panagrellus redivivus (assembly GCA_000341325.1). Lineage (NCBI taxonomy): Eukaryota > Metazoa > Nematoda > Chromadorea > Rhabditida > Panagrolaimidae > Panagrellus > Panagrellus redivivus. The sequence continues at coordinate 459,066 of KB455160.1, read as the reverse complement.
ATGAAAAGGTCAAGCCATCCCAATTCGAACGCTGCAATGAGCAAAACTGCACAAAAGCTGCATGGCAAATCACACCTTGGTCTCCGGTTGGTTTGATCGTGATAACTTGGGTGACTATATCTAACTGTGTCTATTGTCCTTTTAGTGTTCGGTTAGCTGCGGCGACAAAGGCCTCCAAGAACGTAAGATCTGGTGCCAGGAAGACATCAATAGTACCCAACGCCTACCCGATGCCGAGTGTGTCAAACACGAACCAAAACCAAGCATGCGTCGTGGTTGTGCCCGCAGGGCCTGTCCAGACAAGAACCTCCGTATCGCCACAAACTCGATCAAACCAAATACAACTGCCACCACGACAAACAGACTGTACAATTGGCACACCGCTGATTGGAATCCGGTACGTACTAAAAGGCCTAGGCTCACGCCGCCCAAGCACAGTATCAGTAAAAGGCACCGCTATGACACACGTTATACGCATCATTAATTCTGTCTTCGACAACAGCCATAATTAAAAAAAACAGTCTTCGGCTTCATTTCCAGCACATATCAAAACGGGCTTTCATTAGTTTGCACCAAATACTTTTTTAAAGCATTAAACTCGGTTAGCTGCTTTTTTCTTATTCGTTGTTTTTTTCTTTCTTGCTGATAATGTTCAGTTACGACGAGTCCCACTTCCGACAAAAAGATATCATCATTCAATATGGTAGTAGTTGGCCTCTTCTTAGACTTTCTCGTCTTTGGTTTGTGTTTCCAATTTTATGGTATTTGCTAAGATATTTGCAAAAACAAAGCTATTCCATGTGTTGTCTGTTTGTAAATTTGTTGAAACAACGCTTCAAATGTGCTATCGTTCATTATTTGCCATACACACAGCATTCAATTACAGTAAAGACAGGTGCAGTATTAATTACGGGAAAGTTTATGAATTCGCTTTTTGTGTTGCTTTTCTATGTTTTGCAATTCTTCTTTTGTGATCTTCTATCCTGTCTTTCTTTCTGTCATCTCATTGACACTTTTCAACAACATTTTTGACATCGCAAAACTCTATGCTTGCCCGTCATCCCTTGTTAGGTTTGCCCAAAGTTATAGAACTATTGGGAGTCTTACCTGTCTCATATTTCACAATAACTTACAAACCCACAAATCCTACCACTATCAATCCTGATTTGCGCTTTTTCAGTGCTCGGCCACATGTGGTCGTGGACTAAAATCACGCACTGTAGTTTGCGTTAACATGAAAACCAATCAAACGGTGTTGGATGAACGTTGCGTATTGGTCACAAAACCCCTCACAATGAGCAAATGCCGTGTTTCACACTGTCCACGATGGCACAAATCCAGGTGGTCGATGGTGCGTTTAATTTTTCACTCCTCTGCCCTTATTTTCCACTATTTCCACTCTTTCGGGATGGCTTTGAGGTTTAAAATTTACAGTGTTCAACAAGTTGTGGTACTGGTCTTAGAACGCGTGAAGTTGTGTGTAAGAAGGGCCGAAAGGTCACCGAAGATAAGGAATGTGATGCGGATTCAAAGCCTGAAGAAACGATGGTGTGCATTGAGCACCAATGTCCGGTTTATCATTGGAAATCAACCCCATGGTCAAAGGTAGTTCAAAATTATCAAAATAAGGCAAAACTTAACATTGGAACTAATTTAGTGCGTTGATCCTTGCAAAAAAGCAACACAACACCGTCGTGTTTATTGCTTTAACGAACAAGGAAAGCGTGCTGCAAGTCGGATGTGCGAAAATAGCACCATGCCAACGAAAACTCAAGAATGTGTCACCGACAATTGTCCATACGAATGGGTACCCGGACCTTGGAGTACCGTAAGTTTTGCCAATTTCATTGGTTTTAATTTGTTAACAATAACATTTACTAACAGTTGCCACCCATTGGGTTTCTACGCAGAGGCAGGCGTTATTTTAAACTTACACTATAACTATGCTTTTACTTTGCTAACTCCTGTAATTACCCTTACTAACCCGATTTCCCCAATCCCTCGCTTCTTTTCCATTTACTTTTAAATTTTATTTCTTCAATCTTTTACCCAAACAATTTTAGTGTTCGCGTACATGTGGCACTGGCAATCATTTCCGGCGTATCGATTGCAAAGTAAAGAGGACCATGTTGGGCAAAAATACCCCCGCGGGCTCTGAACCGACTGTTTTGGCCCGAATGTGTATAGCTTTGGAAAAACCCGATGTCAACAAAGAATGTGCTATGAACCCCTGTGATGCCGCATATCGGTGGAGCGTCCTTCCTTGGGGAAAAGTACTTTTGAATCTCTTTATCTTTGTATCTTACCTTTGTTTTACAGTGCTCTAAAAACTGCGGCCCCGGCGTCAGACGACGCAAGACCCCCTGTCTCAATCGTTCTGGCCTTCGAGTTCCCCGGGCTAAATGCAACCAAACTACACGTCCAAAGCATCGCGAACCCTGCTTCCTTCGAAACTGTATGTCAATGTTTTGTTAATATTGATTTTGTTACATTGCCAATATCATATTCAAACACTTCAGGCTTACCTAATGACTGCGCGGAAATCAAAGCACAGAATACAAAAACGCATAGCATAGATGGCAACTATACTGTTCTCGTAGCTGGCTTTAGAGTTAATGTGTTCTGTTATCTGATGAACAACACTATTCCAAAAACATATCTGAATCTGAACCCCGAAACCAACTTTGGCGAATTCTTTGGCAAACGGTAAGTGACTTTATGAGTTCATTCTTCTTCAGATTTGTAATTTAGCTTAAAATATCCCTTCTCTTGTCCTTACGATGGCCGACGCAATGAAACCTGCGACTGTACTAATGATGGTCATGTAAATAGTGGCCTTACTAGATTTAGTCGTGTCCGCGTCGATTTGCACAACATGAAGATTCATCGTAAGTCATTCTTGTCTTGTCAAAAAAAAAAACGTTTTAAATGATGGTTTTCAGCCCATGACTTTACTTTTGCCCAAACCCCATATGGTAATCCTGTAGCCTACGGCACTGCTGGCGATTGCTACAGTGGCGCTGATTGTCCCCAAGGCCGTTTCTCTATTGATCTCACAGGTACTGGATTAAAGATTGTGGATGACCTGCAATGGATGGATCATGGCCACAAATCGGGATCGAGAATCCTTCGTAGCAAGGTGAGTGTGCAGAATTTTACCTATGTGGCCCTAAACTGTATTAATTTTAGAACAACGCTCTTATCCAAGGCCAATGCGGCGGTTTCTGTGGCGAATGTGCTCCCGACCAATACAAGGGCATCGTGATTGAGATTGACCACAAACAGCGACCAAGCATCGGCGTCGGCTAATGAATCTCATTCCCCTATCCTGTTTCCCTGTTGATCTTTTATTGTTTTCTTATTTCGTTTCGCATAGTTATACCCCTATCGACTGGCTAGTCACTCCCCGTTCAAGATACTCTTCTAATGACGAAGGTATGGCTTCTCTTGCCACTCGTGAAAGGCTTTTTCATGCCTTTATTTATTTGTACCTAAGAATCATGGACAATGATACTGTCAGTTACTAATTCTATTTTTATCTAACCCACATGAAAACAATTCGGATCCATCTCCGTCAGAGCTTTTTTATTCAGTTTGTAATAGTTGCTTTAGCTTTTTTTTTTATCATAAATGCCCTCAAACCTGTGCAATACGCACTTTCTATGACCCGTGAGGATTGTTATAAGCCTTGCAAGATCTACAACTCTTATCCAGCTGCGAATATATGAATCTTATTAGTTGCAAAACGGGGATTTCTAATGCTTATCTCACAAAATAATATCTTTGTATGCTTAAATAAAATTTTCATTGTTTAAATTTGAGAACCACATAGTAGACATTGAGAAAAGTGAGAAATTTATTTCCTCAGAACTGATACTCATTTAAAATTTTGACGTCGAAAGATATTTCGACTTCGTCAATGAAGTGACGTAACAGTCTCAGTTTCCGGAATGTTGCTATTTTCTAAAACAAGAGATCTTTAAGATGAACAAGGCGGAAATAGTGGCAAGTAGTTGCGTGATTCGGAATCTTCAGGAAAGCATTTCACGACGCAGTTCCTTCCGTAACTGAAAAAGCTTGTTTGCTTACGCCCAATTTAGAGCATTTAAAAGACTTTAGTGTAAAGTTAGCCAAAGCACAATTTCACGAGTAGGAATCTCTACAGCCTTCACAAATCAGTACGATGGAACCTCTCTACTTCGCTTTCGCTGTTTCGTGCTTGTTTGCCGTAGGCTTTGGTCTTAACGACAACTGTAAGTTATCAGTCAATACTAATTGGCAGTGTTTTTCTTATTGGTTAATTGGTTTTAGTCGCGTTCACTGACAAGGTCGGTCAAGGCAACTTCGCCTACGCAAAATGTAGGTGTTTATGCCATGTCATTCATCAACAAACAAATGTGAAACGTTTTTAGTGTTCGCCTTTGCCGATGACGGCAGCATGTATAGGTTGACCAAACGATCGCTGGAACAGCAGCCCCGAGAGTCATTCGCCTTCAACTCCAACGGCATTCGCAACAAATTCGCGAAACACCGAGGAGGACAGGACAGCGAGTTTGCTTTTGCTTTTGCCAAGCGATCCGCCTCCCCCTTCGCAAAGCGGTTTGCCGCCGTCGGAGGTTTGTTTCCTTCTCAACCCTTTTTCAACAAAACACACTGATTAAAATCGGTGATCATTCAAACCTATTGCAGATGAAGCAGAATTGCTGGAAGTAGATAAGACAAACCCGGAATTCGCTAAATTCGCCAAGTTCGCCAAGCGTTCCGCCAACGAAAACTTTGCATTCGTCCCAACAAAACAATTTGCCTAAATTAAAAAAGAACCATGTCGCATGCGCCAATCAAACAATTCATCGCCTAAAGGAAATAACACCTTCTAATCCGGTATCTGTCCTGATCACAAAACCACTCCGCTTAGAATGACCATTTTCACTTTATTTTTGCTATTCCTACAAGGTCTCATGTTACAGTAATCAATAAAAAGTTGACCGTTGATAAATGACATTATAGGCACAATTGCGATTAGAAGAAGATTAAGAATGTGCACAGTGAAGTTTGACAAAAGGCAAAAAAATTGTAAATGTGAAGTTGTAATAATTTGTGCAATGCCGAAAAAGTGCAACGGTAGATGTCCACCGGCAATCGTTACAGAATGCATTGCTAAGGCAGTCTTGTAGACAAAAGAAGATAAAAAAAAACTGGGATACCACCATTGGCGGTCATTGGGACTTCATGGTGACAGACAATTGCAGGATTGCAAAGTCGAGTGGTGAGTTACATAAAACTTAGATAAAATTATATCGCTTTCGCAAATTCACACTTAAAAGGTGGAAAATTCGTGTTAGTAGTGCTTACAGTAAAAAGAAGTTATGGTTAATGTATAAATGCAGTTTTTCAAGACATTATCGATTAAAATCAGTGGCCCTCACAAATCAAAAAAATTATCAGTAGTAACGGATGAGCGGATACTTGAGCGGCTTGGTAGGCGGCCGAGTGTCGGCATAGGATTGGATGCTGTACTTATGAAGCCCGGCAAGCATGTTGTCGCGATGCCAGCGTCTATAGGGCGTTTGCCCAGTTCTTCGCGTAACCGCTGTACATGCGCTCGATACCGGCGGCGTAAATACTGGGAGTCTCGGACGATAGGGCACCGTAGCAACTGGTAGAGAGCGGCTGAAATAGTATTTGTTAGAATTGATTACGATAAGTTCAGTTGGAAATGAAGGCGGAAAGCGAGTGGTATTACTGGCAGATAACTTGTTAGTTGCAGCGCGTTCGAAGCACTTACGATAATAAAAGAAAAGAATACTGCTTCAAAATCACACAAAAACTAGGGTTGGGGATACAGATGAAGATAAAAGTTTGGGGATTCAGTCGAAGGGGTAACTGGTACACTCCGAACAAGGTCTTAATAGTACGGGTAGAAGTGCGTGAAGACCGAGGTGCGAGGCGCGGTGCCCGAACGCAGCGAGGAGTAGCTGTTGGTGCGCAAGAGATCCATTTGCTTGCAAGCGGATTCCAGGTTTGAAGCCACAGACGTGTACTGCGATCTCAGCTTAAACCGAAATCAGCGTAATTCAGATACTGATGAAATCAGTTGCACGTCCTCCCCGAATTTAGTCCCCAAAACACTCAAAAAGGACATGCAACTAATTACAATAATTGGAACGCCTCCTCACCCGGTCGTAGTTGTAGCGCTCACGCGACAAACTTCGCTGAAGGCCGACAATCTGATCCTGAAATTGCCACAAAGATGCAAGTGAATCCACAAAATTCGAACGCTTAATTGTAAGAAGCGGACGGACACGGCTATTTAGCAAGCACTCGAATAAAACAAATAAGAACAGATCGGTTCTATGGACAATTGTTATTGCGATGTTTGATAAGCAAGCAGTTTCAAAACGAAACTTATCTCTACGCGTCAGACACTTACCTCGTAGAGACTGCGCACAGTCGAAGGCGTCGCAGACTGACGAGCGCGCTTTGCGAGGTCCGAGTCGACGTATGGGGACGACGAGTAGCTCTAAACATAAAAAGTTGAACCGGTTTTGAAACAGGACCAACACGAGTGTTAACACTTACGTTATAGCCGTTGAGAGGTGCGTAGCCAATATTGGGTCGAGAGGTTGAACGGTAAAGCGAATAAGTAGCAGGAACCTGCCATTCGTAGGGCTGGTTGATGTTCTTCACGTAATTGTCGATACCGCCGATCCGCCCAGCACCGTAGAAATAGCTCAGGTCGCCACGGGAACTGAAAAGTGGGAGGTGTGAAGTGACATCAATCTTAATGATGAATGAATTCCCGCCCACAATAACTCACTCGTAACGGCTAAGGTTTTGGTAGGAGTTGTACAGGGAGCCACGGCTGGCATTACGAGCAAGTTCGTATTGCTTGCTGTTGCTGTAGTCCAAGAAGGAAGCGAATGAACCGGAACGAGCAGGGGTACGGCTGTATTCACGGCTTGGTGGGGTGCTGTAATCACGGCTACGGATGGGAGCGGGATAGGTCGAGACGTAGCTGAAATAATGGCATCAGAAGATAACCCAAGAAACTGATAAGACATACCGGCTGTATTGACTAGCAGAACGAGCAGATCGCAGAGCACGTTGACGTTCACGGGTGCGAGAGCGCGAACGCTCAAGAAGGCGAGAAGTAGCATACAAGTTGTTGGAGAAGGCTCCAGAGCCGACAAGGTCGTCGAAGATAGACATATAGGTACCCGAAGGTCGGCTAGGCAAGCCGCTCGTGTGCTCGTTGCTGTACTTGTTGGAGGTGCTGACCCACGGCGAGATAGGCTTGTAGGAAGAGCGATCTGCGGGCTGCCACGACGAGAACGTCGATTCGTTGGTGAATCGGGAAGGAACGGTTTGACGGTGCGAGTCTTGATCGTAAGGCGTGTAATCACGAGGGGCAGGTTCGCGACGCTCACGAGGAGGAGGCGAAGAAGACGATCGCGCAGCGGCAGAGGCTCGAGCAGGAGGCGGTGAGCTTTCTTTAGTCTCGGCGGCCGGCGTGGGTTCGGCTTCCTGAAAAACACACTCGTGTTTATTTATTGTTGTATTACAAGGTGATGAAACATACATCGGCCTCGACCTTAACCTCTTGGACAGTTTCTTCCTCGGCAGCGGGTGCAGACTCCTCAGCAGCCGGAGCTTCTTCTTCGGCCGGAGCCGGGGTTTCGGGCTCGGCAGCTGGCTCCTCAGCAGCTGGGGCTTCTTCCTCAGGAGCAGGTTCTTCGGCAGCAGGTGCCTCTTCCTGAACTTGCACGGGAATATCTTCACCGGCATCTTCAGGGGCAGCTTCTTGAGGAGCCGCTTCTTCGGCAGCAGGGGCCTCTTCCGGAGCAGCCTCTTCAGGAGCAGCTTCTTGAGGGGCAACTTCTTGGGGCTCTTCGACTTCTTCGACAACGCTGGCAGGAGTTTTGGGTGTCTTCGGAGTCTTGGGTGTTTTGGGTGTCTTGGGAGTACGCGGAGTCTTAGGAGTCTTCGGCGTCTTCGGGGTGGCCGGGACGCTTTCGTTAGCCTGGCTCGGGGTCGCCGGAACGCTTTCATTTGGCTGAGCAGAGCCATCATCGAAATCGAAAGCAGCCTTATCAGCAGGGGTGTCAGCGCCCGTGGCAGCAGTGCGTGGGGTGGTCGCAGCAGCGCTGCGTGGCGTAGTCGGCGCCAAGCTGCGGGGAGTCGCGGGGGCTGCACTCTTAGGAGTAGCCGGAGCAGGAGACGCTTAAAAAAGTGATGCGTTATTACGGTATTGCAAAAAAGTGTCATTCGTAACATACCAGGAACGGCGCTTTTTGGGGTAGACGGGGCAGGCGAGACTGAAATGCGGATTAGATTTGTCATTGATAGTTTTTTTCTTACCCGGGGCAGCGCTCTTCGGTGTAGAAGGAGCGGGTGATGCTGGAAATAATTGGTTTAGACATTTTTTATGTTTATAGTCTACCTACCTGGAGCAGCGCTCTTGGGAGTTGAAGGAGCGGGCGAAGCTAAAAAAATTAGGTAAGGCGATGACATTTAGATTTGACCTACCTGGAGCGGCGCTCTTGGGGGTCGATGGTGCGGGGGATGCGGCAGCAGAAGCTAAAAATAACATTTACATTATTAAATTTGTCAAGTTTTAAAAATATTTACAGCGAGCAGTGCTCTTCGGCGTGCTGGGAGCAGGCGAGGCTGAAAAGGTTAATTGGTCATTAAGCTTGTTAACATGGGTAATTAATCTCACCAGGTGTAGTGCCAGGGGCAGAACTCTTAGGAGTCTGGGGAGTGCTCTCAGCAGCGCTATCAGGGCGAGGGCTACCTGGAGCACTGCCAGCTTCGGAAGGCACGGCACTGCTCACGGCCGAGCCAGTGGCGCTACCAGCAGGGCTGGCATTTTCGGAGCCAGGGGCGCTGCTGCGGGGGGTCGTCGATGGGAGGTCATCACCGAGACGAGATCCAGGAGTGCGCGGGGTTCGGGGAGTGCGGGGCGTCACTGGGGTGACACTGCCGGACGCCGAAGCGGTTTTCGGGGTGCCAGGGGCTTCGCTGCCGGAAGCTGTCTTCGGCGTGCCGGGGGCCTCGGATCCTAATAACAAAGCGCATTAATTAATACCTCACGCATAATGACCAATTAATCATACCAGGAGCAGTGCTGCGCGGTGTCTGGGGAGCAGAACCGGCCGGGCTGGGTTCACCAGAAGCCGGGGCGCTGCCGTCAGCAGGGTTATCAAGGTCGTTCGGAGTGCGAGGTCGTTTCGGTGTCGGAGGTGGTTGAAGCTCGAATTTGCCCTGCAATGTGTTCTGATGTCATTTCATGTTAGCATTAGTGTCCCCCAAAGGAAGCAACAAGTTTTACATTTTCATCGGAAGTCTGTTCCTCAGTAGGAGCGGCGGCCTCGACACCGTCTTGTTGGACAGGAATGTCGGCGCTTCCCTCCTTTTCACCTTCATTCGCATTTTCGAGTTGATCAGGGACTTCTTTAGCTTCCTGTAACTCAAACACAGATATTCCATCAGCTCAATGAGATCGGCAAAGCTTTAACTTAGGATAAATGAACTTTTACTCCTGCTTGTTTACAAAGCAAGATCAGTCGCATAACGCCTTTAAACTCAAAAAATGTTTTTTGTTCTTTTGATTGACGCTGACACCCCCTTCATTTGAGTAACGTCAAAGGTTAGCGTAAACTAAGGCACGACCAAAACGAAAAAAAAAGAAAATAATAAACAATTAACACATATCCAACCTGTTCATTCGGGAGATCTTCGATGCCCTCCAAGGAAGTCGTCATCGTATCGACGATTTCGGTGCCCGTCAAATCCGGCACCTGAAATGGATAAGTATCTTCACAATTATTAATTTCAAAAAATCGCGGAACTGAGGAAAAATAAGGAAAGCAAAGCAAATGTGAATGTTTCATCTTCAAAAGCATTGATAAGTACCTAACTTTAGAAACTAGTAAGCTCAGTTTCAGTCCTGTTGGCTTTCATTCTGCAGCCTTCGCCGTGTGAACCGTATTGACGGATTGCGAGGAGCTTGGATGAGTGGGTTAATGAAGGGAATATGAACGGACAAGTCTTAGTGTTGACACTGGACATTTTTTAAACCAAACGCTCACTGGTCACTCTCGTGGGAGTTTCCTGTTATCAAAACGCGTATTTACCTGATCTTCAGTGCGGTCTTCTTCAGCCGGAACTTCGCCGTTTTCTGTCGGTGCTTCTGAAACAACATGATGTAATTGTTTTTACAGCTTTTTTATTTCGAGATCCTCCAAACGGAGTTTAAAAAACGGTTTCCGGGGGCGTGGGTGATATATGTGAATGTCTGTGTGGCCGCAAGCTATCGCAACTGTTCCTTGCAGCGAGTGCAAAGAAGCAACCGCTAGCTTGAGGTCGCACACTTTAAGGAAAAAAAATTGTTGTTTCATTCAGAAAATCAACAAACGTAAGGAATAAAGATTGCTTTGAAAGGGTTTGTAGCTTACCTTCACCTTCCACAGTCACTTCCTTCTTGACGAGATCGGTGTCTTGCTCTTGTTCGGCATCGACGAACTCTTCCTCGGGGACATTTTCGGCTTCAGACATGATTGCGGTCGTTTGAGCTGGCTGCGATTTTATGCAACTGCGGAACGGATGCAAATGCTGAAAACAGAATGTTAACATTATTCTGACCTTAACAATCAAAGAAATCACGTAAAAATGTATATAGTGTGACTAGGGTGGGCACGGAATTACAAATGCGTTTGTAAATGGTAGTTGACTGGTTTTAAAAAGACGCGAAGGGCAAAGAATAATCTGATTTAAGCCTTCTCGCCTTCTGGCTTTTTGGGATCAACCATTTGGAGAATAAACTGAACGGCATTAGAGAATCAAAGGCATAACAAGGCTAATGATGTAGCCGTAGTCATTGATCAACAAACGAAAAGCAACAGTTTGCGGCAACCTAATACCGCCTCATCGAAGAGTGAAACCTCATTGCGAGCCTCAGAATGAGTTCTTTCCGAGGCCGCCGATTGGTGCTATGACAAGGCAGCTAAGCTGTGGCGTTTTCAAAAATTCGTGCCATAGCAGCGTGCGGCGGCGCCGAAGATCGCCCTTCTGGATGTACACCCTTTCAGTGGCGCACCAATCCCGCGATCAACGACGCTTAACACCCACCAAATTACGTTGACTTTTTGTTGCTCTTTCAAGCTGCTCCTGGCGAGGCGTCCGTGTGGCTATGCCATGGCCGACAGCGAGGGCGGCTAAGTCGTTTTTGCATCACATCCAGTCCTGTCAGTGTTTTGTTGTGGTTGATGCAGGGCGAACAACTGATTTCTCGTCTCCTCCCTCTTGTTGGCATAGGCGGATTGGAGACGTTAGGTCAAGCTATTCAATCAGAACATGAAGCCTGACAGATTAAATGCCTTGGGTTCTGGCAGAGTAGGTAAAAAACGAGGTAAAAAATACAAAAGTACTTTGTGCTTTGGCTGGACTTAGGGTTTAAAACATTGCGTAGGCGTGATTTATACGTATAATCACGTGATTACGGTGCACAGGAACCACAGAAGGCATAATAAAAGCATTGATAATTGTCTGGTCATAATGTTCAATAACTTTTAAACGCATATCTGCTGCATTATACGGAATTTCGTATCCTAATTACTTGTTTAGTATCTTTATATACCTTTATTTTCAAATCTTGACCCAAAAAACGACATCTGGATGACATGTCAATTGCGTCCAACATCGTTGTTTTGCCCTTCTTGACGTCTTGTACTCTGTCTCGTCCCAAAGTTAAACTCGCCCCACCAGGTAAGTTATCATTGTTGATTGCAGCTACCTATCTTTGCACTTTTGCATCAGTGCCTCAGGCCGAGCCCGCATGTTTTCGAGACATTGTGTGTGTCCTCCGCCTGCTGCTTCTCGCCAAACACCGCTGGCTGTGATCAACACTGCCCTGCCGCCCACGGCAAGCTGGCTAGCCTTGGAGGATTATTTTCGGATCAACAAAAAAATTTTCCCTCCTTCCACGAACGTGGGGGGACAAATGCATTTTTTACTCGTCAAAGAACAGCGAGAAAGGTTCTCGAGGGATCTATGCATGTACAAGACCAGCTGAATGGCACCAGATATCACATGTACTTATTTTGTAAGCATCTATAACAGCCGTAACTAAATTTATGACCAATTTACTGCTGTAATTAAACTTCATTTTGACACTCGCCAATAAGCAGCTTCCAGTGTTAACCAGAGTCGTAAGAAAAATGTCATGCCGTCGACTGCCTACAGGGGCAAAATGTGCAATGGCGCGTACACCATTAGGGATAAAAACAACGTACGCATGTGGGCATACACCTTAGGAAACGTGTTAGCCAGAGGCAAGCATGTCGCATACGGCACCGGCACCCTTGCGCACATCATGAAATGAAAAAGAGTCAGTTTTGCCGCCAATACACTCACAACCAGTGCATGAAGTCTGCCATGAAAGACGGCTAAACTCGCCAGTGTTCTTCAAAGTGCGCTAAAATGGAAAAATTTATGTTGATTTCTGGCAACGCGCATCCTAAGCTTGTAAATAATATTAGCAGGTATTGAATGACTTCATAATTTGAGTGTTAAAACTTTTTTTTAGCTCACTCGATGTCCCAATTGGCAACGTCCACGCATATTGCCAGCTTAACAATGGTACGGCATATTTTGTTTATTGCTTTTTTTTATTTTGAACTTTAGAAATATCAGTCTGCGTTGATGAATCTGTTCGCGGCCGAGATGTATTCATCGTTCAAGGTGTAAATATGTAAGTTTTTGTAACATGTTGTCCCAGACTGGTCACACCTGTTTCAGTCATGGTAGTGTAAATACGGATATAATGGAAGCCCTTTTACTTAATTACTCTTGTCGCACTTCGGCCGCACGTTCAGTGACACTTGTTTTGCCATATTTACCGTATTCGACACAAAGTCGTCTTCACGGACGCTCAGGTATCCCGATGAGTGTCGTTTCGCGTGCGATTGAAGTTAGCGGCGCTAACAGGGTCGTTTCAATTGACATGTATCGAAAAGAGTTGCAAGGCTTTTTCAAAGTGCCGGTTGAGAATTTGCGAGCATCGCCCTTTTTAATTCAAGCCATTATTGACCGGGTAAAGTGCAATACTCGCGGCTACCAAAAGTAACAAAAATAATGAACTTAAAGGTCAGGGACTATCAAAATAGTATTTTCATTGCCGCTAATACGAACGCATTGTCAAGGGCAACGGCATTTTGCGAAAGGCTGAAGCTAGGTAGGCGAGCTTTCGAATAGAGATGTGCAATTACGACAAATTTATTTCAGGCGCACATGGTAAGTACATTTTGAAGCGCAAAGCACTCACAAAAAGTACATTTGCATAGAAATTGGAAGGATTAGTGGTGTCGTAGAGAACGAGTTAATTGAAGAAGGACGAATGAGTCCCCCACATGACAGAGTATCTACATTTGACATGATTCCAAGTAAGTTCACCTTTTTCATTTTCAAAAATCATGTTTTGCACTCATTATTAGATCGCCTCCCACCTGACATGCGAAAACAAAAGCAACCGCTGCGTGTTGAGGGAGATGTCAACGGACGCATCGCAATTATTGTTGATGACATACTTGACGAGGTGGACAGACACGTTCAAGCTGCTCAAATTATTAAAAAACAAGGTGCATACAAGATTTATGTCGTCGCCACGCATGGCTTATTGTCAGGTGATGCCGCTAAACACATCGAGGATAGCCCTATTGATGAGGTAGTATTTCAAAACATTAATATTTTATCTACTAAACGCTTGTTTATAGGTCATCGTAACAAATACAGTTCCGCATGACTTTCAAAAAATGAAATCCCACAAGATCCACACAGTTGATATTTCTCCACTTATTTCCGAAGCAATTCGACGTATTGTGAACGGTGAATCTATGGGAGCCCTATTTGCCAACGTCGGTATTAGTGAATGAGAAAGCAAAACGTGAAGTTTGCAGCATTGATGACAACATACTGCCTGACATGCAATGTTCTGTAATTAAAACAACGAATGGAAGCAATTTTTTTAACTTTTTCGCCCTTAAATAAGCTATCGCCCTGGATTGCGCTTGTTTTTCAACAATTGTCGTTTATTTTTCCGTATTCTAAAATAACAGTATATCTCATATGACCTCTTTATTCTATTTTGCCGCATAATAAAGCCAAAGTTATGTATAAACAAATACCCAGCTTTTGAATATACATGCCTGTTGGAAATGATCTGACCTCCTAGACACATAACGCAAAAAAGAGTCTAAACAAAAAATGAAATGCCGCTCTCCGATGTTTCTAAGCTAACACAGTAACACAAGCAGCATTTGCAGCAACTGCTTTTTTGGCATTAATCCCAGAACGATTATTCAAGTTGATAAATCATTAGCCTTTCTGTGTCAATTTAGGTAATCCTGACCTTGCATTTTTCATTTTTCCGGTCGCCGTCTGCTGGGTTGAAAATTCTTTCTTTTGCAAAACTATGTAACCGTCTAAACTGTTGCATTTTGCACAGCAGCACCCCGAATATGTTTATTTTGTCATAGGTTTTGTATAATACCCTGACAACTGTGTTGTTTAGCTAATTTTTGGTCGAAAGTAGTGCAGTTAGCTTATTCGTCGGCACATTTAGCAAATGTCCAAATTCAGCATTGTTGTAAACTCAAAAATTTTATGACATTTTGTCATTGTTGAAGCAGAGCAGCGCAGTGCCCGTTTTTTGTCATCATGTCAGTGTTTGTGCAACATTCTACTGATCTGATTCATGATCATGCTCGCAAAAAGTCTTCAATTCGGGTATCAATGTCGCCGACTGTTACATTTATTGACGATCCACAAGGTAGGCAATGTTTGTAGTGATGTGTAAAACCATGTTACAATACAAGCTTCCAATATGGGTATTTTTTTGCAAAAAAACGAGCTCAATGGTTCTTCAATGAGTTGTTGTCCATCAATAAGCCCCTGTACCCTCATTTTATCAATGAAAATGCTGTTAATTCTATTTTCTCTGGATATTGCAATAGATAAGTCTCATCTGTGTCTTCGCAGGAATGGCAGCCTTATGGGTCGTCTCCAAACAACACAATGACCGCTAAATTAGACCATTGCAAACTGACATTTATGCTAATGTTCAATGTCCGTTTTTGGGTTGTGACTCTTCAGGACAAACGCCATCCTCCTAGTGTCATGATGTTCGATTAATCGTCTTTTTTGTTTTCAAGATAGAGATTTTGTGAAACTTTCTTTTGGTTTACTTCCGCGAATCGCGCATTTCCCGAGAGAACCGTTAAAGTTATTTTGCGTCTGGCACAAATGTTGCGATATTTTTGATTTGACGCGCGTTAACGAGGTAGTTTACATGAATGGCTAGATACGCGGAAGGCACAAGACTATCCGACAATCTTCTAAGAATAGCTTCATTTTCAACATGACGGCAGCTCCGAGGATACTGCCCCTGGGATAAACTTGATACCTCAACAACAGTGTTCTTTGCACATTGCCCTACCACTGAATTGGTTTTTTGAATGACGTAAGGTCTGTTTAATGTTTCCTTCCTTTTTGCAGGATTTTAAAAAAGAAAACTTTTTTAGACTAGAGACTAAAAATGCTTCAGTCAATGTCAGCTCATCTGATGACTGAGCGGAAAAATTCCGACTCACGGAAAGTGAGCTCAATGACATTGAGCGAATCACTTTTTCCCCCGACTTCAAGCAAAGACTCATCAAAGCTCAGCATTCAAACACAGATATTCCAATATGCCCAACTCGACCTCAGTAATATGTGTAGCTTGATCGCTAAATGTAGCGTGGCATCATCTACAAGTACGTTCTGGGATGGTAAAGCCTTAGCACTGAGGCACTGCCTAGGAAGGGGCGCTTTGACGGATTTGGGAAAGACAAAACGGGAGCTTATTGAGGCATGGAAAATTGGCTGCGTGGACTGCCCTTGAAAATCGCTTTATTTGCCAATCTACTTTCGACCTCATCCATAGTAGCTCATACGGACCGTTTTTGCAGTGTTTCTAAAATGCATAACCTGTCTTGTCTGCTTAGTTTAGTCATGGTTCGCTGTTCCGGTCAATTTTGACTGCTCTCGTTGTGAGGTCATTCTGGAAAGGTCTATAACATGGCACCCTTACCTATTAACAAGGGTTCTAAAAATTGGCGTCCAAAAGGTTTACAAAATTTACAACTGTCAGCGGAAGCAAAGAGTATTTTAACCCCGGAAAATGAGGCTCTTATTGTGGCCGCGCTCGAAAAATACAATATTCCATCATGTTCCCGATTCGCAGGTAAGCAGTTTATCAAGTTTTACAACCTTGTATATCATCGAATGTCTGATGAAAACCGTCAATTTGGGAAGATCTGTAAGAAAGGGTGTGTGTGGTTGGGCGTATTTTTGAAAAGTACTTATTTTCGAGTGCAAAGTGTGTTTTTGACATGATGTATTTTGGCGCACACGCTTCATATCATGGATAAGGTTTCTATAAAATTTCTCTCCAACGGTTCTGTTCTCATTTTTACCTTTTTTTGATTTCACTTCCTGCTATTCTACCGCTTTATCGTATGCAATGCATCCATATTCCAATCTAATTTCAGCATTTCAAATACGCTGATTGTTATTTTGTTGTTGTTAGTTCATCATAACAGCAATAATTCTTTTTCATATTTAAAAAAGGACTACATCTTTTTGTGGAAGTTGTCGACCCACTAACTCACTCAATTCTCTGGACAATACTGTAGTAATGCGGAAGTCTTGACACGATGCTCTAGAAAAAAGGAACCAACGAGACAACGCTCATGGTGTCATTTATCTTCTCTGAAACTTTATGATTTTCATAATGTGGGACGACAATAGCACTTTTAAGTTTCGGCAATTATTTTATTGGCACGGCAATTGTTAAAAAAGCTGCGAAGACTGACCATTGAAAAGCAAACTGAACTCTCAAACCACTAATCACCAAATAAGATGCTTTTTGCTTGTTTTGAGAAACCGGTCTGGCATGCTAAGTTGCTTTTGTCGTATAATCAACGCTATGTCCTCAAGGGACATGTTAGGGGCGCGCTCTTTTGAGTTGAACCAACAGCATTCTTGCATCAGCTTTAAGCTAGTGTCGAGTACTAAATTTATTGCTTTGTGCCATCGATAGGCGAGCGCATTTTACTCGCCAATTAGAGCTGGGTGTGACGACCACGCGATAGTTTGTCATCAATTGGTAGTATCTCACACTTCACGAACCTCAAAATGGTTTCCAAAAGTGAGGCAAAGTGCCTACAGAAGATGTTGGTCGAACGCCGTCTGGATATCAAGATCCTCAACAATAATTCTGCACTGTTAGCGGAAGCCCAGATTTTGCTACCTAGCCGACTGCGGGTGCCGTTTCAACACTTGGTTCAGCTGCAGAATGCCGGGTTTCTTCCACACTATGAAAGTATGTTTCTTTCTATTGTTTTGTTTTCGGGGGCGAGTCTTGTTAAGAGTCACCTCAGAAGCCTTTTATGTCTTCCTTGGCTACTGAAGAGGGGTGTGTCTTGTCCTTAAGTTTTTAGTTGCTTTGTCTATTATTATGGCAGTAATTAATCATCGACTATTCATTATGTCGAACCAAATTGAATAAGTCGGCCCTGTTGTGGTCATCCGGTCCCACAAAATGACCTTAAATTTATTCACCCCTGCTGGGGGCGCGCGCCTAAGGGAATTTTTTTAACTCGTCATGGTGCCTGTTGTCCGTCGCCACATGCGCTTTGTGCTTTTTGCCGTTTGTTAGTTATGTCCAGAACTCTATAGACACTTGTCGCACCTTTTCGTCAAGAAATTATCCCACTGACAAAAGCAAAATGGTCAGCGGTTCACTATAATCTGTCAACAATGTCTTAATACTGTCACTCTTGAAGCATGTCTATCACCATGTAGCTATTACTCACCATACCGTAGACAACATAATAACCTAATATATATCGCATTAAGTTTTATTAATTCTGGCGTGTATAGCGTGCCAAATTTCTCTTCAAAAATGACAAACCCTACTGATACACAGTGCAAACTTTCCACACGGATCATATTTCACCTTACGCGTTTGATCCTTCAGACACGCCTTCAACTTGGCCACCGAGACTTAGCTTTCAGTCAATTTTGCGTACTTTTTTTAACCTCGGCATAAGAAAAAGTGCAACAACAATGCCGCATATGAACGTTGTCTTCTGCTTAGTCCTTTTTAAAGCGAAATCTTTATCATGTAGCCGAGACTCCATGTCCTTGCTGCCCATAATGCATAACTTTCCCAAGCTTCACCTATTTTTTTTCAGCTTTTTTGTCACCTATTTTTCATATTCTGTTTTACTTTTCAATGAATTTTTAGTTGCTTTTACTGTTAAGCATTAATCAAAGAGAGTTCACTTTTCACTTTTTTCTGCATTCACAATTGGTCATCAATGGATTGGCCCTCCGTGTTTTCCGTTTGCTTTTTCCGCGTTCATTTTTGGCATTTTAAAGCGTCGAATGCGACATGCTCCTACGACGGTTTTGGAATGAATGGTCTTTTGTAAATGGTAACGCGGATGCCTTAAATATCCTTCATCGCGCGGCGGAGCAGCGTCGCGCCGAGAATGCCCGAGGATTACCTCATGTCTTAGTAGTCGAGGGTGACTTCCTTCCTCACGGTGAGAAAAGCACATATCAGTGGTCGCCTTCTGCTGACGATGATCGGCGCTCCGATAGTACTACAACGGTCAAAGATGGTTAGTTTCATTTAAAAGAGTACTTTGATTTAACTTTATGAAAACAAACAAAACTTATGCGAAAACCTCATGATGCTACTTGATATACATTTCTTCCTTATCCTTAATTTGCATCGCCTACGCATGTTTTTAACCAACTCGTTCTTTGCAGTTTGATTTGTTTACATTTGATTTTTCTTTAGTTATTTTGTGCAAATCATCGTTTATCTTTAATTATTTTTCAATGATTTTTATTATAAACTACTGTAATCTAAATATAAACATTTTTCCTTTTCTAGTAATTTATTTTTATCCATTTTATTCGTTGATGTTATGCTGCAGAGGTGTTTGTCATGTATGTGTTAAAGAAACCTGGCTCTGCCAAGTGGGTGTGTGTTGCATAAATCCCTGCGCGTGTCAGCTTCGAAACATCCAATTAATTTGTGCCGTATTCGTCAGCATTGCTGCTTCTGGCACACGTGTGTCGTAAAGCCTAGGGCTATTCCAAAGATACCAAGACAAAGTACTTTTTGTCGCTTTTGTGTTGGCGGCTCGTTTTTTTTGTTGCGTCAATTTACACGCCAATGTGCTGCAAGTCAGTGGTAACATAATTTCTCTACAACTTCGTCAATCACAACCCGACTTCTGCCGGAAGAGGCAAAACACGGCCAAATTTCTGTTGCTTTTGTTCTCGATTCTAACTAAAACCATTCTACTCGTAACGGGCGCATCCCGCATGTGTCTTAAGACATTTTTGTTGAATTATTCATCTACAATATAAGTCGACATGAGATCGTTGTTTTGCCATCCTCATGCATTGTCCCAGGGTCAACTTAGTTAGATTCGCCATGTCCATTTTGACTGCCTTCAGCGCTGTCGTTATTCTGTTGTGCCTTCCGGCTGTTTTGTATTGAAATTTGTGACGGTCACCTTTGTAAGTTCCTGGGTCCTACTGCCGTTTATTGCATAGACATGTTAAATATGCGAACAATGGTCAGAATACGCGAAATTCGCGTTAGTTTTGGAGTTGTCAGCGTCTTAGAGGCACGTGTGTTCTACCTTGACGGTGCCAACCATGTTCTATCGCTACAATCGACCGACTCCCTCAACTGTGGAGGCACCATCCGTGCATGAAACCGTATCCCCGATATTCGTGCGAACTGTTAGCGTATCTTCAAGCATGATATATTCTCAAGCGTTTCGAAATGAACAATACAGCCCGGCCGTGGCTTTATTTAGTGCCGCCGGGCTGATTCACACAACAGCTGGTATTGAAGCAGCCGAACGGAAACGATCGCAGCGATCTCAAAGGCATAATGAATCGCCGAGTAAGGATACTTATTTTCTTTTTTCCGTCTTTTTAATTTCTTTCTCTTGCTTGCTTTTTGATTAATATTATGGTCTTGTCAGATAGTACACGTGAAAAATTACATAGTGACCGTCAACACTGGCCCAGCCCCGGTTACAGCTCATAAATCATGGCGGGGCTTACATATTTTTTTATCGAGACCTGAATCCACGTCTTTCTTGTCAGCAACGTTACAACGTTTAGTCTAGTCTCTATATATTTCTCATGACCCGCCATCCACGGACTGTTCGTATTGTTTCGATTTGTAGCCAACACCCAGGGTCCCTTACCTGCAGATCTGCAGGATAGAAAATACAGGCAGACTAAACGCGGACTAAAATTGCAGACTAAAAAAGACTAATTTTGCTATTCTGTGTCTGCGCAGACAAAATGCAGCCTATTTTAGGCTGCAGTTGGTCTGCAGTTATTATGCAGCTAAACTGTGAAGGAATTTCGAATTTTTTAACTTTTTTCAAATTTAACGTAAAAATTCCGGGTTTTTTGGGATCGATCCAGCTTCGGACGAAGATTACCTTTATAAAGGTTTTTTTGATCGTAATGATTCGCTGACGCGCGCGCGGGAAATTCAAGTGTGCAGGTACAGAATGCTAAAAATATTAGTCTGCAATTTAGTCTGTGAATAGCCTGCGTGCTCCGAGACCCTGGGCATGGCGTACCTGAAAAACCGCCCATTGAATTTCCTGGTATCCCACTGATTGATTCCGAGTTCCCTGAACTTGATCTTGATGCATCTGTCCTCTATCAATATTACAGCGGTATCCTTTTTATCTTTGATTTAATCGGCCTTTGGCAACCCTTTCATCGTATCCCTCAGTCGACAAAAAACTCTTTTAACTGTCTTTTGAGAAGTGTGCTACATCTCGTGGTTGACACTTGGCTGTTGGCTGAAGGTGTCAGTGAAGGGTTAGCTAGAAAAATTGAAAACATTGCTGAATTTGTCAATTAATCTCCCCAGGGGCAGTCCATGACCAACCAAATGTATAAAGCTATTTTAAGGACGCGCAAATTTAAGCTAATTCTATTTTTACAATAATGTTTCGGATGATCTATTTGTAGAAACCAAACGGGGAAGTGCCTTTTTATAAATATCACCATTCATAGATAAGAGGGGTGACCGGTATGACGTCGCAATGGGACTCCGTGCAAAAAAGGCTGCAGGAAGCGTTGAGTTGGTATAGGATACAACAATCCTTCTTCATTTATATCCTCCAAAATACGTCTGTTGATGCGCTTCCAACAACAGACACTCACAGAAGGCGCGAAGTCCCGCCTTATTTAACACATTTGAGCTTGAAATGCCCAAAAAAGCACGGCGGAAAGACGGATGAACGGAAGGATAAGCGGTGTTTTTGGAAACATCGCCGGAGTTTTTGCGGCGACGACATCAGCGACGACGCAGAAGTCACTGTGGCCATCGTCGGACAACTGCAACTTCGAATAACGCCTGCCGAGACGCGCCACGGCACGCCGCCCATCGGTCTTTGACACAAAAACGGCGGCAGACACAGAAGCCAAAAAATAAGACGGGAACATCGTTGAAGCGCCACCCTCACATTGTCGAGAGCCTTAGCCCACGTTTATCTGGTCTTTCTATTTGGCCGTTTTGTACTGACTTCAACATTGAATCTGGCACACGATTGGCGCATTTCAAATGGAATTGGTTGCCGACCTACACGGTCAACCGCGTGTTCGTAAGCGGCGATGACTTCAGTGACGGTATCACAGCCCTCTCCACATCAATACTAGCGGCCGTAACTCGCTCCACGCGAGTGCCGTCGTCCGCAGTTCCCTTTTGATTTGCTCAACGGGCACTCATTTTGTAATTAACTCAGTCTGTGCCTAATGTTCTTCTACTCTCCACACCCGAAACCGAATGCTCGGCGGCCGACGCTGGGGCCCCAGCAGCTTCAGGTGGGCCAACTCGACAGCCGTATCACGGCCCAAATTGCCGAGGCCTTATCTCGAAGCCCATCTTTCCATCCTGAAATCACGCGCCGAACTGATAATCGACGCCGATCACGACCAGTCTCTGATGAATTACCGGAAGAGCGTGCCATATCAGTGTCCCATCGCTCGAGTGTGCCCCTTGAATTGACGGAGGCAATCGTGGTACCTCCCATTCCACCAGCCGCATCGGGTCAATCGTCAAATAACACCCTTGGCTTTAACAACAACCTGTCACAAGTGCCTCCACCCATTCCACCGCACGGAGCTGCTCCTCATATCATATATGCTGATTCACCTCAGGACTCCTTATTTTCGCTCACGGAGTCCCGACGTCACAGCCGTGTTCTCTTTACCCCCAAAGCCGTCATCCTGCGACGGCCAACTATTTCCATCAACGAAGACGGCCTAATTCTCATAGGTAGTTCCACAGTGCTTAAAATTTTCTTAGCACAGCGCTTTGTCTTTTGTTTTGTTTTGAATACGGGGAATTCTGCCACTTTAATTTCACTTCAAAATGTTATGCTTAATTGTTCTCAAGTACACGGTACCCATTGTTTCCAAAATTGAAGCAAGGGGAAGTTTTAATTTGAGCAACGTTAATGTTGCCTTACAATTAGTTGTGTGCAGAAAGGGCTTATTACACCAATTATGGTGGATTACAGTGTTTTCAACAACATTAGGGCACGTATTCTTTTAGACCATGTAACGGCACGATGGGACGGTGTGCCGTTAACGTCGCAAAACGGGTTAATTGACGACGACGGTGCCACTGTCATCACTGATACCCTCAAGGAAGACAATGACCGCAAAGAACGAAAAAGTTTTCTCCAAAATGTGATAAAGGTGAGTATCATTTTCTCTTTACTTAGTCGGAAGGCAGTCATGACTAAAAGCCGAAAAGATTTAACGCTCTCAAGTTTGAAATTATTCTTACTCACTCGACTTTTTGCGCTGTGTCATGCTTCATGGGGCCAACTCTTACTCCCAGAAGAGTTTCGGCTTCTTCTTTTTTTGTGTGGCATGCACGCACCCATAAAGGCATGAACTGCTTTATATGTCCCGCTGGTAGCATCACTGTGGGTCGCGAGCCCGCTCAGCTCAAATGCTGGCCCTACAGGGCCTAAACTTGTCGGCAAGTGGCTTCGTCGCCAATTCGCACTCGGCCCAACGTCCGATAATATCTGCGAACAGTCCAACGCCTCGGGAAACACTCGTTTCCGGGCATTGTGTGTCCATTTCACTTATATTTAAGAAAAATGGCGCAAACAATTGCGGACGCCTGTTTTCTGTGCACAGAATTGGCATGGGCAGACGCATGTCCAGAATCAGTTTCACTTTGTGAGTGAAAGCAACATGTGTGGCTTCAACGTTCACTCACTCTTTTTTCGGTTTAATACGACCCTGAGGAGGGCAAACGCGCTGTTAGATGAATGGCAATGCCATTTCGCATCGCGTTTCGGCATCATCGTAGTTCATTTATGCAAACGCTTACTGACGGCATCCACGTCCGAGAGGAGACGGATCACAAAAAATGCATGAAATTTGAGCAGGCTTTCATTTATTTAGACAAAGTTTCATATCAAAATCTTCTATTTCAGTACATAAAAATTGTAATACCTCATGTCATTTTGGTCGCAGTGCTCGTTGGATATCTGTGCCTGGGGGCATGGATTTTGATGTTACTCGAGACAAGAACAGAACTTATGGCAAGGTGAGGAAGAAAAGCCAAAATCTGACGTAACCACGTCTGGTTTTTTCACTTAACGACAACCAAACGAACAAGTGTTGCAGATCCCGCAAACTAGTCAAAGTTACTAACCTCATGCGGAATTTTACCGCCGATAGTTGGCAGATAATCAACGATGCTCAGACAGGTGTTCGCATAATCCATCACAGCGAATGGGCAGAGATTTTTAAGTGAGTGATTAGCTGCCAAGTTTAAGTGCTATAATTCAATGAGGGAAAACGCATTTAGAGAGTATATGCTTCGGATATCAGAAACCGTCGACGATCGCAGACCGATAAGAAAAGAGCTTCGAGAACCGACAAATCTCGATAACATGCATAATAAGTGGACATTCCCGACGTCACTGCTTTACGTACTCACCGTATTGACAACTTGTGGTTATGGAGAAGTTTCGGTTGATACGGAAACTGGCAAAGTGTTTTCGGTCATATTTGCATTCATTGGTATACCACTTATGTTCATCACTGCAGCGGATATTGGTAAATTTCTGTCTGAAACCTTGCTAAAGTCTGTAAATTACTACAATAGGATGTCACGCAAGTTCAAAGTAAGCATTAGGCACACAGTTATCAAAATGAAAAAGTTCAAACTTTCTAGGATTTGATAATGAGGATCTTCTGCCATCGCAAATACGTCCGTCGAAAATCAATGCAATCAGCAAGCGGTCAAATCGATGCACTCGGAGCGTTTGGTCTGGATGGCAGCGAAGAA
Source organism: Panagrellus redivivus (assembly GCA_000341325.1). Taxonomy (NCBI): domain Eukaryota; kingdom Metazoa; phylum Nematoda; class Chromadorea; order Rhabditida; family Panagrolaimidae; genus Panagrellus; species Panagrellus redivivus. The sequence goes on along the minus strand of KB455160.1, from coordinate 434,588 downwards.
AATTTATGGTTTCCTATTGGAGCCTACGTTGGCTGCATCAGTTTGTATTGTACTATGGGATCCGGGATGTTCATCAATTGGGAACGAGGATGGTCCTTCATCCATGCTTTTCACTTCGGGTTTAATTTGATCGTCACCGTCGGCCTGGGCGACATTGTCGTTACTGATTATGTTTTTCTATCGCTTATTGTCGCTTTTGTCATTGTTGGTGAGTTACAATATTTATTTTTAATAATGCAATGTTAAAATTTGTGTGTTTACAGGACTTTCCGTCGTTACAATGTGCGTTGATTTGGCATCAACACATCTAAAAGCGTACTTTACACGTATTCATTATTTCGGCCGAGCAAAACGGTTCTTAGGTATGAGTGAGGAGCTCAAAGAAATTGTCGCTTTGCTGGGTGCAATGAGGAAAAAGAAAGGAGGAAAAGTGAGTTCATAAGCATATTTTGATCAACCAATTCTTAAAAAATGTCTTACAGGTCACATGGAATGACGTCCGCGACTTCTTAGACAATGAATTACGTGACCGTCCCTTCGAGCCCCACGAACTATTAATGAAATTAAGATTTATTGATGAAACCAGCTCCGGAATGAGTACAATACGTCACAATAGCTTCCAATCAGACTTTTACCGAGACAATGAATACATTCGTCGGGTTAATGCGCTTCGACCTGAACAGCCTGCGTATTTGTGATTAACACAATAGTCGACGTTTGCATATCTCTAATCAAAATGACCGTCCGCATTTCCCACACTGCCCGATTTTACACAAAGTCAAACTTGCATTCTGACTCTTTCATTTTGAAGCACTGTGTCGCATTCAATCACTATGCGCATTTTCTTGGTGCCTCATTGTTACCCCGGATACTTTCCATCCAAGGAAGCGAGTATTGCTATCGTGAAACACGATCCCCCTTCTTTGTTTTGACCCTTTTAATTGCCGCTGGCAAAAAGTACATAAAGTTAACGGTTTATTATAAATATGTTCAAGTTATCATTAGATCGTTTCAATAAGGCGTGAAATAGATATAAAATTAAACAAGTAACCTGCATTAATTGATAAGCAAGGCACGGAGGCCGTCATAATATGTTTGCATTACATGACGTACCAAATTATAAGTTAGCAGCAGCTTGAGCTTGAGCTTCGAAACCGTCATCAACGGGGGCGTTACGCCAGTAGTCATTCATTTTAGTGCATTGTTTGTACAAAATATTGCTTTTGTCTCCACCAAAGTGTTGGTCGTCGACGGAATCGGTCACTTGGATGCCGCACTTTAAGTGTAGCGTGGATTCAAGACGTCTGAGCTCGGCCTGCGTCCGGAGAACAATCCAATCCGTAGAGGCATTCTTGTGTTCTAGGACGACGACAAAGACGGATTCGGTGTGAACAGAGACAACATCGGCGACGTCAGAGATGTCAATGCGCTTGAGAAGCCGCATAAAACCATCAACAGCACAATTGGCACCTTCTTGAGCAAAAATAAGTGTGTCATTTGCGACGACAAGTGAGCATGGCACTGCTTGAGGGGAGTTATCGAAGTTGGACAGGGCAAGGTTGACGCTTTGGATCCAGGTACGCTTGGTTTCGATATTCGGGCAACAGAACTGGAGTCCAAACGTAGAATCACATGCTGTCAATTGGAATACATTGTTTTCATCTTTGACATCGATGTCTTGAACGAGTTCTATGTGATTGCGCAGATTCCAGGACTGTTCGGCAAACTTGCACGTGGAATCGACGAATTGGTAGAGTTTGCATCCCCTGAAATACCAATAAATATTAAGTGTCATAAAAAACATTATTAAACATACTTTAGCACGAAATATGCGTTCTTCCAATCGCCAAATGGCTTGATCCAGTTTTTGGGGCGAACTTCACGGAATCGAAAGTAGCATTCAAGGCCTGTCATTTCGCTCGCGAACGACGAAGCAGCGTATTCCACCCAATAAGCCATAACATGATGCATTATGCCAGTGTTCGTTGTATTCAGCTCGTTATTCACAAACTTGCGCAGCGTCATGACATTCGGGGTACCTTCGGTGTAAATACTGGGATTGTGTACAAACTCCTCGACAATGGCCTGTTTGACCGACGACAATATTGCTTTCGACAAGGCCATGCTGCCGGTTTCAATGGTCAGATTACGCGATTCATGGTCAGAATTGAGGGTAGTAAACTTTGTTGTCTTGCATTCAAGCGTGAAAGACTGGTAGTCAGCTCCGACAAAGATAAAGTCAATATCGTTCAGCAAAACGCTGGCATGACTTTCAAACTTCATGTTGCAACGCATGTCTTCAACACTCTGTGGTGACGTAGACGCTTCAACAGCAACATTGCTACCGGAAACGTGGTGTGATAGGAGATAGAGACGGCGTTCAGTGAGGACCAGCAAGCGTTGCAAGGGACGACCGACAGCATGACCGGTATAGACGATGTAGCATTTTCGATATCGCTCGCCTTGATCGACAAAGATGGATAACCCAAGTTCAATGATCTCATAGTTTTCGAGGCTAAACATGCCGGGCACGGGTTCAGTGACGACCAAATCGCTGAAGTTGTCTACCATCGACTTTACTTCGGATTTTCCTTCGGATGCAGGGAGCGCTTCATGTTCATGTGTTGGTGTTTCCTCATCGTGTTCATCTTCTTCCAGATGCTCCAGGACATCAACGTGATCACCTCCGGGGCCAATTTCGCTTTCGCTGACATCGCCCTTGATAATAATGTCGTCACTGTAGTCCGTATTTCTGTTTTCAACCGTCGACGCCGGAACTTCGGATTCGGAATCAATCTTCTCTTCGTCGGCAGCTTGATCGGTATTGAACAGATGGCAGCTGGTGACTTTTTCGAACATGTACTGCTGAAAATGATAAAATTATCATTAAACTTTAATCAATTTTGATCAAAACAACAAACCTGATAGTCCTCGAAGTTAGCAGGATGTTGAGCAGTATCACCAATTTCAATAGGCCCCAAATCACGGGTCATCTCAACAAGCGATTGCGAGAGGGCCACCTCAGCCGACAAAGATGTGTCCAAGTCCTGATTCGGACTTCGTTGGTTACCATTGTTCGACTTGACATTGCGCTTCGAACTTCGGACTTCAACGACTTCCGCAGCGGCAGGTTCGACGACTGTAGTCGATGGAAGAGCGATTGGAATGGATTCGAAGCTGTTGTCGGTTGGGGGCTAAAAGAACTTTATATAAGTTTTGCAAAAAATGGTAAGAATGCTTACCAGTAGCTCAAAATCAATATCATTAAGAACGATAATGATTCGCATGAACTTCTCAAGCCTCCTGACATTCTTGATACATGCTGTATCGTGGTAGAACTTCTTGAACAAGGCTCGATCACATGTCATAAGTGCTCCACATTGGAAATGGAGCGATTTTCTGCAAAAACACAACTTTCTATATATAATTCCCAGAATTCCAGCTAAACTTACGAGTTCAACGCATCCTTTAACCATGCTAATGACATACCACGAGTCCGTTTCGCATGCCATGTCAGTCGCAATTGTGATTCATCGTGGTGCGTCACAAAGTTTTTGATGAATGGCCAGTAGCATTTTTCGTCCAAGATTAAACTGAAAATATTAAAGGTCAAAGCAGCACGACCTCATGATAGACCTACCCATGTGAGAAAAACCTGTCCAATGCCTTGATAACCGTGGCAGTGTCAGGATGAATGGAGTTGAAAGGCTTCAGATAGACTGTTGATCGTTCCTTGATGCCTTCCACAGCGGTTTTCACGTTGTTTAGAACAATGTTGGCGGCTACTTCCTTCGGCTTCCGCGGCCCCTGAGGCAAGCCATTGGGGACGAAATCGTGGAACATGTAAGTAGTGGCGGGGGATGGTGGATGTAAAAAACACAACGATAACCAAAGGAAACGAGTTTTGGTTGACCAACAAGTGGTATGCGTTCGGGGCACATAGCCAAACACAAGCTGCTCGCGTGCATTGCACTGCTAACCAACTTGGTTTCGGAACGCTTGCCTTTAGCTGGCCGTCAGTGTTCAGGCGTTCGTCCCATTGCTTACTCAGTAGCTCTAACATAGTAAAAAACGGCTAGCCAGCGTTCATTTTGCAGTTTGTTTATATATCTTCTGTCCCTTTTTTTACTTTCTTTGGTCAATCTCGTAGTTTCCATTTTATTTTGCTTCCGTTACCTGTGATCTTAATCAAATTAGGACAACAGCACATTTTATGTTCACTGCGCGTTTGGCAACATTTTAATTTTGTGACAATCAACACTCACGTGTAAACCCGTGCACGTGGTGCATGTAGCCAGCCACCTTGCATTTATTGCGTTGTCTTTCGGTCGCACTCACGTTTGCGACAAACTTTCTTATCCCCCTTTTCTCGGTCCTTTGTTGCTGACCGCCGCCCGCCTGTCGTGCTTGCTATGGATAACGGGGCAATTTTTGAATTTGTTAAAGTAAATCATTGATTAGCTTTTTTTTCATTCATTACGTTGCCACGAAACGGGAAAACAGATTTTGTCCCAGATAAGACCATCTGCCGATCATGAGGTGTAAATTTTATATTTTTTTTTGAATTTCGAAGGTGACTCATAGGTGTCAAATCAGTTTTTCCCAGTCGACTAGC